>VWZP01003090.1:0-69513 GCA_013396995.1 Dicaeum eximium
TTCTAACCATGATGATTTTTTGATTCCTCTGTTCTAACACCCGGCGACACGGTCACAGAATGTAATATTTAATAACTGCATTGCACGAGGCCGCCTCGCGCTCCCGACATCGGCGGGTGCCCACGCCAACATGGCGGCGGCACCTCAGCCCCTCAGCGCTGCTCCCGCCCGCCCGGCGCTGTCCCAGGCCGCGTGCCCGCCGAGCCCACCCGTGGTTGCCGTCACGCTCCTCTCACACCACCCTCCCGCGGCTCTCCTCCACTGATCCCAGGGGACATCACCGCACACAACCCAGCTCACCACACATCGAGCATGCAGGTGGAAAAAAATGAACGTGTTCTCATCTTTGCCCCTAGAAGTCGGGGCTGCCGCCCTCACACCGACTGCTCACCAGTGCCAGAGCCTCTGGGGTGATCATTAAAGCCCCGCTTACCTGAACAAGAGCTTGGGCGGCACTACTCTGCTCCAGCCGCTGTCTCCTCCCCTAAAGAACATGCACCTTTCATCGCCGTCATCTCCAGCCTCTCCTCCTGGATAGGGGTTTATGACTTTAACCCCTGGACAAAGTAAGTCACAGTACCAGAGCTGTGAAAAGAGCAATTTTCAAAATGCAGTTCAGGATGGGTACAGAGGTGCTCTACACGCATTTCTCCCACAGGTCTTGCAAACCGGTTCACCGAAAACAGACCACGAGATGATGGGACTGCAGGGAACAACAACATCCGCCGGCCAAAAGGGCTAAAGAACAGCTCTTCTTGTCAGCTGGCAGAGGGAAAAGACAGAACAATCCTGCAGAGGTCCATTTACCCTCTCACCTCATTTTTCTAGATAAAACTATTTTTAAAATAGCACTTCTTAAAAACCATCCCGTTGGAGTGGATTCATACCCACCCACTAGTAAATATATCAATTTTTTCAAGACTTTTCTGGGTCTTAATTTGTATCCCAAAGGAAAAACATGTTGATAAAAGCCACAAACGTGTCCAGTAGCTTCCCAAATAAAGCTTAATTTGTTTCTAAAACCTTCTTTGCCATCTCTCCTCTTGCAAGTTTCTACAGATCTAACACTTACTGTGCTTGGTATCAGTGCAAAAAATGCTTATTTTAAATTGCCAATCAAGTCATTCGAAAATATTTTCAGACTCATTGTGGCCTCTAATTTCCACTTGCTCATCCCATTTTATTTCTTAAAGAGGTGAAACAGGAGAAATTAGAATCCTGTATAAGCAGAACCTCAAAAGGAAAATCAAATTGGATTTGGGGAAAAGAATGGCATTGAGAGTGGGAAGAAAGGGTGCCTATCATCAAAAAGCAGCTCCAGCTTTCCACCAGGAGCAAGGCAGATCAAAAGGCATTCCAGGTCATGAATGCCACATGAGCAAATGGGCAGCTCAGGACACTCTTCTGCAGGTGTTTGAGAAATTCAGGTGATGTTTGGGCAAGCACACTGGCTCTCCTCATCCAGCAAAGCCATCCACTGATCATAGATTGCAGTGGGCCATAATGACAAAATCCTACAGGAGGCCTCCAAATGGATATTTTCCTCCTTGTTTTAAATCTGTATATCAACATTTACACTGGAACTGCCTACAGTAGGCATGTGCTTTTGCACTTTGAAAGTCTAAGTAGGAAAGAAAAAAAAAATAGATACGAGGGAGAGAGTCAGAGGAATGAAAAGGTGAAGTTTGCCTAAAGTTCACCCAGTAATTTTCTGGAACAGAATAGAGAACTGGTCCAAGCCTCCTCACTCTTGATTCATTTCCCCCTCAGAGCTTTTACCCTGCTCTTTCTGCTCTTCTGGGTTACTGGTGTAATTCTACACCATGTATTTAAATGAGACATGCTGCTCATCTCCAAGGGTGGACACATATGTTGATTTTACCAAAAACATTGTTAGCAAAACCAGGAAAACCTGATAAATGCACATGTTTAAAAACAGTCTAAATCCAGGAGCTCAAACTTCAAGCTTGATTATGAATTTTAGAGGCAGCTTAATGTTATGGGTGTGCAATGAGGAGTTGGAACCACCATGAACACATTTCAGGGTCATGAGATATGAAGCAGAAGACCTTGTCATGTGCTGTGGACCTGGGAAGAGGACCCTCTTTAGAGGAACAGAGCATATGCTTTCCTCTTTAGAAGCTACCACCCTGGCTTTCCTTTAAGACTGAAAAGAACATCCTGAATCTCCTATAAGAGAAGGAAGATAAAAATTGTCCCCTGCTGGAATTTATGTAAAACCAGAGATCAAAATTAAGATCAAGAGGCAAAATGGATACCCACTTCCAGTAGACATACACTCAAATACTGAGCAGAAGATGAATGGGGCAACTGGTTCAGAAAATGAACCAGGCTTTGAAGAGGACATTTTGCTCTGCTGTTCCTCAAAAGAATAAAATTATACATATTGGAAATAAAGTGGTTTGCATTGAAACTCTGCATTTTACTGAAAAGAAGGAGAGTTGCATAATGCATAAGGAGCTTTAAAATTAGACTAAACTTTGGCAGTTCAGATTCTTATCTGTATAATAAACAAACCTCTGAATTTCATATGCCTACCTTTTATACACTCCCCAGCCTCCCACAGACTAAGCAAAACAGCACATTTTGCTGTCCCACAGGATTGCTGACAAGTCTTGGTGTCTCTTCAGGCATTAGCTGAGCCCTATTCATGCCTCAGGACAGGTCTGCAGGCAGTGCAAGATAAAGATGATTTGGGCAGCAAGTGACAAGGATGCATGTCTGTTTTGCAGGAAATTTTGCAGTTTTGACAGCCAGAGAGTAGTCCTGCAAAAGCAGGAAATGGAGCAAGAAAAATTTGTCTTGGGAAAGGTGTGGAAAAAGGGAGATGAAGCAATCTTGTCTTTCCCTACCAAATACTTCTGAGGTACATAGACACACATTCTTGAGTTGGCACAGGACAGATTCCATTGCATTTCCAAAATCTGTCATTCTGCTGGCTCATGCCTGATATATATCAGAGGAATGTCCACTTGGTATAGTATACTGTGTATTTATTTATAAGTGCTTTGATCTAATAGGTAGGAAAAAATGGGAAATTTTTGTTATTCTTAAAAAATGTCAGGCACACCTTGATCTGGAGAAACAGACAGCTGCATTGGGTGTTATGTTACAGCCAATAAAAAAAACCCCAGAAAACCCCACTGATGTCCTTTTCTTCATGACTCATGCTGGTCTGGGTGATGATGGTAGGACTAAGCAAAGTTCTCACAGAGTGTACTCATACCTTGCATTTGTAGGGGCAAGGTACAGACCCAAACTTTCCTCAAGAGAGCTTTTCTGAAAGAAGGGATGGTCAGTCTCTGAATCATTGACTAGGGATGCTCTTGCCTTAAAGCTCTATGAAGTCCAAGAGTAACTTCAAGCTGCTCAAGCTTTATGTTGCTCCTTGAATCAGTCAAACATAGGAGCACAGCCATTATCCTGCCACTGGCTCTGGGTGGCCTCTCAATAAATAACTACTGGATAAGTGGAAATCCACTACCTTGGTGGAATAGGGTAATTTAGTAGTTCATGTGTACATTTAGACATATCCTAAGTTTTTATGCTGGTTCATCTCCAGCAGAGCTAGATGCCACATAGGTACATCTCTTTTCTGCAACTTAGTATTCACTAAATTTTACCAGTAAACACAATTTCCACTCAATAAAGAAGAGACTGCCCCTCAGATGATCTAGGGCAGCATTTCTCAATGCTAGGCTCATTTTGTTCAAGTGATATTCTCAGACCTGTCTTCTGTGGCTTCTGACTTTGGATTATTCTCTCTCTTGGGACTCAGAACTCTGGTACTGACACACAAAAACTGTCTTTAAAGAGGGACTTGGCTGATAATGTCTAATATTTTTTACTATATTTTGGCTTACACAGGTGGGATTGCTCATATTTCAGCTGGATGCCATGCTTAGCAGTAAGTACTTGTCTGGTGTGGGTGCTCAGATTTCAGGCCCTAACAGAGTGCTTTCTTTTAGCAGCTCTTGGGCAGGGGCTGACTTTTTCTTAGTTACTGTAACCTTCCTTCCTTTCTGGCAGCCCAAATCTGAACATTTGGGGTGGCCATGATGGACATTCTCCTAGAAGAGATGACCAAAGGTTATAACTGTTGGAGAATGATATGGGGCAGATGTAAAAGTGATTTCTGTCCTAGCAGGACTGCACCACCTATCAACATTTTTCCTCAGAGGGGCAGACAACACGCTATGCAACAGCCCTGGCTCCATCCTTGTTTTATCCTGGGTATACAGAAAATTTCTTTACAGAAGGTCCAAATTACTGGAGTATTTAAGCAACTTGATCAAAAGAATTCTAGCTGCTCAGCTGCAATCATTTGCATGGCCTGATTTTTGCAGTTACACCTATTTGTTTTACATGTAGATATACATTAGTTTGACGTTTGCTCCTGTTAAGTTCATTTTCTTCTACCTTGATTCTCTTTCTGGAGCAAATGATAACCAGCTTCAAAACAGAAGGAGGTTAAATATTAGCATCCCTGACAGAAGAGAATCAGTGATTATGAAACATTATTCTACGTGGGCAAACACACTGCATATTTTTCCTGCATAAAGCCTATGATAATGCTAATAAGAGAGCAATTATTTTTACAACTAAGGCTCTACTTAACAAAAAAAAAATCATAAAGCATGTTCTATGACACAAAGATTGAGCCCACAAGTTGCTCTGCCACCAGTGAAATTATTTTGATGAGTGTTCCTGTAGCTGCTTTGATATGTCCTCACTGAATGGTGATTTCACATTACAGCCTTTTCTCCTATACCAGGGAAGTGGGGGTGGGAATCAGAGTCTCTTCTCCTCTACCTGGCTGTCATAAAACTTGAAAGAACTCAGTATATTTGAGACTCCCTCATCTAATATGTATCAGAGGTCACAACCAGTTTAAAGATTGCATGGATTGCATAATATATATATACATATATATATATATATATATAAAAATGAATATAAGTATCTATATTATCTCATAGGAATCCCTGCTAGTAGAGGGGGATAGTTGCCTCATTGACTATGAAAAAAGTTGGCCCTACATCATAACTACAACACTTAAGCCAGAAGATAAAAGAGACCCCTGGGGAGTCAACACCATAGTGATTTGGCTTTATTAACATATATTTAGTTTTAATATCAAATGGAGACCTCCTCTGAAGGGGCAAACTGAGAAAAACTCTAGTTACAAGAATGAGTTTTGAAGATACTCCCCCAAAAGGAGTAGTTTTGATGAATTTCACCAGGTTTACCTTTCACATAAGGCAACACTGCTAAGTTACTGACCAGCAATTATGTGTTTAGATACATGCCTTAACATTGTGCTAGAGCACAGCCAGAGAAGATTTTCTTTTGATGAGAGTAGGTATTCAAAAGGCATGAATGAATCCTTGTGGAAAGGGGATGCTTCTGGTTTTGCTCTGCACACAATTTCTGATCTGGTGCTCCCACACCTTGTTGAGGCTTTGCCTTGGTCCTTCAGTACCTACTGTTACTGGGTTAATTTTCCACTAGCTGTATGGGAGTCGGAACAACAGCTCCCACTGCTACACTGCATAGGGGTGAAAGAACATGCACAAGCAGTGCTTTCCAAGGAGGGGAAAAAAGTTGAAATTTCACCTTTTATGAGTAGTTAAGCCTGTTGGATCAGTTCAGACATCTCATAAGATATCTCCCAGACTGAACTGGAAACGCATCAAGCCCAAGAAGAGTAGGGGTATTCCTCTTACCTTGTGAAAGCACACTAAGCCAAAAATCACTGTTGTACTCAGTAGGGTGGTGAAGATGAGATTATTCCTGCCTGCATCCAGGCCTTGAAATATTTTTTGAAGATGCCAAATGCTCAGTTGTTTTGGCCTCCCTCTCAAAGATTTCCAGACAAATCATTAATTATTTACATTTTTCTCAACACTGACCCACCACTGAGTAGCAGGCCTGTTTTAACTAGGTTGGAATGAACAGAAGAGCTCATCATCCACATTCATTTGGCTGCTAAACAATTCCGTAGTAACGGAGGGCTGAATTAACAGATGAAGGCAGATGGGCTTATGGAATAAAGGAGGGACTGAGAGAAAGGTTATACTGAGAGAGCAGAAGGATTGGAAAAAGATCAACCAAAAATGGGCCAGCATGGGAAGCCATATGTCTCTTCTAAATGGTTTTTCTGCTCTTGTTGTTTGATTGTCACAGTGCTTCATAACGATCAGTCATTTTGTTCTGAGATTTTCATGTTTTTGGGTTTTTTGGGGGGGGGTTGCAGGAAACGCTTCTCAAGAGTCCAAACAACCAACACCGTGGACACTCCATTTCATATGGGGTGAAGATCTATGTTATTTTTACAAACCTATAAAATCAAAATTATATGAATACAGCTATAGTAAGCACGATTCACAGCCACCCTAAGTCATTCTGTAATATCAGATCCACCTCTCCATGCAAATGCTGTAGAGATAAATCTGGCATGGGTTCAGTTGCTACTGTCTTCCCTCATCTGTCAATGTATCCTACTAATAGAAGGGAAAAGAAGTGGATATTCACTTAAATAGTACATCCCTTCCAATTGCAGCCAAAAGAACCTACTATGACGTGTCGTAATCATTCAGGACAGATGTCCTGTGATTATACACAGCCTTCTGCAACATTTCTGACAGCCTTTGGTGGATATCAGCCATGCCAGGTTTAAACTTCAGCAGCCAGTAATAAAACATCAGCTTGAATCCCCACCCCACCACATCAATTTTCTTAATAAATTACTTTAGTAATGGGAGCAAAAGGAGAGCAATAAGATGAAAAAAATTGCATTGTAATAGCTCACAGCTGTCTTCTCTAGCACCTTAATGTAGGCTGTTTTCTTATCTTCTGTGCTATCAATCCCTTTTCAGTTTGCAGTCAGCAGGTCCCAGGGCTTTGTCACCTGCAGAGGAGGATAACAAGGCTTTATCCAAGCTGTTGCTGGCCCTACAGCATTAGCTGCTGCTCCTGGCCACAAGTGCTACCTGCTCTCCTGGTTGAACCTTGCACCCCTGTTTGAGCCCTGCCTGTTCCTCCAGCTCTGCTCTTGCACATCTTGTCCTTGCCCTTGCTCTGCCAGTTCTAGATCATTATTAAACCTTTGCTGATATATGCTTCTCTTTTCTATCAGCATTTCAGCTCCAAGGTCTCCTTACCAAGGTCTCTGCAGACATTGCAAATCCTTTCAGTCCTCAACTCCACCTCATGTTCACAAACTTGAAATTATGCCACCACATCACTTTACCTGCTGGATACTGAAAAATTACTATTCCATATACATAATTTGCCTTACCTCTGCCTTTGAAGTACAAGTGACTTGACTATGTCAGTGCTCAGCTAGGAAGTCTGAGGGCCAGGTTTACAAAACTTAGATGTACCAGCTGGCAGGAGCTTTTTGGCATCTACTAGGTTTACAGAGCACCTCTCTCTGCCTTTAAGTGCTCACACAGTTTCTGGTCTCTACTTAAAACCGACTCATACATATTCAAAGAATTCTTGATGCACAGAAGTCCTTGAAGTTTTCATGCACAACTCCCTTTTCTTGTAAGTCGCATTAATTACACCAGGAATGTTCATCAGCCCCATTAATCATTTCAGCAGTTTTAAACTGAAAGGTCAGCCTGAAAAACCCCACAAGCAATGCTTTTATGCTCAGTGAGAAGTACAGCTAAAGCCTTTGCTTTCAACAGTTTGTCTTAAAAAGACATTACCATTAGCTGTCTCAGCTAATGACTAGAAAATATAGCAAAGTTATATTCCTATATAAAATAAACATTTATGTTATGTACCACTGAAAAATACATCAATATGAGAGACGCATCAGGTCTACTCTGTGTACACAAATGCATAACAAATCCTGTCTTCTCATGAGTACGTGTGAGGCAGCAGCAAAATTTAGGCCTCAGCAGTTCCATGTAACTTGAGTCACACCTGGGATTTCCTTCTGTATTTATGATGAGCCTCTTAATCCTAGCTGTTCTCTGAAGCAGGGCTTTGAGAAAGTCCATGTTCATGGCTGCAGTTCACATCTAAGGTAAACTCTAAGAGCTGTTCCTCATCCAGCAGCCCTACATTCAATGCAACATTAGGGGATAAGCAAGGCTGATATTTGGCTCACACAATCCTAACAGAGACTATTCTCTATGGAGAACTCAGCAAATGTGCTGTTAACAACGCACCAAGCTTGCAATTCAGCTGTATTGCCTCTGCAGAGCTCAACAGGAGTAAAAAGCAATAAAAACTGTTTTGACACTGTTAGCAAACGTGAATGACTACACACTGTTCTATTGAGAAAGTCGGAGTTACACGTTTCATCCTAGACCTTATCTGTACACGGTTTGAAACAGAAGAGGCAGAGGTAGAATTATGGACAGGTCATGCAGAACAGCAGCTGAAGTCCCCTCTGAGCCATGTGTACCAGGCAAGCACTTAGGGTTGATTTCTGAACCCTGTAAATCAGTACAAGTGGTGTACCAATGCCTCTACAAACTACAGACATTATAAAATAAAGGTTTTCGTGCTGTGCAGTTTTAAAGGGGCTGTTCCCAGGTTCTCCTGTCCCTGGATTCCCTCTTCATTTCGTTGCATAAAGGGAAGGAGTGGTCTATATTGCATCCCATCTCCTCCATCAGGGTTCATTTATGTGCAAGGAGGAAATTTCATAGCAGTGATTCTTTCTGTAAGACTGATGTTACAGAGTGCTTGCTTCTTCCTGCCAACATAAGAGTCTTCACACAACGGACAAGAGCAAGTACCAGGAGCAGGGTCTGAATCCATGGTGAAAATGACATCTGGTGTGAAAAGAAGGCTTGATCCAGAGGTGATAGAGGACAATTGACACATGAGCAAGAAAAATGTTGTGAGAGGCACTGAACACCCTCAGTATGTGCACATTCATTGAAGTGTTCTTTTGCCTTTGATATCTTCCAGTTTTTAAAGCATTTTAACCTGCAATTGGAAAAAAAGCATTATTCCTGTAGGGCTAAAATCAGATATATCACACTGCTTTATATTCAGAATAATTCATTACTAAGACCAGAATCTGTCTCTAATTATTATGAAAGAAATATCAGTATCAAAATTCAACGCTACATTGTTTGAGATACACACAGATGAATAGACTCTTAATTCCTACATAAGCACTTATTCTAATGCCCCTGTGCTTCCCAGACAAGTAGTAAACTTGCTGGTTTCAGTTTTAATATTTGAGATAAAATAGTAGTAACACTTCTTAAAAGTTTTTTAATGTTTTTTTTTTTAAATCTACAAAAAGTTTAATTTCCCAGTGATTAATATCTCTGAGGCTTTGTACTTCAGAGGAGGTCTAAGGAAGGAGCTGAAAGGAGGATGTCTGGCTTCACTATAACCCAATGATTTTCCATAGAGCTTGTACACATCGGGACACAGATTGATACTATTGTATATATAATCAAAGTATTTAAAGAAGAGAGCAAGTATAGTCTCCACCACTGTTAGTCAGAGCTGTCTGGATAATTCTGTAGATCAGAATTCCTTGTGGACTTCAAGGACTCGCTAACCTTTGTCCCATATCAAAACTCCCCAGAGTGTCAGGTGGCACACGTTCTCAGCTGTGGTTTAATATGGCAAGAATTTATCCTACAACAATTATTCAGCTGCATCCTGTTGGCCTAGAGCACTATTTCTCCGCAGAGTTTTGCTCAGTTTATAAGCTTGCATATTCTGGGCTGCTAGTGCAAATTTCCACTCCTGGGAAGCCTGGGGGAGCTAATGGAACACAACTTGTCCTGATAAACTGTATGTCATTGGCAATTTTTTTTTTCTTTCTTTTTTTCTTTTTGCAGAGCTGATTGAGTAGTAAGTCTGACTGACTGACAGAAAGCTGCAATATTTCTGTTTAAAAATTACTCCTACAAAAAATAACTCACTACCAAAAATAAAATTAATAATGCAACATCTCTTTTACTTCTAAACCTAGCTGAGACACCCTATCTGATGTTCAGGCATTTCTGGATAATAGTTCAAGAGCCTCAGGACAGGAGTTATTTTTTCCATACTGCTACTTTAAATAGTGTGGTGATATTTTTAGTTTTACTGTATCCATACTGTTTAAATTTGTATTATTTTAAAATAGCTTCTGCAGCACAAGGTTCCCTGCTGTGAAAAGAATATTGAGTTAAACTTTCACACTTAATATTTCTATAAATCTGATGCTTTATACAAAATAAACTGTGCATCCAATTATCCATTTCTCAGATTTATCATTCGATATAAGTACTTCCTCATAATTTTCAGCTTTTATCCAAAATGTGACTTACAATATATAGTATAAGTCAAAGCAAGCAAGGTAAATACAATCAGGAGTACAGAAAGGTAAAGAAGGATTCTTGCAAAACCCTAAAATTATTTTTGCTAGTACTCAGAATCAGTAATAGAATTTGCTTTCTACAACACTATACTTTTAGTCCCATAAGAAAAGTGATCACATCACCCATTGTTGGAACACACTGGAAGATAATGCAAGCAGGTGACAACTGATGTCTAGTGACAATGCAGAAACTCCAGGTACTTGGAGCCAGATCCTGGCTTTGTCAAACTTCCCATACAGCCTTGGGTAAATCAGTTTACCAGTTGTGCCTGTTCCTTAGGTGTAAAAGAAAGACATTGCTTTAACCAGGGAAATGTCAGTAAGCAATAAAAAAAAAAAGGACTGTGAGAATGTCAGGTCAGATTCATGTTAGGAATAGCAGGGATCATGGAAGTGTTTGGACAGAGAGGACAGACTGAGGTGCACAAGAGCACAGGAAATTAACTTTTTCCAAGGGTATTAAAGTAAGCAGTGTAATTAGTTTTGTGGGGCAGTCTTTGCTTCTCAAGGTCTGAAAATAACAAATTATTTTCAGACTGAAGCCAAACTGAAGTCTAATTCTTTATTATAAATCAGGGTTGACATAATACAGAAGCAGATTATTATATACTGAAGATTTTTAGTTTGTGATATTCTTAAGGTAAAAATTCATGAAATACCACAGCAAGATTTCTTCAAGACCTCTAATATTTCCAAGTATCTTGAAGAAGAAAACAAATGACAGGCACAAGCTGCAGAACTGCAACTGAAAAATAAGCATTACGGAATTTCTCCATTCTCCAAAGGCAGACCCCTTGAGTTAATTCAGTCATTCTAATTTCACTATCTTAAACCCCCTTGATTTGAATTTTCTCAGATATGCCCAGCTGTATTAGACAAAAAAAAAAAAAGAGAGTACATAAAACTTCTTCAGGGAGAAGTGAATAACAGAGACTGAGCTATGCAATCCCTGTTTTTTATTGTAATATTCAAGCTCCTTCAAATGATACATCTACAAATCTAGAAAACCTCAAACTGGGGTACAAGCAGAAGAGCCACTGATGTAGGGTCTTCATTCTGAAAGTTTCTAGAGTTTAACATTGGACAGAGGGGACAACTAGTGCCACTTCACTGAAGTAGGCAAGTGAAATAATGGGAGAATTTTGCTGTCTTTTGTTGTATGTGTAATTACCAAACAGGAGTCAGTAGCATGACTGCTTATGAAAAAGCAACATCTCAGTGACAGAGCATTCATTCCCTTTGAACTTTGAGGCTTTTCAGGTTTCTTTTTTTTTTAAGTCATGATGTTAATACTTCTGCTCACCAGTTATTTGTCATTATCATCCATATGGAAAACACAGCCAGAGAGGAACAGACCAAAGGCCAGCTAGCCAAGTGTGTGCTTTCTGACTATTGTCAGGAGCAGATAACCAAAAAGAACCAAGCAAACAGGATAAACGCCACATGCAGTGCAGATCATTGCACTTCATGACCCAGTAATGCAATTTCATAGATCATTTATGCTTGTATAAAGATGCTGGTCTGTACCATAGGTGTGCTTATTCCACCTCAAGCCAGTCTCTGCAAGGATATGCATCCCTCCTGTGTGTACATGGGGCTTGCCATAATTGTCTTCTTCCTTTAGATGCTCCTATAAGGTTTCATGGAGAATATACAAAAGAAATCCAAGGATCTACCCATAGATGCTTTCCTCATATTCTTCTAGAAGCATACAAAAGAAAAAAAATTTAAAACTTTTGAAAAAAATTTAGAATTTATTTAGAATAGTTAAAAAAGAAATAAATGAAAAATAAAATTCTTGTCTTTCTTTTCACTGCTGAATCCCTGTCTCAGAAAAAATCCTAAAGAATTTCTAAAAGAACAAGCTTCACAGCAAAGATACTATAGACTCAGACTTCCAGGGATCATTTGGAATACATATACAGATATCTAAAATACTTGGAAGTGCTGTTCACCACACAGTAGTTTATGTATTATTTTATGTACACATTATTTATGTACATGTCCTTCCTAAACAGAGCCATTCTGTGTAAACCATTGTTATCATTACTACACAATCTGTTATGTCTCATAATACTTTCCTAATCAGGAAGTGTCCTATTTTATGATTAATCCACAGGAGATATTTGGAAGTGTTTTCTCTGAAGTACATTTTTTCTAATCCTTTCTTAAAAGTGTTTTTAAAAGATATGGAAGTGACCAAACTCTAGATTCAAGAGTAGCTTTAACAGGTTTAAATTTCATGGCACAATGCTAGTTTTACTTTAGGGTGTACATTTTGGATTATGCCACCTGATTATTTTTACACTTGTTTCACAACTCAATCCATTATGAAGAGATGTGGTATTAAAGTAGGGAAGTTGAAAGTACTTAAACAATTTGAAAACTTTCTTTGACCCTAAAGAAAATATCTAAGTTTGGGCTAAGGTTATTGTTCAATGGCTCAATTATTATTTTACAAAAGGGAGTTTTTTTCGAGTTTATGCAAATATCCAGGCCAGAAGTACTATGTCTAAACACACACTGTTAAAGCAAAATAAAAAATATTGACAATTATTGATTATTAATATTTTCCTGATTATTTATCTTCTTTGTATTATTTCCCTCATTATTTCACTTCATGGTTACAGCTCCCATTTCAGTCTCTTTCAGTAGGCTTGAATTCTGTCTTGATATTGCATTTACTGACAAATTCCAGATCACAGTAGAGGATGTCACTGCCATTTCCTAGTTTCATATGAATACAATTCTTGCACTTGAGCTGTTCTAGAAAACTGAAATTGAACCAAACTAACAGTTTCCCTTTTTGTAAAAAAAGAGATATGGCTTGAGATATGGCTATTGTGCAAAGTCATTGACAGTAGAATAACTTTAGAAATAGATGATGTCTTATAACAAGAAGTGAATGTTATTCTTCAAAGTTCAGAGCAAACCTTTGGTTAAAAAAATTTGTTCTACTCTGGAAATCTTTTTTATCACTGACTCAAGAGACAATCAATTTGCGTGAGCAAGGAAAGATTATTTAGAAAAGAATACATGTTCATAGTCTTTCCCCAGACTTTGAAAGTCATAGCTACGGAGCAGCAACAGCAACAGCTCAGGCTGCATTGAAGAAGGTGCACAAGGGACCCTATTCACTGCCTGGAAATCCAGCATACTTTTATACTAACCTTAGGTAGGGTCAAGAAGCAATCTGTCAGCAGATAAAAGTACACCGAAGTACATCGTAGATGTTACTGTCATTGAGTCCTCTGACTCAGCAGTGATACACACTGCTGGGTGCACTAGAGATTCCTCTGCTATCTTGGTGCTTAAATACATTTGTTGTGAAATACTGAATGAGTGTCACTGGGACTCAATTTGAGCAAAATAACAGCTTTGCTGCAGTCCTGCATCTCCTCTATTTCCCTCCTGAGCAGTCTCTCCACAGACCCTTTCCCTGTAAATAGCATACACCTTCAGATTGCCCCAAGTGAATATGTCATGGTTGTAGTGTAGGAATAATTACCACGTGAAAATGCAAAATTAGAAGAATTCTGGAATGCCACCTGAGTTTGGAAACCCAGATGGAAAATGGGAGTGGCCCATTAGTGCTGAAAGGTATCATCCTTTCAAATATGCATAAAATTTATATGGAAAGCCCAAAGCAGAAGCTGCTATCTTGGTTAAAATCAATCCAGAAACCCAATACATAAAAATGCATGTTAGTCCATACTCTGATGTAATCAACTTTCAAACAAATTGTACTAAGCTGCACATACGTGATAAAGAGCAGAGGCTTTATAACAGCAGGTTGGAGCACATCACAGGTCCTGTACACCCTACCTGTGTTTTCTGACTATGTGTTACTTAGAGGCATGTCCAGATATACAACAGTCAGCTATTTGATCAATTTGATGTCTGGTAGGACAGAAACAGTATATCCCACAAATAGCTAGTTATGATTTTAAATCCATTGGAGTATTTGAAGAGTGCTGGTATAGTGAAAGCGTATGGCAGAACAGTGGGGCTCTGTCACCATTAACAATAAACTCCCTGTTAAGGCCATGGAAGTTAGGTACCTATCCCAATTTCCTTTATACTTACATTTGTGTCACAAATTAGTACAAATATGCCAGAATTAAAACCTTTAATTGAAGAACTTCCAAAGTCTCAGGATTCCTACAAGCAACCAGCATTTCAGTGGACTTGCCTGAAAATACTTAAAATTACTGATTTTCTTAAAATGCAAACTTATCAAGAACCTTCTCTCTTTACAATATCTCAAGGTGAACACCCTCACATGGGAAAGCCCTGCCATCCCTTTCCCATTACTCTTGCATTTGCACTACCTTTGTTCTACTTCTGAAGTAGCATTTTGTTTCCTTGGCCAGTTCAAAACATCTTCTCTACAGTGGTCTGTTCCACACCACAGTCTTTATAAAGACTGAATAATGAAAGAGCTCCAAACTTCCCCTCCTTGAAGTGTTAGGCCTCTTCAGCTATGTTATATCCACAGATGTCCCAGATTCAGGGAAAAAAGGATGAGCAAAAAGACTACGAAAAGGAAAACAAAGGGAAAAATCATGTCCTTTCATAATTTTCTTGAATCTATCCCTCAGTTATGAGATATGCCTCAGAAGGATAAGAGCAAAAATCTGTCAGAATTTGTCACCATCCTGGGAACATGGATATGTAAGCCTCAATAGGAACAAACAAATGGGGAAATAACCTACCAATAGCATTGTAGAGTTTAATAGTTATCTCTTGGTCATTAGATTGACATTTCAGGATGAGAGTTGATGGTAAGGGAGAATAAAGGTGCTTTGGAACACCTGGTATTATCATCCCGTCAGCTGGTCAGGTGGGGGTGGGGTTAGACTTTAAGAAGACAGTCAATCACACCAGGAACCTGTGTTTTTCTGACAGAATGGCATTAGAGCAATGTGCAGGCAGGTGACTTGAGTCCTGCACACCACACAAGTCTGACTACAGAAAGCACTGTCTCCCCAGCATCATGTTCTGCCATTCTTCAAACCATGTAAAACTTTGTCACAGTGCTGTCTGACTTGGGCTGATGTAGGAGTAAGATTTTTTAATCACTTAGACCTTCCTGACACTCTCTCACGAGTCTTTAGCCCTTTTCTTATCATAAAATTCACAGACTGGGTATCCTCTAGGTCCAAAACTTTCCTATTGTTACTTTGATACCTGTTATCTTAAACTGAATAATCCCAAAATGTAATAGTAGTATTTTACTATTTCAGTAGCTACTTAGAGTGAGGTAGGTGAATTTTTTTTTTTACAAAGTTACAAGTTTGTTCCGCCTGTGTAAGCACGACCAAAATTTGAGAACAGTGTGCTAGCCAGCCCACAGAGCCTTAAGATAATGGAAGATAGTGAAGTGAGGGCAAACAATGATGGTGTGAAGTTTATTTCGCATCTCAGACTGTTTAACTATCCTTCCTGTAAGTGACTCTGTTGGGGCCCAAACAATAGCCCAGGTCATGCCAAAAATTGGCAAAGAAGTTGGAACAAGAGACAAGTAATTCTAATTCTCTAATTCCTCTGAAAGAGATTTAATTTTCCTCAGATAGCATTTTTAGTCAGACTACTGAAAATTGGTGAGAACTTTGCCCCTTCTTTTTTGAGGTACAAAAAAGGCAGACATAAGAATGTTTCCTTCTCCCATTCCTTCAGCATGTTCTGTCTGCATCTCTAAATTTGGAGATTTGTTGTTTAATTCTAGCTTGCAACATACTATTGCAAGATGCCATAAAATTTTGAAAGCAAAGTAAATTTTTCACCAGTTTAGTGGAGCAAGGTCTTCCTGGACATCAGTGGTATTTCTGATATAGTTCAAGTGAGTGGGATTTAGCCCAGTATATATTTACTGATCTTCAGTAGCTTGAACTGGAAAATACAATAGAAATTGATAAAATATTGGTAAAAAATATTTCAGGTTTGCATTTCTTTTTCAGGTTGGTTATAATTAATAGGGAAGGTCCTTTAGAAGTTTTTAGCTTGTCTTTATGACTGTCCATGTGAATAAATTTAAAATTAAAATTATTTAACTCTGCTAGTGAAGGACATGTATCAGACTCTCATCAGTATTTGTTAGCTGTCTCACTAGATTATCCGAGGCATAACAAGATATTTTTGCCCTTCTGTTGCTTCACTTGATGGAAATGCAATTTTCTTGTGCCAGTACTGACATGTAATAATAATGGCTCATAAGACTACTTTGTAATACATTTATCATAACCTATATTATAGGGCACTCAGCTAATTTACACTGACAATTTAAAACCATTCAGTAGTTTCTGTAATTATCATCTAGGGAAAAAAAACCCCCAAGATTTATTTTAAAAATATTTTCCATGAGTCTCCTTCCATGTCATTCCCAAAGACTTAATGTCTGAAGAGGATGGGATTAAGTTTTCAGGGAAAAAAAAGAAAGAAAAGAAAAAAAGACAAAACCCAAACCAAAATAATTTTCTTTTATCTTGTCCTTCCCTATTTAAAAGGAGACGAACATACTTGAGAGTACAGTCTGCCACATACTTGGCCTTAGAGTTTGGGGACACTGAGAGCACCCATGGCCATTACTTCATATGCAAGCTAAACAACCAAGGATGTCAGCAGCTGCTTTGAAAAACCACAGCAGATAGAGTATCTCTGTGGAACACGGAGCATAGATTTGGATTCACCATTCCCCTGCTCAGTTTTGCCCTTCTTAAAGCGTGGCAGGGTGCTCATCAGAGCAGCAGGGCTGCCCAGATCTGTCCTTGCTCCACCCCAGAGCAACAAACTCTGCCAAGGCCACGCAAGGAGCCTTTGGGATCACAAAGACCTTGCATCAGTTTGTGTATCCGTGTGGTTTAGAGCACTGGTAAAGCACATCTCAGTCTGTCTGTAGAAGACTAAGCAGATGGACTGTCCTCTAGTATAATGTAATTTAAGCATAGACTTCATTCAGACATAATGTGTCCAGCATTTGGGGTACAACATTGTTAAGGGTGCTCAGTCACAGCAGTGTCCAATATGACTCACCAGGTAACTTTTGCCACTACCTCGAGGTGAGGCATTCCAGATTTGGGCAATAGTTTTTAATATGTTATGTTACTTTCTTCAAACACTTTCATAGTCCACAAAAATACCCATATTATGCAACAAAACTATTATAACAATGCTACTTGAGTATCTCCCCATCCTTCTGGAGGTACTGAAATATTTTTCAAAGGCTAAAAACATTTTCAATTGAAAATAATTCAGACCATCATAAGGATGCATGAGAAGGTAAAGCATTATTTCAGGATACAGCACAGCTGTAGACATCAGGTAGTTGGGTTATACGTAGCAGCTGCTGTAGACACAGAGCTGAAAGAATAGTGCTCTTTGTGAGCCAAGCCCTCTTTTCTCAAAGTCTTACAGAAAGGAATAATGAGAAGTCAAATATTTCCACAGTCACAGCCTTTCATTTCTGATCTATTTCCATCATCAGAAATCTTGATAATGTGACAAACTTGATTCCCTTTGCCCATACCATCTCAGAATGAACTGGTACAAACAAAAGCCTGGGACTTAGAGGGACATGGGTCTCAATCAGTGAGACCTAGAAAAACAGAGCTTCTGCCACCACATTCAGAGTGCAGAAAGCCTGAAAGCCTCGGGTCTTTGTCAGTCTCAGAACCTTTTCATGAAATACCACAGCTCATGCCCAGCAGTGACACATTAGACACCAGGCTTCTGCACGAGCTCTGCCCTGGACTGACGGGTGTGGAAACCACACTGTCCTTTACCCGGTGGAAAGGTGTTGGTTCTTGCTTTATGGGTAATCCCTTTGTTCTTGCTTTATGGGTAATCCCTTTGGCTAGCTCGGGACCACAGCCACACCGACAAGGACAAAAGCAAAAGACGAGAGACACTCCTCCTTCCCAGGACCAAAGTCTCACAGCTTTCAATGTAGAACAATTCCAGGAGATGAAAGAGGCAGAATGCCTCGTGGCAGGAGATTTTAAACCCGGTGGAAGGAAAGGAACTACAGCCAATGGGATAGAACTGAGGGGAGGGGAGAACAGAGGAACCAGCCTGGGGAAGACCATCACCACAGACTTGAGGAGAAGTACCGAACAAACAATGTGATACAAAACAAACCACCCAGTGCAAATTAATAATTAAATAAACTGACTACTCAGTGCAATACAATAGAAAGGCTCTCTCTGAGTAATCATAAAAACAAAACATATGCACCCCTCTTGAAGGTGGGGATGGGATTTGGTGCTCCATACCACTACATTAAGTGAAGAATTCATAGACACCCGAACAGGCAACAGCTTCCTAGGCTCTGCTCTAGTTTATGCCTGAATAAATCTGATGCAGCCTTAGCACTACAAGTGTTATTGTTCCCTACAGCAGTTCAAGTGAATTTTGCCCACTCACTGCCTACAGAAGGTGTACCAACACAAAAGAGCCACAAGTAATCTACTTTGACAAGAGCTGCTGTAACAAGTCACAAGTTCTTATCACACCTTTGAGCCACACCATTAGCTCCAGAATACACTGTTTTCAGAGCAGTAAGATGCAGCCTGCCCTTCTGTAGTCCTATCTATCTTTCAGAAACAGAGGATGCTTACCATCCCTCTTTGGAAAGATGATTATTTTAGAAACTATTTATACCGCCACATAGTCAACCACATGAGTAAGAGGTGCAATCTCTAAAATTGACACTGCACCTCCTTTGGATCTGTCTATACTTACACTAAGTAGGTAGTCTGTTCAACTGGCAATAAAAAGAAATGTGTAGAGCTCTAACCCTTTGGCCTGTTCTTGTAGAAACCCTGCTCCAGCTTCTTGATAGATGTGGCATATCCTGTCTCTGATGGAATTGGCATTCCATGTTTTTGAATGGCGTTAGCTAGCTGAAGAACAGTATCTTGTCATTGTAACATAATTTACAAAAGGTTGGTGTGTTGTTTTGGGGGTTGTAAGTTTTTGTTGGTTTTTGTTTTTTTAAAATACCCTGCCAAATCATTGTACATTAAGCCAAGACTCTGCTTTTCAATTATCACTAGTGTTTTTGAACACCCTCTCTGAGGAATTCAGAGGATCCCTAACTCTGAATGCAAAATACAAAAGCCATCTGAAAGAACCACCCACTATCTTAATCACTTGCTTATGATACATCATATGATTTCCTTCTTTAGACAACTTTTATTCCTATCATTCAGCTGTACTGCTATATATTACTGATAGCTTTGCAATGCTACTCCATTGCCTCTAATAAGTTTTGCAGACATCTCTTTAAGCATATTGCTGGTACTAAAAAAAAAAATCATTCCACTTACTTAGCTGCATGGAAAGGTGGGATTAAGCAGTTCCTTTGTTGGCATCACATATATAGCTTGAGTGGAAAAGTCTGGTTTAGATAATTAGCTTAGATTCTTGCATCTATTAGCCTACCCTACATTACCTGTGGCAGATTTGTAGCAGCTAAAGAACAGCCCAGTGAATTTTAACAAAACATTTAATTAACCTGGGACAGATTCATACACCTAGATTTCACCACTGATTAAAATGTGTAGCAGCAATGAAGCATTGTTTTTAATGAGCGTACAAATGCAAGGTTAAATAAGCACATTAGTATGACTACCATTTTGTCACTCATTACATCAATCTTGTTTTCTTTTAGAGCACAAGGTTTTGTTTCTGGTCGTGTCTAAACATATGTAGCCCCAAAAGCATTGTTTCCTGCAGGAGCAGTACAACTATGCCAGCCACTGACCTTTTTTGTGGCTTTCACAGCAATGACAGTAGCTGTGAGCTTCCCTTGGTTTTTTTTCTCAGTAGCTCAAGAACTCTAATTCAGCTTTTAGGTATAAGAGGTTGATTAATAAAAAGAGAGGTTTTTTTATGGACACTTATGCAATTGGTTTCTGGAACTTTTATGCCAGAAGTTGTTTCATGTGAAAGGAAAAGAGATTTAATCTGACATTTGCTGTCATGAGGGGAAACTAAGTAATAGGATAGGCTGCTCCAGATATCATTTTTGCAGAAAATCTTGTCCTTTCCTAGTATGTAGAGGGACTTAACCACCAGGCCAAGCAGAATAGAAAAAGTTCCTTTTTTGGGCAGGAACAGCCAGATTTTTTCTCTGCAGCATAAACACAGTATAACCAGAATTTAAACTGCTCCTTACAAAAACCAAAACCCCTTCCAGTTTATTTCTCCACTCTCTCAGGTGCATTTTCCTTTGCTAGGAATTTATTTCCTTTGTTCTAAACATCACAATAATAATGCAAATTTACATAAGAGCAGCTATTTAGAACAGCAAAGATGTGGAATGACTAGACTGACCCAGTCATGTGAGGAAAAGAGAGGGAGCTGCCAATACTATCAGAGAACAAAGCATTTCAAAACCAGGAGAAATTTTGCTAAGATCAGAAGCCTTAGTGAGAAATCCAGAAAAATTACACAGAAAACGACCATGATGCTTTGTGCATTTTGGACCAGTTATGCAATTGGTTCATTATTGGAATTAATTATGATTATTAGCCAAGGATATATCCTTTTAGGGTTTTTTATTTACATTGAAGTATATCAAGGAAGGGGATATCTGTTTGGATGGAGGCTGTGGATGCATGATTTACATACATAGCATTAGAGGCAAGGCAAATCAAATCAATTTTCAAGACCACTTTCATTTGTAAGTGACATCTGAAAAGAAAAAACCCAAAACAGTTGTTCAGGAGGTGGTTTGTATTAGCAGAAAAAATATTTGAGAAACAGGTATCCCATTTAAAGATGAGGTTTTCTGGATGTCACCCTTTTGCTCAAATAATTCCTACTGCATCTCTAGAAGACTGGTCCACTGCAGCTTCTTCCACTGGTTGAAGCTATTCTACACGTCTGGCATCACCTAGGAATGCTGGGAGCACATTTGTGCTGTTATGATCCTGAGGAAAGTCAGACTGGGGCAAACCTCCACCTGTATCCTGTTTTTCCAGCAGTGGCAGATGCTCAGCAGGGACACAGATAATACCTTGCTGTGAGGTCTAAAGCAAGTATCTTCCACTGCTTTTCCTGTGCCCTGATAATGATGTTACCTCCCCTACCTATAGCTGCCCTCACTTCATTGTGTTACCTTCCCCCTGCTTTTACTTCTCCCAACAGATTTCTATTCACTGGGAATTAGCTGGAGTGGTATTCAGAGTTCTTCCTCCCCATAATTGCCTTTTAAGACTCTTACTTAGGGGAAAAATTAAAAGAAACATGGCAAATACAGAGTAATCCTTTCTCTAGAGTAAATCCTTTCCCCTTTCCCAGGCAGTAAAGAGTCAAAGGACTTCTGGAGCTAAAAAACCTATCTGTGCTGACACCATTATGTTCAACATCTGCAGCTCATCTTTTGCTCTTTTTCCTTAGCCCTTCTGTACTTCTGGCCTCTACAACATCCTCTGCTAATGACTTCTGCCTCTTTCCTATGCCCTCCCTGAAAAATGAAGCCACGCTTCCTTTTTGAAGCCACACTCCAACAGAAGAGCCTGATGAGCAGACATTCAGTGCATACTCTCCAATCATCCACGACTAAGACTGTACCACATCCTTTCTTCAGCTTGAGGGAAAAATGAAGATTCTAAAATTGTACCTCCCTTGAATGAAAACAATCCTGCAGCAGGATATTCTGAGGAGACTTCCTCCCACCTTTTTCAGCAACTGTCTCCTCAGAGGAGCAGTGAGACCAGCAGATCTGCCCACAGCCTATGGTCATACCACAATTTATCTAATGGCATGACAACATTTGCTGGATTTGCTCACAGCTCCTGTCCTATGGATTTCTTACACTTTATTTGATTTTTAGCCACTCCTAACACTCACAGAGAAGTCTCCAGAGTAATACCTGAGCAGTAATTACTGGGAGCTTACTTTTCTTACATTACATACTCTATAGGGATTTCTTGCTCTTATCCGATATTTTCTTTCCTATCCCAGTAAGTCCAATACTGACAACCATCGGTATTTTTATGCCTGATCATAATCCCCAGCCTGTTTACTTTCAAACCACTGTACTCTACTGTGGTGTCATTTTGGTGTGCCCTCATAGCATAGGAGGAACCATGCAAAGGGATTAGGAGGAGGTGCAGGTTCCACTGCAAGCTGGGTTGCGGCCACTGTGCAGTGTGGGTAAAGCAGACAGACAAGAAAACTAATGTCCTTTCAGACTGCTTTCAGCTGCCCTTGTGCATCTTCCACCAGTAGTGCTGAAGGCAACTTGAAGTAATTCAATTTACAAAAACAAGCGAGGACTATTCACTATGTCAGTCAAGTCCATATATGCAGAGCTCTGCCTCTATGTAGATTGTAGCATCTCATCTGCATAACATGCCATGGGATCTCACTGAATTATTTCATGTTCATAGAATCATTAAGGGTAGAAAAGGCTTTAAGATCATCAAGTCGAACTACCAATCTAGCACCACCATTAAACAACATCAGGTACCATATCCACATGTTTTTTGGGATAGTGGCCCCACAGGTTCCCTGAGCAGTTTATTCCAATGCTTTACAATCCCTTCCATGTAAAAATTTTCCTAATATCCAGTCTAAGTCTCTCTTTTGTAACTTGAGGCCATTTCCTCTTATCCTGTCACTTGTTACCTGGGAGAAGAGGTAACCCTGACCCCCAGCTTGCTACAGCTGCTTTCAGGAACTTGCAGAAAGTGATAAGGTCTCTCCTGAGCCTCCTTTTCTCCAGGTTAAACAACCCAGCTCCTTCAGCCACTCCTCATCAGACTCCAGACCCTTCACATCTTTATTGCCTATCTATTCAAATTAGAGTTAATCTTTCAGACAAGCATTTATCCCTGGCTTAAAGATGCCCAACAGATTTCACAAAAGGTTAGTATCAGTATTCAAAATCAGAATTCAGAATTCATGCAGCTTTAGTGTTACTGCTGATATTTCTTACAGTCTTTTTTGCTAGACATGAGTCCTCTAACTCTAGAGGATAGAGGATTTTGTTCCCTGATAACATTGCTAAGCTCAAGAGGCAAAGTTCCAAGACTCTCACCATAAATCTTACTTTCTAGCCCTTCTGTCACAATCATTGACTTTTCCCATCTCCCAGTTTCTCAGCATCCTTTGGAAGGACATCCTCTATTTTGACATGCTTGAATGGCAGAAGCACCCTTGCCAGCATAACAGCTGCTCTGGCCTCACTGAGAAGTCCTTGAAAAACAAGGGTCGAAGAAAGAAGCAGAAGCTCTTGTGATAATAGCACCCTGAGCTTGCATTCAGCTTATTGGGCTTTCCTCATACCCTGCACACCACCAGCTCTTAGGTCTCCATTACTTCCATCAGATTGTTCAGAGAGGTCCCCTGGTCAGTGCTTGCTCTCTCAGTTCAGATCAGGTCATCTAATCCAGTGACCACACTCTCACAACTGATAACTGATTCCTGTCAAGAAGACTGAGACCATGGCAGGCACACAGCCATACTTTCCTAGCATAATCCCTTCACTTCCACCAACTTTCCATTTAGGGGCTGCCAGAGCCAGCACCTGCTCCTGCCATCTTTGCTGAACTACATGGCAAATAGACGAAGTTTTACCTTTTTCACTGGAATAAGCAGGGCTTTATGTTCTGCATTTTAAAACTAATTTACACATCTTTTAATGACATTTTAAGCATAAGAAGAAATTAATACATATGGTCTGGAATGGTATAGCAAAAGAAATAAATTGCATTTTAAGGCTGCTCTGCAGCCTTCAAAAAGCAGTTAGATTAACCACAGGAGAACAACCTTCATTAGAATGCTACTAAAAATGATTAAGTTGCCAATTTGTTTTAATACAAGTCTTACAGTTTAGAAGGACTCCTTCAAAATGTAATGAAACTTGAACTAGATTTACTATGTAAATTATACTGAAGCACCTGACTAAGCATGGCATTCCCTTCAGCCTTGGGCATATAGGAAGTCCTAAAGTTGTTCAATGCTAGGGAAAAAAACCAGTATGCCAACTTTCAGTATCTCTAAGCCTGCTGTGTGACCTAAACCTGAATGTAGAATTATTGTAAGGTTACATTACTGGCAATCAGTACATTCAGAAATACCACTTGTTTTATTTAACAGAATGGATCTGAAAGAGCCCTCTATAGAGATTTACCAAGCATAGCTCTTAGCATACATTATTTAAGATCTTGTTATTGTCTCCAGTTAAAAAGTGCATGCTGGTTTTCATCAGAAAGTCTTATCTACTTTTCTAGTTTTGAATCAGCAATTAGAAAATTAAACCAAACCAAAACAACAACTGAAAAACAGTGAGTATTGGCCAATTTTGAGGATGTTGTATTGTCACAGGTTTCATGAGAACAGGCACTAGGGAAGAAGGACACGTACTAATGACCTCCTAGAGCTTAAAGGCTGCAGCCAGACAGAATTCCTGCCTCCAAGGCAGCAGCAAACCCCAGAGGTTTGCTTCCAAGTCCAATGAGTTTCAGGGTGAGGTTCTTCATTACTGCTTCTACTAGTTACTGTCCTTTCCTGGCTGCCTATATTTCCCACATGACTCAAGAGTTCTGGATCTTCCACAAGTTTCTTTCCTGCAATCATGAGGTAGTAGGAAACACCTTATTTACTTAAGGGTAATGTGAGCTCGCACTGTTGGAAAGAAACCTATAGATGAAAAACAATACAAACCAAGTAAAACTCAGTCTTAGTGTGGTAAATCATTTTGAGGACCTGAGAAACTGGCAATTTATTTGTTGTCTTTCAGAATATAAAGACATATACTAAACAATTTTTTTTCTTTAAAGAAAAGGAAGTTAATTAGCATTTGCAGATTTAAAGTTATTTTGGCTTATTTATTGCAATCTTCATCCCTTTATCCAGATTGGAGTAACCTAGGAAGTCATCTAATTACTTCCTTATCATAAAATATTTCTCTTTCAAATTGCAAATATAACCCAGAAGCTCCAGAGAGTTGTCCTCTGGGAGATAAGCACCTGCCCCACTGGTACATTTATAACATTTGGTCTTCATTTAATCTTACCCAAGTAATATAAGGTTTTGAGCAGTCACACTGAGCAATTTGTGACATCTTTATGAACCCTGGCAAGAAACATTAATAGTAACCACTCCAGAGGAGACATTACAAGTATTACCAACCAGTTTGGCAAGTGGTAGTAGCTTCTCTGTAGGACTATTACTTGCCAGATATTGGTAATGCCTTCCCAAAAGCACTTTAGTGCAGTACATTTCAAGTGTTATTTCTCTTCTACCCGTGATTTTTTTTTTCTAATTAAATATTTATATGGGGCCGGATTTTAGATTCAGGTATTTTCTTCATAATGTATACATAAATAATTGAAATTATTCAAGTCAGAACAGCTGAAGCCTACAGGTCAACAAAAAGTCTTGCAAACTCAGGCAGTAAACCAAAACACAGCTCAGCAGGAAGGTGGAAGGATGGCCCAGCACAACTACACTTTCTTTATCAGCAAATTCCTTCAGATGCATTCTAGGACTAAGGACTAACTCAGGTTTGCACCTCCTTTACTACTGCCTTATTTACACATTGCAGTTAAAGCTGATCATAGAAGGCTAGTGAAAGTAAAAAAAAAAAAAAAAGATTTATTTTTAAATGCACACCTGTCACTATAGAGTGCGACACGAAACGCAGATACAGCGACTTCAGCCAGCGAAAGGCAGAGAAGAAGCCGAACTTTATTTTGATTCACACATTATATAGAGTTTTCAGAATGGCCATGGATTGGAGAGAGAGAGGTCACCACCTCTCCAACCACACTGCTCAATGAAAGAGTCCATCAAACCTTTCTCCTCCCAGGAGAAGGAATGAAAAACAAAGAGACAGCAAAACATCTGCGTATTTACAGAAAACCTTGTGAGAAACTTTATCATAGAAATTAAAACATCAGAAGGCTAAAATTCAGGACGACACACACTCAAGACAGATATCTCCTTTAAAGCCAGATCTCAGTGCAACTTGCATAGCTGTGACTCATGGTAGTCACTTCTCTTCAGTGCAGTTGTTTTTATATACCTTGGCTGTGATGCTGCTTTACCTGTAGTAACACAGTTCAACAAAAATTCTACAGTGATAGCACTGAATTATAGGCAGTGAAGGAACTGTGAGGCTTCCTGGGAATACAAAACATTTAGGATCCAATCAAACACAGCACATCAGATGCTCAGCAACCAAGGCCAAAACTGGGCAGTCATGCAGAGGAGAGCACAGTTCCATGGCCAGCAGGGAGCCAGCAGCAGTGCAGTGAGAGTGCTGAGCTTGGTGAGACCTGGGCTGTAGCCTCAGCCAGGATTATGTTTTAGTCAATAAATATTTGGTGCCAAATAAATAGCTCTGGGAGCAGGAATGGGAGCAGGAAAATGCACTCCAGTATTTTGTGACTCCCCTCCTACAATGCATGCCACTTGCCCACAGTGGACAAAAGGAATAAGATGCTGTTGGAAGTCCTAGGGAACTGCTCCTCATTACTCCTTCTGCTTGTTATGAAGTCTTCTCAAGCCTTTGAGTTGTGCACTGTACATCTGCTGCCAACACATGGAATATTTACTTGTTTTTTGCCATCAGAACAGCAATTCCAGTGAGAAACTTCATGAAAAAATGTTTCTTTGCTGGTCTAACACATGTTGCTTCTCAGCCAGGAGCATTGCTGAGACTAGTTCTTAATCCCTGGCTAAGGGAAAACAATATGGTGTATAATTATCAAGCTGGAAGTCAAAGATGGATAATCTCCCACTGTTCATCTTTGTGGCCAACACACAAAAAGGAGGTGGCAATCTGCCTGCCTTGCACAGGCAGTAAACCTCAGTCTGTCACTGTGCCTCACCATCCAGCCTACCAGACCAGCAAAGGCTTTTGTGTTCAAGAGGAGGAACGATGTTTCTTTTCCCTTTTAAAGGGATATGAATTAAAGATCAAGGTTCATATCCTCTGGGTTTTATTTCTTCTGTGAAAAAAACATGTTAGGGTTCATCAAACTGACTGGAAAAAAATCTTATAAAATAATGACCAAAGCCTTCCAATTGTCATAACAGTGGGTATGGAAAAAATGTGCAGACTGCATCCCTATTTACGTAGGGGCACAAGGCCAGGTTACTCACAGGAATAACTGGGAGAAGAAAAACAAATACATTTATGTTGCTTGCTACATTTTAGGGATTAAGAGTGTACATTTTTTTCAAAAGAAGTCCAGAAAGTTTAGTCAGATATCAAAGGGCTCACAGAAAAAGAGTGGGGATTATTGCCTATTTGAATAAAATAGAAGATCAAAGTACTTCCAAATGAAACACTCACAATACTGTCAAGATTTAAGAATTATGAGTCTAATTCTGAAAACTGAGATAATTATAAGTTATCCATCCACATGAATTTATTTTAGAGTAGTTTTAAACTGTAAGTATAACAGGCACTAATGATGGACATAAGTCTTTAAGAATAAAAGCCAGACCTGTGGAACACAGTATAAACCTAGGAAATATCTGAATGAACAACTAAAAGAAAAGGAGCAGAAGTATTTAGGTACATGAAGCACCAGAGGCATTTGAATCATCACTTCTTAAAACTTAACTTTCTATCCAGACAGCAGTGTCTCCCATGGCCCAGCAGAGGCAGATGTGTCAGGAGTGCCACCAACCTCAAAGCCTCTCCTCTGCTCCGCAACTGTATATGACGGGATGGCAGACAGCTCATAAGACATTAATAAAAAAGCTTATTATAAAAATAGCTTCTAAACCTCCTTGCAGCTCGCGTTTAAGTAGATTTAAGATCTATTTTAAAAGCCTACCAAGTGCAACTCCTACATATGTATTACAAAGGCAGCTGAAAAAAATACACTGCCTTCTTTCAGCTCTCAGATATGAGACTTCTACAGTTTTGTGGAATTTCACAGAGACAGAAGTCTAGGAAAGACTAGCCCTGCCCTGAACCCTACAGTCCATATCAGTGCTGACTAATCTGCACAGCTTTCTCATCCTAGACTTGAATCAGTAGATATGAACTTAGGTGGGCATTGGGATCTCTGTTCCCAGCTCCCACATTTTTCAGTCTTTCATGTTTGTAGTTTTTCTTAAAATTTCAGCTCTTGCTGTGAAAATACCTGCTGGGTTTTTTTTTTCTTTTTTTGGGGGGGGTTGTTGTTTTTGGTTTTTTTTTTTTATTTAAGGGGAAATTTTTGCCCTTATTTGCAAGGAAGAGAAGGCAGGACAAGCCAAATAAACATAATTTGGTCTTCAAAGATAAAAAAGGGGGGAAGTTATGTGTATTTTTAAATTCACTCATGATTTGTGGCTGACTCAGTTTTCACAAATGCTTCATTTAGCAGTAGAATTGAAATATAATTATCAAAATACTATCTAAAAGGAAGAAGGAGAAACTACTGCTGGTGAGACTTTTGGTGTCAATTAGATTTCTTGTAAATGTTCCCCTTCCTTCTCAATACTAGATATTATACTAGTATTTAATCAGGGAAAAAAAAAGCACAAACGCAGTTAGCGCATGACTCCTGCCCAGTTTATCATCATAAAGTCCACATAAGTTTTCAAAGGCTTTTTTAGAAATTATGTATCTAAAACTTATTGGACCTATATGAAGATAGAGGGGGAAAAGCATATCTTGTACCAATAAACAGTGGCACATCAAGTGCCAAGTTACTAAGAGTGTTCATGCCTGGTTTAGTTAAACAGGAGCTCAGTTTCAGGTGCTGGAGGCCCATCCTGTGAAGCCCTTTACCTAATGTAACCACACTGAGCTTCCTGGAGTTCCTTCTCAGTTGAAAGTAAAAGACCCTCCTGAGGATAAGCAGCAATGACTTTAAAAGGAAAAGAAGTGGGAAAATAAAAAGCTGCACAGAGACCTAGGGAAGTCCTGCAGCAGCCTCCCCAGCTGCATCACCATGATCCTGTCACTAGCAAATCCAAAATCCTGACCTTGATTTAAATATAAATCAGTTCCTTGGCCAAGTCATTCCTCCTGTACAACCTAGATGCCACTATCTCTTGTTTTCAGATCCATGGTGTCCCTGACATGCTAAAAGAAGAGCAAAGTCTTCCCTTGGTCACAATTTCACTTGACACACCTGAATGACAGGATGCCATCCAGGAGGATCTGGACAGGCTCTTAAATACGCCCATGACACTCATGTTAGGTTTAAGAAGACCAAGGGCAAGGTGCTGCACCTTGGTTTGGGGCAACCCTGGTATCAACACAGGTTGGGGGATGAAGAGATGGGAGCAGCCTTGGGGAGAAGGACCTGGGGGTGCTGGTGGCTGAGAGGCTGGACATGACCCAGCCATGTGCACTCACAGCCCAGAGAGCCAAACATGTCCTGGGCTGCCTCCAAAGCAGTGTGGGCAACAGGGCAAGGGAGGGGATTCTGTCCCTCTGTTCCTCTCTGGTGAGACCCCACCTGCAGTGCTGCATCCAGCTCTGGGGTCTGCAGCACAGGAAGGACATGGATCTGTTGGAACAGAGGAGGCAACAAAATTATCAGAGGGATGAAGCACCTCTCCTATGAGGAAAGGCCAAGAGAATTGGATTTGTTCAGTCTGGAGAAGAAAAGGCTTTGGGGTGACCTAATTTCAGCCTTCCAGTACCTGAAGGAAACCTACAATAAAGATGGAGAAGGACTTTTTACAAGAGAATGTAGTGACAGGACGGGGAGGGGATAGATCCAAACTAGAAGAGAGTAGGTTTAGATTAGATATTAGGAAGAAATTCTTCCCTGTGAGGGTGGTGAGACACTGGAACAGATTTTTCAGAGACGCTCTGGATGCTCTATCCCTTAAAGTGTTCAAGGCTGAGTTGGATAGGGCTTTGAGCAACCTGGTCTAGTGGAAGATGTCCCTGCCCATGGTGGGGGTGTTGGAACTAGATGATCTTTAAGATTCCTTTCATCCAAGTCCATTCTACAATATTTGTAAAATACAAATCTCCTCATTTATAGACAGTATTTGAATGATGGGATTGTGGATGGCTCATAAGCATTTGCAGGATTATACTACAAATGTTATTTTACAGAGAAAATGGAACCCCACGGTCCACTTTTACTATGTTTAGGAAAATAGAGGCAGGGAGAAATTCCTGGACTTGATCCTGTTTCTCAGTGATCTAAGTGTTCTATTTCTTCTTTTTGTGGAGAAAGAACAATCTATTCATCTTGGGACAGAAGACTGAAGTCAGGAACGTTCTTGGCCATCAGATTTTCTGCATGACCTCAGGCAACTCACTTATTGTCTTTCCATGACCAAGTGCACTCATGAGGAAAGTGAGATTTTATTTAAAACCCCTTTCTAACAAGGATAGAACCATACACTCCTAGAAAGTACTGAAAAGTTCTGGGAAAAAAAAAAAAAAACCAAAACAGAAAATGCTTACTTAAACTCTGTGAGCAGAGCTGCCCCCTTATTGTATGTCGAATTAAAAAGCATCTTAATACTTGTAACTCTTTGACAAAATTCAGCTTATACAATTCACCTGTGGAACAAGGAACTAATTTTTTTCTCCTTGCAAGAAAGGGATAAATGTTAAATCACTCATGAAAGATTAGAAAATAAGGCTACACAAGATGAGAAAACAATTCTTGTAGGCCAGTCCTGCCTGTAGGGAGGTCTCTAGTAGAGTTCCCACATTTCTCCAGGGCATCAGAACAGATCCTTAAAAGGTTTCAGATTCCATTTCAGTACTTAAAGTATGCAGTTTACTACAGCCTGAGCAGTGTTTGGTCTTTGAGAAAAGATGATCTAGAGCCACTTAGTGTTTTGTAGTCTCTTCAGAAAACTAACATCAATGCAGGAGACACTGTTGTCTTCTGACATATGAAGTGGAAATTATTTTGAAGTGGTACAGTAATTTTTCAGAAGTACTCAAGCCTGATCCTTTTAGAATATTTTTTGTTTATATCTCCTTTCACTGTATTATATTGAGAAAACCTTGCATTGAATTATCTTTTACAATAGTTATTTCCAAGTTTGTTCTTAAAGATGACAGGTTTCTTGACTGAATTCCAAAGACAACAGGCTAGCCCAGTGGGCCACTTTAATTGTAGTTCTTTTAAATTAGTACTTCTAGCAGAAGAAACAACTATGAAATTAATAAATCCAGAAATTCATGAAATAACTATAGGCTTTCTGAAAAACAGCATGAATTATTTATCACTTTAGTTAAACTACTTATCATTAGCTCAAGTGGCAAAAAAAAAAGAAGACAGCTGGTGCTTTAAAATCTTAAGAAAAATGCGTAAGATACAGCAGCATTTGGTCTCTTGGGAAATAAACTTGACTGTAGTGTTCCCTCCCTCAAGAATTCAACTTCTAAAACCCCAAGAACAAGAAAACACATGCTCTTTTGGGAATGCTAACTATGCATCCTTTTAATAATGCAAACTTTTTATTTCATTTGGGCTAAATTGGGGAGTTAAAAAACCACACATCATATTTTCACTCTCTTACTTTAAAATGCAGTCTGTAGGTTCAAAGAAGGCAAAGCAATCACTCAAAAATCTAAGACCTTTCAGAATAGAATATATTAGAAGGCTACTAAATAGATGCTCAATAACCAAAGCAGCTTAGAGCACAAAAAAATGGAGGTTATACAACTCAACTGAGATGCTTATGTAGATTATCACAGTTCTGAAAACAAAGCCATTTTCCTCCTAATGATCCTGAGGCAAGCAATCATTGTTGTAGCTGTTCTTTCTACTCGGTACTGGTCAATAGCTTGGGGGATTTGTTCACCCTAGCACACAACACCCATCCTGGTGTACTAACTCTTCCCATGATTGGGCATCACATTTTGTTATTCTCTTCAATAATGATTTCCTGAGCAACACTTGACTTCTGAATAAAACAAAAAAAGAGGAGCATTTACACCATTTTATTACATTAAAAAAGAATTAAGTTGATAAACTTCTTCCTGGCTGCCTTTGTACCCAAGGAAGACCAAAAAAAATCTGTCTGCAGGAAGTTTCAATTAAAATGCGAAGAAATAAAATTTGACTGAGACATGTAAAAAATATAACATCAAGAAGTTAAAACCAGCTAATGAGTATTCACTGTCAGCTAAGAACTTCACATTAAGCATTAGAACTTACTGCCTTATTGCTTTTAAAACACTTTTATCTATATTTATTCTAGTCTAGAAATAAACAAGACATTTCTTTTCACAAGCAACTCCAGTGAAATTACACAAAGCAGCATTTCCACATGCTTAGGAGCAGACCAAAGAAGGACCAGAAGCAAACAGTTAATTTGAGCTGTTCTGCCCCACATACTACTCATTCAAAACCCATTTCATCTGACCTGCCACTTGACTAGGTTTGTTAATTCAAAAAGAGCCTGTAGGAGCTTGCCTCTGGAAGTGTTATTTTTCTGTTGAGTTTGGTTACATTGCTCAGATGTTTCTCAAGTATAAGGGGAAGAGCTAAATGGAGAAGAGATGAACACCTAGAAATACTATGTACTTCAAGACCAGCCCAAAGTCAGAAGCAAAGTAAGACTTCAGAAGATTTGCTCTTACATAAATAAATTACTTTCTCAAAGAAGCTGATAGATGCATCGCACCAAAACACAGAAGTTAAAAAATTTGAAGTTAAAAAAGAAGCTTACTTACTTAAATATAGACTTGATGTAAAGCTTAGAGAGCTCCAAAATGCAGGAGTTCTTGACTAAATGGTTGCTGAGATAGCCACACCAAACATTCATCTCTGCCAGCATCCTGATTAACAGCTCACAGGTGCACAATGCCATGGATAAACCCAAGAACCAGATAAGTATGTGGTCACATATGTCCAGACTACTAATTCAACTTCCCTGGTCCAGAGAGCAGCAAGAACCAGGCTGATTCATGCAGGAAGATGAACCTGGAGCTGAGGACAAACATAATGAGGAAAGACAGCCTGGTGACAGGGTCCACCAACAGAAAAGACAAGGTAAAAATTAATAACTAGTCCAGCATCCAGGAGAAGCAGAAAACGGCTTCCATGTAGTCCTAGGTCTGTGCAGAACAGAGGACCAAAGGCAGGGCTGCAGACAAACTACCAGGAGTACAGAGACAGCCTCCACCTAGAAACATCAGCCTCAGAGCCAGGGGAAATAATACCTCCCCATGGGCCTAAAAAGAACTCCTGGGACAATGGGCAGAGGATTTGTGGGAAGCTCATGTGGGGTTCTCCAGGTCCATTTACACTAATTGGTGCCTTCTAGGCCTCACCTACAATCAGACCTAAATTGCTTTGTCTGTGTGTTGCTTCTTCTTGTTCAAGTATAGATCTTTGTTGTAATTTGTTTTTATTACTAAAGATTTCTAGTCTACCTAATTTTTCTTCCTCTGGAAACTCTGTGATTGTGTTTCTCACTGATCTCTTCAATTCTATATTCTCCTGAGGTGGAGAAAGGAGAGGAGAACTTCACATAATATTCTGGAGACAGACATAACAAATTTCTACAAAACATAATTAATATCTGGTGTTTTGTTCTCCAAGCTTTGTTGGAAATTCAAAAATATTTGGATTTTGCTGGTTTAGTCACTACTGAGCACCAAGCTTTTATTTTCATAAGGCTGTCTATTCAAATCACGCCAATATCCTGAATAATAAAGATCTTAGACTTTTTTTTTTTAATGCACAAAATTAGGAGTGTTTTACTTTCCTTTGTATTGAATTTCCTCTGCCTTTCATTGCTGAGCTGGACAGTACTTTGAGGTCTTTCAGCCTGTCTTCCTAGCTAGTCCTCCACTTCCTTGGCTGACTGAAGATCGTTGACAAAATGGATTCCTGGTTATCCATTTCTATTTTCTGACCATACAACAGATCTGCCTTTCAGACCATTCAGACTTGGAGGCACCTCATGATAAACTTGTCAGGCAGGATGTTTGCAAGAAGTCTCCACCAGCAGCAGACCTTAATCCTAGCCCCACATCAGGCTCTGTGGGACCCCAAAAGGCTCAGGCCAGGCAGTAAGAGTTGCAGTGGGAACAGAAGTGATGTGGCAGAGAGCAGATCAGACTGGAGCACACAAAGTCTGTAGTACCTTTCCCCCTTACTGTGCTAATCCACTCTGTATTGTCACCGTTTTGGTGGAAATGATGTGTCTGGCTGACAGGCAGAGGTGTAGGAAGGAGACATTTTTGAGCTCTGCTATATATAGCACAATCTGAGGAACTGTTGCTATTAATCTCTATCCCAGAAGCAATTTTTCTGCAGCAAAGAAAGAGAGAAGTTTGGGGGCCATGCAATTCCCAGGATACAATACATGCATGCATATATCATACCTCCTTACTTCAAAACTAAGCCTAGCTTTAGGCTTTGCCCTGGAGAAAGCCTGTGCCACATTCTCACCCACAAACCCTTCTCTCCTTTTGCCTATTTCTTTCAATCCTTGTTTCCATGGATCAGTCTCTTTGCTGTGTTATCTACCAGGCATTTACCAGTTTTAGCTTATGTAGGCAGCTCACCCTCTCCTCCAGGTATCAGTGTGAACACAAGTCCTCCCTCTCAGTTTTCACATCTTCTCTTGCAGCTGAGGATTTAATCCAGGGATAGCCCCCTTCAAAAGCAGTGAAACACCTACAGCCTCAGCTCCCAGCCATTTCTGTTGTCCCTGCAGCCCTCCAGGCTTCTCAGTGCTATTTTAGGAGTGATTATAATCCCTCCATGGGTTTCCCGTGTCTTTGAAGGTAGGCACAAGAAAAAGAACAAATCCTTCCATTCCCCCACAGTTCTCATTTGCTCTTGGATTTCTTGTGTTTTCATCCTTTTGCCTAGGTCAGCCCGTTTTCCACCTCAGTCCCAGCAAACAGTCTGCTGAATGCTTTCCTTTTCACCACAGGTTGCAGAATGCTTGTCCTGCTGAGGACATGCAGTCTCCAGCTGGAGTGCAGACTAATTTACAATTTGCAGTCAAACACTGCAAACCAAACAACACACACAATATCACATTCTTTTTTCCCCACACACTCATCCCTGTGCAAAACAGAATAATCTTTCCTTACAAGGAGACCCAAGCTTCTGACTTTGTTGTCTTTCCTGGTTACTGGGGTCTTCTCTAGGAAAGCCACTACATAAAATTATTAATAGCGTTGCAGAATTGTAAAGCTGCTCACACTGATGTGGCCATCAGCAGCTAAGCGCAGGCACACAAAGACTTGACAGGTATGTGGAGTGTTTTTTTCACTCATGCCTAGTGCATTAGAAGTTCAAAGGCCAAAATAATGACACTTTTGTATCTGTCAAGAACAGCCAAGAAAAAAGGGCCATTAGCAGATCTTATATATGCTTTTTTTTTTCATAGTTCAGACACCAGGGTTTCTTTACTCTTAGAAAAGCTGCTTCACAATTAAGAAATCTTACATAATCTCAATCTCCATTATCTTTTATTTATATATTTTCATTTTTCAAAGTTTTACAACACATACCAGTTAAATTGAGTATTTCACATCTAAAAATCTTCACGTTATCTCTTTATGTCCCTTGAAAGACCACTATGCTATACAAAATGGTTGCTTTCAACAGAAAATATTTTAAAATAATTTATTCTCCAGAATGTCTTAGGTATTTAAAATTATGTTTTTCTCTTTTGTAAACTGCCTGAAGTTTAAACAATATTTCTCAGGTGAAGAAAGTAGATACTATTACTGCTGCAGGTTTAGGTGAGTTGCAGCATGGGTGGGTGCAGAGGAGAAGAGAATGAGAAGTTTAGGAGAGTCTTCATACTTTACTGCAAACCAATAAGGTGGTACCATCCCTGTGGAGCTTAATGTCCTCCATGACAGGTGCCTGGGCAGCAGACATTAACCCTCCACACTTACCTCTGAGCAACCCACCAAATTGTTATTTCACTGGCAGCTCACACTCATCTGTTGTGCATTTATGAGTAAGCTGCCAGAAACACAATCCTCTGGTGCTCTGAGCCACACCAGGTCAAAACAGTCTTCTCCTTAAAATGAAAGGGAGAGGAAGTATTTCCTTTGTCATCTCGTTTTTGAGAAGTGCTTTTTTTAAATTGATATTTCATAAAAATGAATGATGGGCAGAAAATTTGTGCACTTGCAACCTAAGCACCTGCAGGAGCCATTAAATCATGGTGCCCTCAAATCACATGCTGAATTAGGGCTACCATCAGTTGAAAAACTCTCTAATAGATACAGAGGTACAGATAAGTGTGGTTCTGTGGGCCATTATCAGGAAAGAAAACTGATGGAGCAGAGACTGTCCAAGATGCTGAGACTTTATTCCTTCTTCAAACCAAAGCTGTTGTTTCTTTATTATTAACACAATCCTGTAGTGCAAATGTTCCAAGATATGTTGAGCACATTCCTTATCCTGTTGTCCTCTCTCAATTTCTCCCAGGTAGTTATTTTGGGGAGTGAAGGGGATGGCACTACAGAAAAAAGAGCACATTAATACCTGTGGGATGGAAAATGTAATGAAGACTCTTTATCAGGAGTAAATAAACATCAAAATAAAGTTGTGGATAACGTTGGATCCAAAACTAAAGTTTGCTGCTTATAACTCATAGCAAAATAAAACAAAAGTAGTATTTTTAATGCTTTCCAATTAAACATGTACAGATCTAGAGCTGACTTGATGCAGAAATCCAAAAATAACTTGCATAAAATTGTTCTGAAAGTATCTAACTTCTCAAGCTGGCAAAAGATATCTAATAACTAGTAAATATTTGCCCAATGCTTAGGAAAAAACTCATGTAATTCCTTTGAACTTCTCAAGACTGAAGTGACACTGCCCCCAAAAGTGTTAAAACATAAACAAGCCTCATGATTTAAATGTCAAATGTACAAATGAGACATTTCTGGATACTTTGTGGCCCAGTAAGTTCTTCTGGTGTAACCAATTCATCTTGAATTCAGCTGCATTAATTGCAGCACAAACACTCTCATGTTTACCCTTGGCTTTTCACGATCAAAGCAATGTGTAGCACAAGACTTTATAAATCAGTCACAGAAGTGAATTTATGCTTATCAGGTGAACCCATTTGCCTTCAGCCTTTGATGGAAAGAATGAAAACTGTTTTTCCACTTTCTATAGGGCTGTCTGTTTCAACTAAAGACAGAAGCATCTTAGCTTGGGGATAAATTAGTAGTATACTTAATTCAGGAGAAAAAGATGGACTTGCAATTTTCAGTCTGGATGGCAGGCATTTGTCTTCAATTTTTACCTCCAAAATGCTATGGAATTCCAAGCAAATGGAATTCCAAGAAAACTACCTAGGCCCTGCCTTCATGTCCTACTCCACTAATTCATAACTACACCTGCATCTTCCTGTTTAAAGATGTCACTGCAATCCTCACTGTAGGGTGTTTTTTGTGCTTATTGGACTCCACCTAAAATGCTTTCTAAAAAACACAAAGGTTTTTAAGTTCTCTGATAAAAGGCCAGAAAATGGTAAATTATTGTTTTCAATTGAAGTCCAATGTATCAATGTTTTATTTGTAACTGTGAGCACGTGCAGTTACATTCCTCAACCTATTAACCTACGTTATTAATCTAGGCATGCAATGCCATGGAAATTGGCTGTGAGAACAACTGTGTTCACCACTAAAACAGGAATGTGTGTGCACCTACATGAATATCTGCATTTAATACTGGAGACCATGTCACCACTAACGGTGTATGGTAATAAGATAATTAAGTTCTTATTATTTATTAAAAATAATACAGAGTTATACAATACATATGAAATCAGTAAATTCCAAAGTGTACGGTGTTAGTCATTTCCTCCAATAAAAGACCCTGTAAAAGTCTCACCTTCCCTCTTCAGCACCACAACAGTTTTCTGAGTAGGAGTAAAATGCCTTGCACAGTGTATTCCTTGGTGACCGATGCACTCTGAAGGGGACTTCCAGCTGTTCACATGGAGTTGCTATGTATTTCTAATTGCCTTTATGCTGAGGCAGAGTTTATCAGGAAAACAGCCAAGAGAAAGGTGTGAAGGAAGCATCTGTGCTGTTCTCCAGAGTCTTGAGGTTGGTTTCTGTATAAATATAATCAGTGGGAACATTGCCATTTTTTTGTGAAAAGCAGAGAGGGATTTCTACTGCCTTCTCTCCCATAAAGCTGGAGTCAGCTTGCTTTCCAGCCATCAGCAGTACATGGAGGCACATGTACCTGCAAAGTGTCTGCGTGCTTTAGAGCTGCCACCTACAATTTCATGGCCTGTGCTCTCAGCCTTCACTCTCCTGAGAAAGTTGTGGCCCCCACGGAGCCTGAGTGGTAAGGGTAAAGACAAGATCATTCAGCAGTGTCCTCTGAATGTCAAGGGTTTTCATATTGCATTTAATTTTTTTATCAAAATGGCAGTTTCACTTCCATCTTTCTCTCCTGGGAATGATCAGAATACCCATAAAAAGCACTTTTTTTACTGGAGCATTTTACCACTGGAAAGAAGAAGTCTTCAATTCCTCCTGGACTGGTCAGACACCAAATTTTTTAAACTCATGACATCATGAGCTCCATTCAAAATGTCAGCCTTGAAGACCAAACTTTATCTTTTTTTATCATGTTTAAAGCTCATTAAGTCAAAATTACAATTTTGTAGATTCAGATACACTTAATAAAGGATTTTAAAGATTGTTTTCCCCTTCTGCCCCTCCTTTCACTGTTCATACCACACAAAAAGCAAGAAAGTGCATGAGTGAGGGAAAGAGGTTGAGATGAGGAATGGGGAAAATTCTGCACATCCTTTTCTTGCATAAGGGTGAAAAGCAAATAATTTCTTTCATTTGAGATTACTGTTAAATACATACAACTGCTTTGACTGTTTAATTTCTGTGCGAGGAACAACAGGAACTGGAAGAAAAAAAAAAGCTTAACAAAAGCTGATGAAGAGCGGTTTATGTCTGAAAGAAAAGCTCTGAGATTAAACCATTCTTCTGTCTGTTGCTACTGAGGCTGTTAAGACCATGAGCTGCAGGTACCAGGCTGCATCCTTATGACCTAAACAAACAGCATGCTCTGGCAGAGGTCAATGGAGCTGTGGAGGGAGATTGGGATACCTGGTTGTTCCCCTGGAGCAGCTCCAGATGCCAGTCTGAGGCCCTGGGGGCTTTAGTGTCTACTACTAAACCCTGCTGGTTGTTACCAGACAGTGACTCACAGACTAAAGGAGAGTAGGAGTCTGGCTTTATGCTTTGGACTTGCACACCCTGGCCAAGTGGTTTCCTTAACTGTGCCTGCATGGGCTTGACACTCAGCAGACACATGTTGTACCATATAAGCTCTTGAGTTACATCCAGCTCATTTTCTGAGAATGCACTCAGACACATCTCAACATCCATGTGTTTAACCACTGGCACTACTTTGGTGCATCAACGAGAGTTCTCATTAGTAGGGAAGCTGCCCATGCAGAATTGATGAACAGAAAAGTGATGTGCAGACTATGACAGATAAGAGCACATTTTACATAAAAAGCATTGCAGGGACAGAACTGGTGAGAAGGCAACTGAAAGGCCATACACACTTCTCCAAACTGGCTGCTGCCACATGCTCTGTATTTATAGCAGATTATTTTGGTGACACAGGCTTTCATTTTGCATGATGCATAAGGCTTGAAGGGTTGGACTGTGCATGAATACATATCCACATACAGGGATGCAATGAATATAGCAAGCAAGGTGTCTTTGTTCTGAGTGCATTTGCAAAACCATGCTTCATTTCACCAGTTTTACATTATAACAAATGAGAGCTGACAGCAGTTCTCAGCAGCCCACCTTCCAACTAGAAATGAGGCAATAATGTATTTCAGGTACTTTAAAAGGAAAACATTGTCTTTTATTACTGACTGTACACTCAAAGACGACTGCCACTTTGAGTCACCAGAAAAAAGGAATTATGAGACATTTGCAGGTGGTGGATTTTTTCCTGAAATGAGACTTGTCAAGGTATTAAGCAGTACACCTGGTAGCAGCTGATTGCTAGATTAGGTCCTAAAAAGGATGCTAATATTAGAGTGTCTTTGTGGTGGTTTAAACTAAGAATTGCTGTGAAACCAGGTGTCCAGAAATACCAGCTGGGAGAGAAGGAGGAGGAAGAAACTGTGCATCAGGTCCAGTTTAAGCCAATAGCATCAGGCTTTAAAACAAGGATGCAAGTTAGAGTGAAGGCAGACCCAACCTTGTAAAATATCAGAACTGGTGCTGTATTTATCTAAATGGAATTCATTGCAGATTCAGAGAAATGTAGAAAGTTCTACTTTGTTGTGGAATGAAATATGCCACTGGCCTGGGACTTGGGCTAAGACAGTTCTTGGCTTGTGGATTTCCTCTGTGTAGTTGGACAAGCCAGATGTGAGCGAGCTCTCTCTCAAAGCCACAGCTGTACAACAAGGATGCCACTTCCCTGTTTCACTTTTTAGGGAAGAGGACAGGGATTTTCGCACACGTTGGAACTAAAATTCCAGGGAGAAGGAGCCAGGAGAGAACAACTGGCAGGTCTGAGCTTACGTGACTGGGGTTGGGGAAAAGGAACTCGACACTACACTAAATATAAGTGACATGGCTTCCAGGAAAAGGGGGAGGCTTGCCAGAGCTGTATTTAAACAGGTGGTTTAAAAACAACATCTGTGATTTCAACTGCCAGTACTGAACCAGAATGAACTGCTTTTGGGGAAGAGTAGATGTAGATGAGTCTCTGGGACTATGACAGCAAAGATGGGCCAAGATGCTTTTAGATTGTTCTCCACATCAGTTGTGTTTTGATGCTGTGTCACCAATCAGTGGCACAGAGGAAGGCAGCAATAGTAACACATTGTCATAGTACCCATCATGGCAAACCTGATGGTCCAAAGATATAAAAAAGGGGGTTTGAAGGAGAAAGTCACACAGTTATTAGTCCAAGGGGCACAGTTGTGGGAGGAGCAAAAACCAGACAAACTTCTGAACACTGAAGTCCATGGCATATGCCACCCCATCAGAGTTCTCAGGGCTGTTAATATTATACAGATTTATGACCGCACACAGACTGCAGCTTTACAACCACAACAGCAAAATCTAGGACAGCTGGTCAGGATTGTTGATTTGCATGACCAAGGATCTGGTCGTTTCTTTAAAGGACATGGCCCAAATTGGTGGAAATTGTTAGCTTTGGGCACAAATGCATTGGCTTCTGTAACAGGGAATGTTGCACTGGGGGATGAGGATGGGGGAGGAGAGGGTCTATTGAAGCAAATAAGGACTTTGCCGTGAGTTTAGTAGCTGTGCACAAAACTGATCTCATAAAATGCATCATCTTTAATTAGATTATCAGACTTTCATGTGTGTATTCAATGAAAGCCTCCATCATTGTAATTACTAAGGGTGGAGTGGATGATCCAGGTGACAAGAGTATTTCAGGCAAGAGAAAGATTAATTCCCCAGCTGGGGCTAGGAAGGGTTGGTTTAAACACAGCTGTGCTTTGAAAAAAAATTTCTAATACATTGAAAGGTATGATGTGCTAATTGCCTGCTCTTCTTGCAAGGCTTCTTATAAGAATGAAGGGAGGAGAGAATGAAATCACAAAAGACACTACACACCATGAGAATTGTGCTGCAAACATTTGAAGTGTTATTAACCTGCTCACCAAATGTGTGGGTTTTCATACAAGTGGCTAAGTAAAGGATACTAAAGTTATCTTATTAAAACCTGAAACTGGACAACTTTTTATTTTCTTGAAAGTTATGAGAGCTCACAGCACCTCAGTCTCAGTTTAAGTAGCTAAATTGCCTCAGGAAATAAAAAGCTTTTAAAAAGTCTCAGACAGGATAGCTTTGAAATTTCAAGCTGCCTCCATAAAATAAGAACAAAGCAGACATAATGCATCACAGTTTTTCATATTTTAATTCATTTTTTCAGTTCATGTGGCATAATGTTCATTACCACTTCATTGTACAATCCCCTAAAATCTTGAACTGTATTCCATGGAAATGTGTTTCTTCAAGCCTGTTCTTTTATAAAAAGCTTCCAGCATTGCCCAGTAAGGTTGACTGACACTTCATATTACAGGACATAGTTGCTTCTGGCTTAGCCAAATGTTATCCATTGGACTAATACTACCTCTGCTGAATGTTTGCCTCAGGCTGATTATCTTTAATTAAAAAAGAAAAAATCAGTGGATATGGTTCAACTTTTTTGAAAAAAAAATAGTGGAAAAATACTGGTTTGGACACTAGAGGAATCTTTATCTTTTTATTTGAAGTGCTAAGGTGACTTGCTATTTTGAAAGAGAAAATTAAAGTTTGGCAGAGATGGCTTCCCAGTCAGGCAAAGAAAATAACCTGGCCAGGTTTCAGACAAAGAGAAAATAACATTTCAGAAATTCAGATTGCCAAAAATTACACCCCTGACTAAGTATGTGGTGCCCCAGCACACAGCCAAGCTGCTTGATTATCATCCTACAGTATCTACCAGGGCAAGACTGATCTTTTTCAAAAGCCCACATCAGTGAGGTAGCCAGTGGAGGAGCAGAGCCTGGGCAAGCTGCCTCCCTTGGGAGCTGAGAGGAGGGAGCCATCTGCTCCAAATGCAGGTAACAAACCAACTCAGGTGGGAAGGGGAGGAGTGCACTAAAATAAGGAGTTAAGTGAAGGCTAGGAAAGAGAAACCACTGTTGGAAGAAGCAGGGAAAACTAGACCGTGCAGCACTACACAGGCTTAGTTTAGGAACAGCAGCAGAGCTGTGGGGCTGCAGTAGTCTGGTGGAGGGAGGGGAAGGAGGCTGGACCAGAAAATGCACTGAAACCTGGGGCTAGTGGAAACAGGAATGAGAGGTTAGGACTCAAAAAGCCATTGGGTTTCCAATGCTCATAATTTAACTGAGTTTGGATGGATTTTCAGGGACAATGAAGGATGTGCCACCTCCTGGCAAATCTCACTTTCCTGCTCCAGAAGTCAGGATTGCTGCACCTGGCTGAAATGCCTGCAGCATCCTCACAGAGTATAGTGTGGGTCTGGTTTTGCTACAGCATCAGCAGTTTATTATGACCCTAATGCTTTGATAGCACATTAAGGTTCTGCAGGTATGTTCCTCCATTTTCAAGGTCTACTATGTTCATATGGTAAATTATTGCAGAAAAGGGTTATCTTGCATTACATATTGAGAGCTAAATATGAACAGTCCCACATCTTGATTTTTAGGTGCTAGAGTAATAAAAACTGTTAAGAATACATCAGTTTTTCTTGCCATACTGCTAATTTTATAGTAAAGGAGTGGCAGCAGAGCCACAATGCCAGCCCCTGCTGGGCACTTATCACCATAAAGATTTATTGTATCTGGAGTTGTAGCTCACTTTTTTCCATCTTTCAGCACCACTTTCAGGCATGATATGCCCAGTATGTCCACTTAGAAATTCCATATGCCACTTGTATTTCAGTTTGCTGTGACTTTTAAAGAAGTTTTTTCCCTGCACTTTCCCCCCATAGCACAATGAACCACAAAACTTGCATTGGAGAAGTCAATGGACCACTTTCCCCACCCCATATCAACTGTTCTTTAACTACACTTCTCATCACACAAAACCTTTTTATATGTTACTTCTTAAACAGACAAGTAGTTCATTCATATTTGATGGCATCTACTGGATGTTCTTGATCTGATGATAGAGAAATATGATTATCATTGAAACTATTTCTGCAATTTCTGTCATTTCAGCCACAGCAAAAGGTTTTGCTGAAGTCTGGTGAAATGATTTGTTGCAATGACAAGTCCAGCCCATTAAAACTATTGTCCCTCCATCTGGAAAAATTAGGAACCTTTCATGTTACATAACTTTAACCCCAGCTAATCCACCTACATAGCAAGCCCATCATTTCTCCAGTGCTAGAGAATTCTCCTTCAAGTTTCCTTCAAGTCTCCTTCAAGAAAAAAAAGAGCCAGACAACTCATGTTTAAAAAACAGAATGTGTGGTCATGCACACAATCTGCAGTCATATGGCTGACATAAGATGACTTCTGCCAGAAGTGCAGTATATTTTACTGCAGCTTGGTTTCAACTGTGTTTGATTTCTTCATTACTAAAAACTCTAGTACTTTCATGGGGAAAAAAAGACAAAAATATGATGCCATCTTTGGGCCCCACATCATCACTCTAGAAACTCTGAGATCACCTAACTTGTAGCCTATTTTGTTCCAAGTCCATTCACGTTATGATTTTTTACCCTATTTTCTACTCACTTTGAGGAACTTTACATAATATGACCTTGCTGTCACTGTTTATTCCCTTCAGAGCATTTGAGGTTTTAATAAATACATACTCCAACAAAATCCATCAGATAGAAGCTTGAGGGTGCAAATGCTTTAAGGACAGATCAGATTTAAACAAAACCCTCACACTCCATGACTAGCATAAAAGAAAAATGAATGATATTTCAAATTTTCAGATAACAGAGCTTGGTAGCACAATTCCCAGGTATCTTTGGCAATTTCTCTACTTGGAGAAAGTGCTGCTCCCCAGCCAAACATTTCCAGGAAGCTTAAATAAAAGATGCCTCTGATTTATTTTTCTACAAGGGCCCATGTAGAATAAATCGTATTATGCTCTAATGTGCACAAAGAAGCAGGTGGGCTAAGAGTTTCATCCATGTAGTTCTCAGCACCATGTGTTCCAATGCTCTGCCAGATTTAACATCTCTCACATCCCTGTCAGACAAAGGGTATCTTCTAGATGATGGCCAACAGCTGACAGGCATTCAGGTGGTGCTGAGAGTATCCACTCCTCATTATCAGCCTCTGAACTGTTGGCCCAGAGGAACATGTATTTTCAAGACAATTAAATCTTTAAAAAAAAAGTCTATGAAAAAGTATCAGCATCAGGTTAAAGCTAAAAAACCAAAATTAGTGACATGCTAGGGAGAAAGTGCAAAGAGTGTCTGTCCTTCCCTCCCAGGGAAGTGAGTGCAGGACACAGGAGGGGCAACGCAGAGGCTGCAGGTGTCCCATGGCTCCTGATGCGACACAGGATAAGATGGCATTACTGGAATGGGAGGAGAGGAAAGAGAGCTTGAAGGCCGTGAACTCCATGACTAAGAGAATTTCTTTTTTCAACATAAGCCAATGAAATTTATCTTGTCTTCCCAAGCAGGTGTAAAGTCTACCTGGCCTTCAATGAGGTATTCTTGAAAGGATGCACACCGTACCTGGATGTGTGGCTTCCAGAGGCAAAATGTGTTAGAAATCTCTCTGAGGATCAGAAAATGCCTTCTATTGTTTTGATGCTTGCTGCTCATTAGTAACACTGTGCTAAAAGAACCAGTAGTTTGCCAAAATCCTTCATAAATATCTCAAACTAATCTGAAGTAAGAAAATTCAATTCTTTCAAATCCTCCCGATTCATAATCAAGAATTCAAGTCCTGAGGAGGAATGCTATACAAAATAACCAAAGCCATTTAATCAGATTATCCTGATGCCTCCTTTATAAGCACTTGTCTTTTGATAGCTTTCTTAATTTTCTCCTGACTTGTCTCCCTTGTAGACAAGATATTTTTCGGCAATAAAAGCAGAGCATTAGTTATAGACTGGTGTCCAAATTTACTTTTGCCCTTCACTTATTTTTGAAAACAGTGCTTCAGCATGCTAAAGCAAATTTTTAAAAAGTAACTCCCTCTGTTATTAAAGATGTACACAAATTTGAATCTTCTTAGGTAATTTCTGAAGTGAGATAATGATAAACTCCAGTCAGTAGCTTGAAGAGATGACACAGGATGACACAGGATCCCCAGCCAGGGCACAAGGCTTTGCTTCAGGTGGGTTTACTCTCTAAGGTCGTCTGGACAGTCACTCTCAAACCCATGAAAAATTCCTAACTGCACTTTACTTCTGCCTGGCAAGTTCATGGGCAATTCATACCATCACAATATATATAGTCTTTGGTGAAATATGCACTTCTCATTACAAAGATTTTGTTAGAGTTTTCTTAAAATGTTTAGAGGTTTTGGTTACAAATATGTATAAGCAGATCAAAATGACTGTTTGCCAGACTCTTGAGTGAGAGGTCTTTTATTCCTGTTTTACAGTCATCTGGAATAAGGCCTTCCAGGGGCATATTTTTAACAACTGATATACAAAATGCAAATTTTGTGGTACTGCACTGTTACACAATAGTACATTTAAGTTGGTGGTACATACTGTGTTTTCATTACACATAGCTAATTGAGCTATTTGGAATAACCTTCTGCCTCACAAAGTTCCTTGTTGCAGGATAACATGCTAGCAAGGGAATCTGCTGTAAAAACACAGGAGATATTTGCTTTTGCCTCTCATACCTCAATGCTGTCTGCCTTTCATCACAGTCATAAGATCTTCATTTTTTATCTATAAGGGACGAACCAGACCATAAGTTGTTCTGGCAAAAGTATGGGTGTTTAATCCCACTGATCACCTTCCTCCTTGGTGCACATTGCTCCATTTCATCCATGAGAAAAAAAACTTATGACTTCCAAAACAAATGCAAACAGCTTGTGTAATTACACAGTCTGCTCAAAATGAATACATAACTATCCAGTTATACTTGTTGCACCCTCCTTATCCTTTCCTCCACAGGGGACCAAAGGCGGAAGACAATCGTTTGGAGGGAAGGTTTCTCTACATTAGAACAAAATCAAAGAATGCTACTTTTTATCATTTTTAGATCCTTCCTTGAAATCTCCGTAACTCTGCCATTGGCATTAGCCCAGTAAGGTCATCAACCAACTATCTTATTGATATGATTAAAAATTGTAATGATTTTTAACATTTTTATCTTTTTTGGCTGACCTTGATTTTCATGGAGTCTTACTCAAATATGTATGCTACTATACAGTGATTTAGGAAAAGAAGCACCTCTTCTGCAAAGACCATCCCATTCCTGAAATATTTCACATAAAACTTAGTTCATCTTGCATAGTAATTAGTCCATGAGTTGTGGCAGACTGCTGAAGGGAGTAAATCAGTTTTCCATGCCTGTAATTCTTCTTTAGAAGGTCTTACCCAGGTGCAACTTTCTGGTACAAATCTCTGTCCCACCCTCTGTTTTCTCACAGTGCAGACTTACAATTTTAGTAACTCTGGAACCCATCAGTGTAAAACAGTGCCCACGTTTTGTACCACCATACAAGTTATTAAAGACGCTGGAAAGCCTTTTGAATTTTTTCCACTGGGATGCATGACCCTCTACAGTGAACTTCAACAGCCTGAGACAACAGGCTTAAAAATCAGGGAATTACCTTCAGCCAAATCTTTTAAGAGTATCCCATGGGGCACAGATTCATCAGTATTGATTTATACCTACTCCAGCCATGATCAGGTAACGTGATAATACAGAATATTAATGACAGTGAGGCTTCAGCTGCACAAGGAAATTTATAGAGATGAGCAGTGCAAACGCAGGTTGGGAATTACACTTCTGAATTAGAATAAGATTTTGAAACTTTCATTTGATTATTTGTGGAGATAACTTTCAAATTTGACTATTTATGGAGATTCTGTGTTTAAATGGGAGAATATTTAAATATTGTATTTAAACTGGGAATGTATAAGTCACACTAGATTGATATGAAGTCAGCTGCAGAAGGTGATTTAAGAGGAAGCAGCAGTGCTGGAAATATAAGCCTAGATCTCTTTGCTTAAAAAAAATCAGTGGGACCAAGGTTTCCTCCTGCTAGGAGCAGAAGTCCTTCTCACAGCTTCAGGCACACTTTCTGTGAACAGGCTATGAATCCCATGGTGGAGACAGATGTACCCAAGTGGTGAGCTTGCTAAACAGTGCCATCTTTCATGGCTTTAATGTCTGTAGATAACAGGAATGTTGCCAGGACTATCAGCAGCCCTGCAGCCACACCTCACCCATCAGAAGCAAAATGTCCCTGATAGGAGTCACATGTGTTCAAATTATATGCTGGTTTGTCTAGATGGCCCACTTCTGGTGTCCAAGGAAATGTCCAAATCCCATTCCATCCCAAAGGGGTTTGTGGGGAAAAGCATGACTTCTGTATCAGAAAGGGAGCAGCAGAAAGGAGGGAAGCTGCTTCAGCTGTGCTGGGCAGGACCAGGCCACATGGAACTTGGCTGGTGTTAGTGTCATCCTGAAAGTGAACACAACATTAGGGCAGCTTCTTTTGGCTCTGGCTGTTCAGGTCAAGCAAGAAAGGAGGGCTGTGCCCCGGCAGAGGAAGGAATGGATTGGGCAGTAGAGAAGCAAGGGATCTCCTCCTCAGCCCAGGCTAACACACCTCCCTCCTCCAGAGCTGAGCAGAAATCTACAGGGCCACAAGCGCTCATGGCATAACTTTAGCTAAATCACATAATTCTTCCTCCTTTCCTTCCTCTGTCTTTTCTTCCCCAAATTTTCTAACATCTGTAATTAGAGCAGTTCCAGTGGGAAGTGGAAGGCTCAAATACATTTACTTTGATGCCACAAACCCATAAAAGAATAGTAGCCCAGGGTTATAAAAGAGTGACAAGATTAAGTGAACGCTCTAAAACACTATTCTAAAAGCTACATAGAGTAGCCTAATACTCAGGCAGTTTACACTTTTCTCTGGCACAGCTGTGCTATATAAGCAAACTACATCCCAGTTTCATATTAGAGTATGGAGATGCTAAGTTAAAGACATTTTTTCAGAAGCACTGATTACTAGAGTCTGTGCTCTTCCAGTGCTCACGCCTCATGCAGCAAGATTTGTGATGCGTTTTCTTTATCACTTTGATACCAGGGCTCCTGAATGAAAAGTGAAGACAGAAATTCATAAACAGCAGAATCACATTCATGTACTTAATAGGAAAAAAAAGCTCTTTATTGACAATATTTTGTCCTGAAGCTTCTAACAAGTGTAACTACTTAAAGTATCTAATAAACCATATAATACAAAATATAAGCAAAGAATAGAAAGTATGTAATAAACTGTGAAGAATATGAGGAATACAATAAACTATAAGCCTGAAATATTTTAACCTTCTTTCCCTCATCTCACACAAAAAAGGCCATAACAAGGCAATATAACCTGGCTGGCTTTCTTTTCCAGTCTGTACCATAAGAGTCTGGAAAGCAAAACCTGTTTGTTATTGTCCCCTCAGCATTTGGCCACTGGGTGGGTGGAAACCTCTGCTGTTGTGAGGCTCTTCAAAAGCTCAGAGTTCGTGTGTATCTCCCAAGATGCAGATGGATGGGTTGCTTCTTGTCTTCTTACTTCACATATAAATTTGCCATGACTGCACCACATCAAAGACAGCAAAAGAGAAGATCAGAGAGCCTCTGGTTTAAACCATGCCAGTCTGCTTAGGACCAGGAGCATAACTGTGACATCCCTTGATGCCCTGAGCACTACAGGACTCTCAGTATAGACTATTTTCAAAATTTGTCCAAGGAACTCTATCAATTACAGCTGAGAAATCCCATCTCTACTGTTTGCTGTGCCTAGCACATGATGCCTGGCCAGCACCGTGTGCAACACAGCATTTCATTAACACATCCAAAAATGCAGTTTGGATTACAGCTTGTAGAGCAGTAATTTTAACCTTTGTGCCTGACCCTTTTCTTTAGCCACAACAAAATGAACAGAGCTGCCTTAGAAAGAGGGCAGAAAATATATTTGTAAGCATAGTAATCAGCTCATCCCCCACTTCTCCCTCCACTTCTGCAAACACAGCCTGACTGTGAAGTCTGTCGCGAAATCCGCATGTGCTGTGTTCTGGGAAGGGAGTGATGGGAGAAGACCTTTTTCATTTCCTAAATTAAAAACAGTGATTGAATTAGCCCCCCTCAGCATCACCGCTGCCCTGCATAGTGTGTGACCGAGCTAGATACATCGAAACAATAGGCCCATACAGATGATGCACAATAATTCTCTGGATGAGTTGGGATCTGTCTTCTCAGCACCTGCTGCAGCTGAAGCTCCCATCTGTGCTCCCCAGGGAGCTACGACATGTCAGTACTTAATGTGCTTGGTGTCACTGCTTCCGGAGCTCTTGTTTCATATGACTGAGGCAGAATTTGGAGAGTAGAAGGTTTGGGGGCGGGGGAAGGGTGGGGCAGGGGGAAGGGCTCACAAAAGCTCACGCACACAAAGACCATGAGTTTTAATTAAGGAGCAGACTGGGGGGGCACCCACGCTGTGGGCTAACACTTAGTGCAGTGCAGAAGTAATTAGGTGCACCAATCTCAGTTGTTCACAGACTCTTCAGCACCTATTATCCCCAGTGCTGCACAAAAAAAAAAAAGCGGATCCCTGTGTGAAAGGGGTTGTAAAGCTTAATTTTCACTTCTTTTTATTCAGGTGGATCAATGAAATAGAGGAAAAGAGAACTAGGAAGATACAACCCTGGACATCCAGGGTCTGGGTCCCCCTTCATCCTGCTTGCCCCACTCCCTCTCTCTCTATTAACCACAGCATCCTTCTTGTCAAATACATTTGTTTACTTCTCCCAAACTATGAGCTTGTTTTGTCCTGGGTCTGCCACCGGCTTGTTCATTTCCTCCCAGTACCTCCCTTTGTTACTCCAAGTTTCATCACTCTTATCCCTTACTGCACCTGTATCACAGGCTTTGCTGAGAGGTAAGAGGACAAAGCTTACATCACTTTTCTCTTTATAGTCACAAAGCCATGTCCTTATTTCCTATCTCTCTATATTGAGCTTACTTGCATACCTGGTCCACATGAGAAGTGATCACTCTGCACTGGATATGCCAAATGACAGAAACTCAGAAGCTTCTTTTTGGCACTAATTACTTCCTGTCACTGCTTAAAAAGCCCAACTTTCCTAATATTTCCATTTCAGGGACTTTCAACTGTTTTACAAAAAAGCAGCTGTGAGAGTCCTTTTAGTTACACTAAAGCTTGAAATTGAGGGTAGCAATGAATATAAGGTATACACATTTTAGCACTGAAAAATGGTACAACGCAAATTAAGTCATCAATTATCACATTACTTTCTGCCCCCTTAGTCACAGTGAGTAAGACAAACCCCCAGATTAGGGCCTTTCACATACTCTGGCTGCTCTGCTAGAACAAATCAGAAGCAAGGCCCCTGAAGACATGACATAATACCAGTTTCCATGAGATCGAACATGTGGCATACTGGATTCACATGACTAAATTCCGTATCTCCCGCATACTTTAAATATTTTTTGTCTTTTTTTTTTTTTTTTACTAAAGAGTATATAAAATCTCCAACATTTTTTTCTTGAATTTAGCTGATGGAAGTCAAGTTCCTGCATCTGTGGGTAGGCATGAAACTGAATGTCCTGTTTTCTGTCTTCAGCTTGTGCTTCAGAAATAAAAAAATCTGACTGCCTACCCAGGTAGGTAGTTTGCTGCTCTACTCCCACTAAAACACAAAGAAACTGCTTCATTCATGTCAGTAAGGCCTGACTCAGCTCCTGTTGGACCAAACTTCAAGCACACGGGTTTGGAAATAACAGGGGGTCCCTAAAGGTCACTGAAATTGTCACTGGAAAAGTCAGGAAAAAAGCTGAACTGATCTTCCAGTACCTTGCAGAGTAATAGCTTGGTGGGAACAAGTGACAAAAACCTCCCATTTTCATTGTTCTGCTCTTTGCTTTTAAGTTATTTATTTTGTAAGCAGATTATCTTTCCTAGGCTAAGAGTGGGAATCCCATAAAAGAGGTAAGATGGCATCTATGTAAGAACTGACTGTAAAAAATGTTCCCCAAACTGCAGAGACACTTGCATAGGTGCTGAGGAGAGTTCCTGTGCAATTGCACAATATGGTACACGAAGGTATGTGAGTGCTACACAATGATCTTTGCATCGTGGTGTCCCTTAAGCGCTGCTGTGACAGCCCTGCCCCTTGGCCACATTGCGATCCTAACACCTGTGCTTACTATCTTCAAATGATAGTGTGGAAGCCAGTAACTTCTGTAAACTGAGGGGCTGAGACCTGCTCCCAAACAGCCTTCCCAATACAGTAAATGCCACAGTCAGGACTGAAGGATTTAACAGGAGCTGTTGCAATGTGCTGCAGCTGTTGTTTAATGCTGCCTGGTGAGCCTTACGCTGCAGTCCATGAGCACCTTTGCCTCAAGTGTGGAGTGTTTTCCCAGAAGGAAATGTTCCTTCTTGATTCACTTGCAGGCTACACAATTTCAATACCAGAAAAGCTGAGTTCATGCTATCAATTACCTTTTCAAAGCCACTTTATGTTATTTGAGAGAAGGGCTAAGCACATAATGTGAAACCACAAAAGTGCTTTTTTGGCATTCTTTAACTTAGGAAGAAATGGGTATGCTAATTTAAGGTTGTTGTAACTGTTCTCAGATTGAATTTCATCCCAGGGAAAAGTTATTATTGCTATGTGCCTTTTGAAAAAGGAGGGGAAAAAAGCTTTATTAAGAATCTAAGATGACCTTCAGCGGAAGTAATAGCCATAGTATCACCATCATTCTACCAATGGCACACACAGAAGGAAGGTGCCCATGGATAAGAAAATAGAAATAGGAAATCTGGACAGTTCAGTCAGTCCTTTGCTCTGCTATTGACTTACTCGGCCTCAGGCAAGCCCAGGGAATTTAGTAAAGAATTTTCTCTAACTCAGTTGTCTTGCAGTGAGGCTCTTAAAAATCTTTTCTGCAAACTCAGTTTGTCTCTGTAGAAATGAGATATTGAATATTCACAGAAAGTAATTAATTAATCTTTGCAAAACACTTTCTAATGCTTTGGCAAGACTACTTGATGATTATTGCACACGGTGATATGTATGGATGTAGAGATATCATTATATCTATATATAGGAAAGCATTCTTCTCCCTGAAAGAAAGTGAAATATTTCCACTTAAATTATTGATGTGTTTTTTAGTGGCAAGTATGTTTTAATTAATAAAAAGAAAAACACTTAAGTATACTTCTACCTATAGGGGCAATGCAAAAGACCCCTCTATTGTCTCTCAGTGGATCATTTCCATAACCTCTTTAAACTGGCTTAATGCCAACTGCCACCACCAAAAAAAGGTCATTTCATCCTCTCCCCTACCTTTTTTTTGCACGCATTCTTGTGCTGGCAATGATTTCTGCATCCCACATTGAGATCTGTCTTTAATTTTACCCCTCCTCTGGATATTTTTCAGCCAGATCTGTTCCTCTGCAAGGTTCTGTGACCGCATGGTGGGAGGAATGCTTGAAAGGTAATGCTCTACATCAACCCTAAGCCAACCTTTGTCTCAGATGATGGCTTCAGGACTAGGAAAGTGATTGTGAACCAGAGCACAGCGGATCTGGAGTCACTGAAATATCACACCAACCATTTCCCAACCCTCCTCTGCTTCTGAGCAACACCAGGTCTGCCTGTCAGCTCAGCAGCAGCCCAGGCTGCGTGTCTCTGTGGTGCGTTTGAGCTTTCAGCATTACCATGTGAAATCCATCTCTGAGTACAAATACCACATGGAGGAACAGCAACATGAGCCGAGTGTAAAAGCTGTCTGCTCTGAGAGCCCAAATACACACACACAAGCCTTAAAAATACAGATTTTAAAAGTAAAATAAGAAATGGCTCATTTGCCAGAACAGTTACCCTGGAAGCATGTGTTTAATTTATAGTAACAGGTAATATCTCTGAGGACTGCCAAATACTTAGCAAATGCAACCAACTGCAGTGTAATTATTAATAATAAATTTTAACTCCTAGTTGGTCATTTCACTCAGATTCCTTTGCTTCCCCTGTCAAGGCAGCAGAGCAAAGCATGCTGACAGCTTCCATAAATAGCAAAGATTTAAATTATTCAACAGCAGGCAAACAGGATGCACATTTATACAGAATGTGAGCATCTCCCTTGCTAGCTCTTAGAGCCCAAGATAGCTGAAGCATTTCCTTGTAGGCATCAGTCAGCTCCAACATAAAAGAGCAATACAAGAGCACAGAATCAAAAGAGTAGTTTTGTCTGTGGTTTTACACAAGGGACCAAAACTTTTCTGACTTTTAAAGTTGACTTTGGCAGCCACTAAACTTCTTTCTTATACAGTACAAATAACTATATTTCCCACTTGAAGAGCACTCTGTACTTTGAAAGGTGTTTAAAAGCAAGAAACCTGGCTTTCCAAGAGGCTCTGGGTACTTAACTACACTGCTGAGATGTCACTGACATTCACGAAGCCAGCCCTTGGTGACAACTAACCTTGTAGGTGTGTAATGGTACATTATAGTTACATTTTATAGATCCACTGTAATACATATAAGTACATTATAAATAGCCATATTTTATTTTCTATGGCTATCGGTAAGTAAGGAAGCCTGGAGATGGAAGGTGGACAGCAAAGTGTGGGGATAAATAAGTGAGCCTAATGTGCAAGAATCCAGCACAGCCCTTGAGTATACACAAATATGTGAATGTATCATGTAAGGATTTTGTGAAATGTGACTTTGCTTAGCATGAGGCAAATGTTCCTTCCGTTCAGAGATTAAATTTTCCTCCTGCAAACAAATAACACCGTACCAATTAATAGAAACCAAAAAGAAATATAGGCTACAAGATTGGTAATTTCAACAAATTAATCCTAGTATCTGAAACAGAATGCCTGAATATTCAAGAAAAATGAGTTGAGCAGAATGTGCAATCACATTGGGAAAATCTATTACTTATTCAGTAGCAAATGCATTAAGGATATCATCACAAGCAGTAGCGCTGCCAAGTACTATTAAGAAGCTGTGCATTGAGTCAGGCTGCTCCTCATAATTTATTAAATGAATGCCTCTTTCTTCATTCCAGCAAAGACTGGCTTCTGAGATTGTGATGCTAAGAATGATTGGATGAATTGTTTTCTTCAGGACAGTTTTCCAAACAGTGAAGCTTTCTATTTGCTTCATGCACTGTGGAAAACAATGCCTGATGTTGATGGGAGCCCCTCAGCAATGTGAGCCCGAGCTCCAGCGGGGAGTTGGAAGCATTTGTCCTCTGTAGAGTGTTGCAGGAAAAGCCAGCTGGTGGTCTCTTCACCTGCTGTGCCAGAGAGCTGAAGGCTGGGAAATCTCGGGGAGCAACACATGAAATCCTGGATGGCACAGGAGCATGGCAGAGCCCTAGGCCCCCACATCAAGCCTAGAAAATATAACAGTGTCTCTCCTAATCTCACTACTCTTTTTTTTTTTTTTTCTGATTTTCTTCAGGCTATTTGTAGCACATGTCATCCAGAAAACCCAGACAGCACTGGCACGGGTGTCACTACAGCTGCTCTAACATGTACCATATGAGGATTCTCCTCAGCTGGAATCATCCTTAGACAGCTGCAACCCACCAAATTTACATTCCCTTTTGTACCAGGGAGCCTGTGGAAAAAGGTACCTAAGGATTGGATAACAGGGCTGTCCAAAGATGACTTTGTGTTATTTCCAGTAAGCACATACATTTTCACAAGTTCTGTTTTTCAGCTCTATTTCAGTCCTGTTATTCAGAAAAATACCCCTGATGAGAGGAGGAAAATGGAAAAACAGGAGTGGGAGCAAAATCTCACAACCATAGAACGATTTGGGTCGGAAAAGACCTTTAAAGATCATCTCATCCAAGCCTCCTGCCATGGCCACGGATTCCACCCACTTGATCAGATTGCTCAAATTCCCATACAACCTGTCCTTGAACACTTCCAGGAATGGGGCATTCCTGTGTATCTGAACAACCTGTTCCACTGTTTCACTACCCTCACTGTAAAATATTTCTTCTTTATGTCCAGTCTAAATCTACCCTCATTCAGTTTAAAACCATTGCTTCTTATACTGTCCCTACAGGCCCTGGTAAAAAGACTCTTGCCATCTTTCTTGTGAACATCCCTTATTTATGAAAAGGCCCCATTACTGTCTTCCCAGATCCTTTTCTTCTCCAGGCTGAACAATCCCAAGTGCAAAGCCCTTTGTCAGCAGCTCTCCTATCTCTCCCATCTCTCCCAGTTGAGTACAGACAGGTTTGGGCTGACTTCTCTGTTATTCTAGGCCAAAATGCTTTAAAAAAATGCTAGACCAAAAGAAAAATTAGGAACATCCTGAAAAAATGTGCATATCCAAAAGCAGGTAACATGTCAATGCAGACCTTTTTAGGAGAGCCGCATTTAATAATGCCTGCTGCCTTCTACAACATTCTTTTCAGGCAACAGCAAATGCTTCATTGTCTCAGAAATGAACTGCACTTTTATTGTTAATAATGCTATTACAGGAAATTATAGCTGTCCAGGGAACCCATTCTGTTTAGCCTCCACACAAGTAAACATATAATCCTCAAAAATTTAGTATCTACATGTATAGTTAATAATTTCGGGTGTTCTGAGTATAAAGTCTCACTATAAAAACCCCTTTGGAAAAAACCTAAGTCCCATGGGTTTCCCTTGTAGACTGCCATACCAAATTTTTGAGCAGCTGTTTGAATTGAAATCTGAAATGTCACCATTTTGGCTTAACCTGGCCTCTCTCCTGTCCTCCCTGGAGCATTTGTGATAAGCAGCTCACCTCTATGATAAATTCTAATGCTTGGAATCTCTATCCACAAACAAAAGGCAGTCCTCTTGATGGACACCCACAGCTTCCTGAGCCCAGAATGGGATTTCTCTCTGTTGTGGTAGCACACACACTGCCATCGATCTGCTCACCTCCCTTGGAAGGCACCACAAATGCACCCAGCTGCTCCAGCAACAAGTCAACCACTTGCAGGGGGTAAAGCTGAAAGGAAGAAGTGATCCCCATTTATTTCCATGCAGATCTGCTGCTATAACCTAAATGAACACTAACCAGCACTTCTGCTGGCTGCCTCAGTGCACAGGCAGCTGTGACTGCCTTGAAGGTGGACGTGCTTCTCACCCCTCCAGGCTCTGGCTTTAGCCCAACTTGAGGATGCTACCAAGACCACAAGGGACAAGCCTGTACCAGCACTTTGTACTTTCCCAGGATAAATGTGAAAACAGCAGTATAGAAGACCTCTAAGAAATCTCATAATTAGCAGACATGCACACATTATTCTGTTTTTCCTTTCAGAAAAATTTTTGCTTTCCCATCATAAAACACCTCACAATAAACTATTAAACTAGAGATTCAGATGACCACATTCTTCCCCATGTGGTTGAAAACCTGAAAATCTGACAACAAATGTTTCAAGAGGAAAATGTTTTTTTCTTTTTTGTCCCTTAGCTTGTCCTCCCTAACATCTTTATTCATCTTACAAAGAAGATCAATTTTTCATGCCAACTGTACAGCTAATTTGCTCCATTGTTTTGATTTTACATTTCTGAGTTGTCATGATCCAAGTACCTGTGGGAGAAGTTCACTGAATCTGAAAAAGGGATAAGAGATCTACCCTGTCATATTGAAAGAGGGCTGGCTGCAAGCTACATTTAGTTTTTCCTTTTTTCCACTTTAAAAAAATAGAATGAAGCCTCAATAGAGAACTAAGACTTGAAAATATTATTGAAACATTGGGGGGAGCAGAGATGGATGTTCTATTTCTCATGCACCATATGTCTTCAATGAGCAGGATAAGAGGGAGAGGAAGAAGAGGCAAATTATTTCTTTTGGATTATTTCTTCTAGGAAAATAAAGCTTAGTTTAAATTAATATGTTTGGAAACAGCCATAAGATAGATACAGCAGAAAGAACACCCTGGATATCTGAAATAAAATGAAAACATCCTGGTTTTCTTTCTCATTCAAGGTGAGAATAGGTGTAAAGTGAATGTTACTATCTTTGTGCTGAGCAACAGGCATCAAGGAGAAGTGAAACTCACCTTGGCTGTAGGGATCTGTTTCTCTTTCCCTTGTTTCCACTGTGGAACAGAGAGACTACCCCCAAACTCTCAGACGTAGGTTGTAGCTTCAGGTTAGAAGTGAAACAACCATCCAAACATGGTTTCTTGTTTGTTTTCACAAGAGGTCACTGGGATGGACCTTTCTCAAGCCTCTCTCACACCTCGGTCAAGGGACTTCTCTTTCTCTTTTAAGGTGTTCGTCCCCACTGCATCTTACTCATTCCATGGTCTGCAGAATTCAAACCTAGCACTCAGGAGACACTGGAGACAAAACTCAGGAGAGATGGAGACAAAAGCTGTCATCAAGCAGCAAAACCTACAAAATCACATACAATTATTAGCTTTTTCTGCCTAAAGGAGAAGTGGGCTGAGGGACTAAGGACAAGCAAAACTGAAAACCTAACAAGTGTCTGCCTAAGTGTCAGCAAGAAGGGAAAGCAGCCTGAAGCCTGCTGGCAGACTTTGTGCTAGACAGAGCTCTCCATCTTGGAGGCACAGCATGAGAGATCAGAAGGGGCGCTCTGTGATCCGGAGCTGGGACTGCACAATTGTCGCATTTTCTTATTACATCCGGCAACAGTTTCATGAAGAGTTCAGCAACTTGCAAGGTTGGTGTGCCAGACCATGTATCTATTTCCCAAATCACCCCGCTGACAAAAACTCAGTGGGAGCCGTGCTGCTGGTGTGATGTGCCGCTGTGGATAACAGCACCTCTCCCTTCTGCCGAGTTTTTCTCTCAGTGTGAGCTGCTGCCTCTTGTAAATGTCTCTCTCAAAATGCTTCAGGTCTCCTGCAAAACTTGCCAGAGCACAGTTTGGCAACTGTGGGTGAGGTGCCTGCATGCCAGCCGCAGAGACAGCAGAAGGGAACCTTCCCAGCCCCCACTGTCACTCAGCACCAGTAAGGCTGTGGGATGGGAGTCTGGCTCAGTAGAAGTGACTTGGGTCTCTACCAGTATCAGCCACAGCTCCTCTGTGTTCATCCTCCCTGTTTCATTCAGCATCCTTTTTTTTTTTTTTGGCGTACCCATTCCTCATGATTCAACACAAGTTTTCTTATTCCCAGTGCTTGCTTTCCCCACAAGTCTGGCACCCTTTGTGACCTCCAATATATCTGACAGCTGGCTCAGCACACATTCACACATGATTTTACTGAAGAAGTTTAGTCTAGTCTAGTTCTGAGGGGAAGGTCAGTGGTACGGTAATTAGCTGAATTGTAAGAAAGTGCCTTGTGCTTTGTGTAAATGCATCTTGCCTCTGGTTTATCTGAAGCTGGAGAGGTAAAGACCATAAGCTCAACACAAAAGAAGCAAGGAAAGAGACTTCTGGAAGAGAGCAAATTGAGGAAATACTGCAGTTTATTTGGGAAACCTGTATAACTACCTGAAACATTGAGAATACTTGCTTTCAATATTTTTGTGAATCATATTTCTGCTGCAGAGCCAATTTTATCTCTGCAAATTGGTCAGAAATAATCTAAGGAATCTCATATAAGCCTCATTTTCCACTTCATTTTCTGTTTAAAGAAATTCTCAGAACCCTTGCTAGCACAGACAATATGATGATTGCCTTTGTATACCTGGGGTGGGGGGGTGGTGGTAGTGGTGGTGGTAGAGTTTAACTTCCCTTTATGCCACTTGTTATACTCCTCACCAACCCACACAATCACAAAATAAACCATATTTCACCCGCTTTTTAATTGTCTCTGGCAACACTTCTTTGTTCATCATCCAACTGTATTACTGGCATATCTCAGGTCATAGGATAATTGCTTAATAAATTAACTTCACCATTTTCCCAAGGGGATCTGGACTACACAGACACAATATGCTGGGTGCTCAGTTGTCATAAACTGTTCAAAAAAAGCTAAGTCAGGACAAATAAAAAAAAAGAAAAATACAACCAGAAAATACAAGTGAAATTTTCAAAGCAGCCTATGCCTATGAAGATAAATACCTTTTTATTTTAAAGTGTTTACACTGTGTTGGTATTTTTTTAATTCCAAAGTATTTTGTTTCATTATATTCTGTCAACTTCTCCATGCCTTTTCACTTCTGCCTTCCTCCCATGGCTACAGGCTTCCCCTAAAATTCCGCCCAATGCAGCAGTTTCTCTGGCTATTAAATAAACCTAGAAGCTAGACTGTGACTTGGAGCAGCCACACTCAGACACTGGGTCCAAGGCTGCTTGGACACTGCTTCAATCACATTTGCAGGGCAAAGCCTCCTTCTGTACCGGAGCAGAGAGAGGCAAAATGGATGGTCCATATTCTGCTGCTCCAACCCAAATTTTGAAGGGAAGGTTATACTGACTCTACCTTATTAGTACAATCTTTCTTCTTCTCCAGAGGAAAAAGGAAAAGATACAACTGAAACCAGATAAGCAGCAAAATTTGAAGTAGGAGGGGAAAAAATATTCCCTGTGAAATGGCATCTCTCATTAACTGTAGTCATAAACTCAAAGTTAAGGAGGCAAAGAAGGAAAAGATGCATTTTTTCGTTTGAGATTTTGTCCCACAAGGGCCGGAATTACTTGATAGATATACCCATCACAACTTCATCCAACCACAGCTCTCAGCTGTGGAATGATTAAATACCAGAATTAATACATACAAGCATTTCCTAGGCTAAATAAAATTCTGTCAAACCTGATTTCCACAGCTGGATTATGCCTTCTTTTAGGTTAGAGGAAGACAGCCAAGATTAGCCAAAGTCTTTCAAAAAGGAACCCCCCTAAAATAGCCTTTGCTTTCTTATCAGGTTTAATTTTACTGCATCATATCTTTGTCATAACCCTAAAGAACTCTGTTACACATAGGACAGAACTGTGAGCTCCTTATCTCTACCTCAGAGGAACTCCAGGCAACCAGGAAGCAGTTTCACAGCCTGTATTAATCTTTGCAGTGTAGAGAATGCTAACTTTTTGCATGCAATAGCTCAATATTTACCCAGACTTGTATGTAGGGGTGTGACCTTGCCTTTAAACAGGAGCTCACCACTGCTGCTACAGAAAATAAAGAAGTGGAAGGTGAGAGCTCATTTTTCCCTATAGTGTCAGAAATTGGCCACCTTCCAAACAGCTGGGTGGTTTTCCTGAAAACTCACTACCACTATTCACAACTACTGCCTCAGCTGTTTAACAGAAGAAGGGGGAGAATGTTCAGGGTAGTAACTGAATTTACCTGTGACATTTCGTTTCATTGGAAACCCTTTATTTTTGCTAAGAAAATGTTCACATGCTCCCCTCAACTACTGCCAGTTTAATTACACCTTCAATAATTCACTCAGTGGTTGCTCAGTCTTCCCAGTTGAATTATTAATTAGCAGAGTAGAAAACCCCACAACTGAGCATGTGAGGTGGAGCACTCTAGGAATGCAGCTGCAGCTGCACAGACACAACTTCTGGGAGAGTGAGTCTGGGAGCTATTCTCCATCTGAGCCTAATCTCACATCTCCAAGCACAGAGGATCTGCCTTCTTCCCTCCCTGCTTCCCTCTCTTTCTGTTTTTCTGTTTTTCTTCCCGAAGAACTCTTTGCATCACCTTTCCTGAACAAAGCTTTTGTGCGGCTTCCCCCAGTAAACTGAGTGGAAATACCAGGTCCCAAACACATTTCAAAGCAAGACATCAGAAGGAGGAAACACTTGTTTTCAGGAGCTAGGGAAGAACATAAGTTATCTCAGACTTTAGTGGGGGTGAAGATAAGGGTTTTTTACAATAGCTAAAAATGAATTGTTAGGGTTGGAAGTGACCTCTGGAGGCCATCTAGTCCAACCCCCACAATCCTTGGAAGAAAACATGGGAAGAAGGTGTCCTTGCCCATGGCATGGGGGTTGGAACTAGATGATCTTTACGGTCCCTCCCCACCCAAACCATTCTATGATATAATAGCTGGGTCAGAGATGTGGCTATAGTGAAACAAACTGGATAGCTTCACTGGGACAAAGGAATGTGGAAAGCCAGAGAAGAACGGATTTGGGATTCCACATGAAATGGCAGAGAGAAAGTAAAAAGGCACTTTTTAGTGACATAATTAACTATCCTTATGGCAGGTTTCTTTCAGTTGCTAAATTTGCATATATGCTTCCCATAGTGATCCACATTTCTAGTTATTAACTTGTGACAAGGTCATCCACTTGAAAAGAAATTCTGAACAAGGCAATGAAGTAATTAATTTTTTTGTTAGAGAACTTGTTTAGCCAATAACAGTTCTTAAAATAATAAGAAATTTTCTGCTACTTAGAAGAATATATGAAATATGTGTGAATAAGTAGCAGGAAAAAAACCTTACCCCTCAAGAAAAGTGATGGGCTAATTAAACCACTTCTCATACACAGATACAATATTAAAAATTAATTAATTACAAAACATGGCTTCCTGCTGGCTTCAAGAAAAACCAGCAGAAATTAACAGTTTAGCAGTCAGAAACACTCCATGGCAAGGGAATCAAAACTGTGATGGTCACTACAGGATATAAAATCCATAACTGGTGGTGGTGGTCCATAAGTAACAATCCATGCTGTCTTTGCATGACCCTATGAGATTAATGTGCTTACAATACAATCTTGGCACTTATGTTGAGATCTCTGCTTTCTCTATAGAGCACCAGCACTGAGTGCTCTCCAGCTGTTCAATCCTCTTTCCCCTCCACACACATTTCCATATTGCTGCTTTTCTGATAATCCCCCATGGCCTCGGGACCTCCTCTGTTGCTAAAACAAGATATAAAGCCATATTAGTCTCAGCATAATGAGTGACGCATCAGAACTCTTCTTCTACACGTTGCCAGCATCTTTCAAGCTGATCACAAACAGCAAAAAAATTGATACACATCTCTGGGTGAGCAAATGAAGGCTCCATCTCAGCACAGACCCTCATCACTGTTAGTGTTACGTATTGCTGCCACTGGAGCTGTGCAGACACAAAGCTGTCTTTTGTCGGGGCTGAATGTCACTGGAGCACAATATCCTTTTCTTCATAGGAAAATACAAACTGGAAAGAAGAAGTCAACAAGGTACAGGGAGTCCTCTATGTTTATTGACTGTCTCAGGGACTGTATGCTGGAAGTAATTTGCACCAAGTTGTTGATCAGTTTTGGAGCTTCGGCTCAGGATTTTGCTTTGCTGGAAAATGCCCAAGGAAGAGACAGGAATTGTGCCAGTCTAGGATTTCAAACAAAAAAAAAAAAAAAAAAGGAGGAAGTCTGAGCATAGTGCTTTATTTCTGCCCTGCACAAATTAATTTTTTGCAAAATCCAGAGGGACTACTGCAGAGCTCAGCAGTAGCTGGCTGGAAATACGGAACCATGCTTTTCCCCTTGCACGCTGCTTAGATGAATAGTTTACCAAAGGTGAAATTAGCCCTAAGGCCATACACAGAAAATGGGAGGAGGTTACTAGGAAAATCAGGCTGTATAAAATATAAGACCTTCTTTTAAGAAAGGTGCTGAACAGCTAGCATTTTCTTAACATTTTGAATGGGGAAAATAAGTGATTACGTTGTAAAATCACAAGACACACTAAAGGTATGTGTATTTTGGCAGGGCAGTAAGCAGCAGAGGTAAGTCCACCATGGCCAAATTACAAATTACAATGCAAATGTCTAAATATTCAAGCATTGCGCTAAAAAATTGCCACATGGATGGAGTCTGGGAAAGCAGAGTGTGAAGAGGCCATGGAAGACAATGGAAGGCAGTCCTTGCAGCAGCAATAAGCCACAAAGTTGGGGCCTCCGCTCCCTCCTGGCTCCTCAGAACCTAAGAAGGTCAGATAGTTGTTATTATTTACCACAACTACTCCTCTGAGACTTAAGGGAAGATGCTGAATGATGAAATTTAGATCCTTATTACTTGACAAAGGTAAGATGGATTTCACTCTTGAAGTAGGGGCCTTGTAACTCACATTTTTCTCACAGCTTTTTCTGCTCCCTGCTCTTTTATGGAGGACTCCTTGTAGTCATGATTAACAGTGAATGTGTAAGAGAAATTCTCTTGGGATACAAATATAGAATGCACAAAAAGCAGCCTGTCTAACAATGCTGCCTACAGCTTTAAATTCAGCGGGGAGCTTTCATATTTTTAATTCTTTTACCTCCACAGGCTGGGAAAACTGAGAGACGCATATTTAGCCCTGGTCATCACTTTTTCATTTCAGCTTAATCTTTGAAAAGGACAGAATCTTGCTTAAAGTCATAGATTCTCCTTCATATTTGTGAGATCCAAATGTAACTATAAGATCTGTCAAAGGTTATGGAGTCTTTTTTTCCTGCTTCAAGTGCAATGTTCCTGATACAGATATAATTCTTGAAAACCATATTAGCAAAGCCAATGTCTATGCTCTTGGGAAGATACAGTCATTGCAATCTGGGTTACTATAACATTAATAAACGAAAAAGAATTAAATTACTTTTGATCAAAATTGACTATTCTCAATTGGATGCCTGTTGAAATTGTGTCAGCCAAATCAGTAAGATGAGGAAGATAGACTCTGGTGGCTTGAAAATGAAGTACAACTCTTTGATCAGAAAAAAAAGGGAAGAAATTATTGCAAATTCGCTTCCTTCATATTTTTCAGTATGAAGTGTCTCACAGGAAAAAAGATTTCTTTGAGAAATGATTTAAACCAATTCTTTGCTCATTGGTACTGCTAGTTTTGCTTGTGAATGATCTCTGGATCTTATGTTCTTGGGGTTTCTCTCCCTAACAATTTAATCGCTTGTATTGTTTGTATTGCTTTTTTCCTTTTCTTTTTCCTATTAGACATAATGTCTTCTTTATAGCAGATAAAGAAGGCACCTTATTTCTGGACCAAAATAATCTATTCTGTGGAGAATAAGCCTTTTACTTATAGGATTATACTTATTTTTGGATTTATACATTAAAAATTCTTGGGGACAGATTCTGCCATTGTTGTCCAGCTGAGTCATACTTTTATAAATAACCTTACTGCGCAGAATGTCTTTGATTTTAGTGTAGACACTGTTTCTGCAGATGAGAAGTGATTTGGTTTGGTCTTTGGAAGCTTTCTGCAAAAATCTCAACTGTTTTTCCTCCTGTTTTAAAGTGAAAGGGGAAAAAAGAATTAATAAATGGGGCATGATTTTGTAATAAACCAGATTTCCAGTTTATCTGAAGAGCTCTGGATAAAGGTCATCATGACCCTGTGTCCCATCAAATGTTTTCACAGATGGTATCTTTGAAGTAGTTTACTTGATGAGAACACAAATCAGGCCACATTAAGAGTCACCACAAGTGATATTTGTCATTATTCCCTCACCTGTGATAGCAGAGAACACAACAGGCTGATAATCTGCAAATAGCTCCAGTTCCTTCCCCTGCCACCAGCTGAGGGAGCGATTTTGAGGAATTCACTTGTTCTTTTGGCACTTCAGTTTGCCACCTGTCACGTAGCAATCCTGCCATTTAGCTTCCAACACAAGTTGCTAGTGCCAGAGTGATGTATGAGGGCACAGTATTTGCTCTGCCCCCTTTTCTGCAGGGCCACACACATCAGCACTTTGCAGTTACTCAGTTGCATTTCTTGCAGCAGGTCCTGTTGTACTCCTCCTATTACACACACAGACACTGGATGCCTCTTATTCCTACAAACTTGCCAATGACTTTCTTGGGCTTTAACTCTTCCTCTGTTTCTTTTCCGTAGTAACTCTGTGGTAATCTGCTCTGTGCTGCACAAAAATACCTGACAATATTCATCTGGGGCAAGAGAAATTGAAATGTGTGAGCATTCTCCCAAACTCCTAAAAGATTATATTCCTTGTTAACAAATGACCCTATCCAAAGGACCGTGACAGACCTGGACCCTCAGGCTCAAGTACTATATCATGAAGGGTGTTGGAAATGGACAGGCTTAATTTTTATTTCCTTGACTTCCATTTTAAAAATTGAAAATTTAAAAAGAAAGATTTCATAATCTCATTAATTGACTTTGTAACCATCAACTTCATGTTTTATAGCCTGCCTCTCAATCACTTGGAATTACAATTTCATTTAAAAGAAATCCTATGGAAATCAATGGCTTCTTGAAGATCAAGATATAATTTATCCTGTTTAAGAGAGACAGAATTATGTAAGATATCTATAATTGGACAGACTCCTGCAGTTATTCAAAACATCTTAGATGCTCTACTTGATATGACTATGACTGAGTAGGAACTGTCAAAAGATCAATGAGTAGGAATTTCCAAACCCAGTATATCTAGAACAAACCTTTCATATAGGACTGGCCTGTCAATTTTGAGCCTTAAGCTATTCAGTATAGCCCCTTGAAAACCTCTATTCTTTGTATTTAATAGTAATCCTAGATTATAAAATGAAATATATATCTTTTTAACAGCCTGTTCAAAATCCTTAGTTCCACTGAGACAATGTCACATAATGTGCTCTAGAGCTACAGCATAATGGAAAGCAGAGCTGTAAGCCATGTTGATAGACAAGCTGATGAGCTGTGTCATGGGGCTGGGAATAGAAACAGCTTTAGTATACCTTGGGAATGGATGTAAAAGCTGGCAGCCCCCTAAGCAGGGGCTCATTGTCCTTCCTACACCATGACACATGCTGCATTTATGGTGCCTATTCCTCTTGCGCCTTGGTGAGCTGATTCCAAATTTAGGACACATAAAGTATTATTCTACCTAACAACCAGGACATGTCAGACAAGAATCTATACCCTTTGAAGAAACCAAAGGAAACAGCCAGATACCTGTGTATTTGGATAAGTATATCCCAATTTTTCAAAATTTTAGGATTAGTTTAAAAGGTAGAGCATGCTAGAAAATTATAAGCTAAGGCTGGATTTCTGCTAAGTGCTTTTCCAAATCATTGCTTCTTCATTTTCGACCCATTATCTTAGAACCAGGAAATTTGCTTTATTTAAAAAAAAAAAANAGCAGTGGCACTCCAGAGAACTCCCTGTCATATTTTGTATGTTGATAACTCCACAAAAGCTTTGTTTTAGTTATTCTGCTCCAGTTTTAGGTTTCTTTTTCATAGATTTATACAGCACTTTAAATATGAAATGAATCCTATAAACTTTCTTCTAAGTATTTTTATTGTCCGCAACTAGTGAGGAAAATATAGGAACTGAAATTGAAATATAGGATGTTTGAAAGACATCAACTGATTAGACTCAATTTACTACATTCATCAAAGGCAATCTTAGTTTTCAGCCGTAAACCAAATCTGTTTGGTGCCCAGCAGTAGTTTCCCAGGTATGCGCTCTGCATGCATCCATATGCCCACATTTCAGTACATTGGACCAAATTCTCCCTTGAATTATACACCACTGACTTCAAGAGAATCTCCTAGAGATATACATAAGAGTATACAAAACTAGATCCATCACTGCTGCATAGTCTACTTTCTTTGCATTCCTTTCATGGGTTTTCCTTCCACTTGGCCTCATTCTTAAGTCTTTGGCAGGTTAAGAGTAAGGTAAATTATTTGGAAACATCTCATATTTATTGATCCTCCTTCACAGCATAAATTACACAATGCAGTAATGTGATGTGAAAGAAGGAATTTTGTTAATATACTATTTAAATATCAATTCACAATTTCTAAAGATACGGGAACATTTATTATTCCTGTGCTTCTAAAACATTTCAAACCTTTGATAGGGCACAAAATCTTCTATTCCTTTCTGAGCAACTAGTATTTTTTTAAACACCACCCTGGTTTTCTTTTCTTTCCAGTTTCTGTCTGCTGATTACAAAAAGATCCTTATGGCTCTATGAATTTAAGACCATTATACCTTGAAATTCACTGAAATGCCATCAGACATTATTTTTGGAACCTTCTAGCTGCATAAATAAAATGTCAACTATCTGAATATATAGGCATAGCAATATATAAGCATTGCTTTCCATAGGCATAGAAAAGCCTATGAAAAGCCTATGAAAAACAAGAAAAGCCATCTCTAATTAAGGAGAAATGATAGGCAAAACTGCAATTTCAAATAATTCACCCAGCAAAGAACAGAAGTGCATAAATATAAATAAAAGCCAGCTTATTAATTCTCCATATAGAGTGAATGAAATCTAGTTGGAACAATTAATTATAATACATTAATTTATATTGCATAACAGTTATTGCCTTTTTCTTCGTATTTATCAAATTCAGTCTTTTCGTAGAAGTTCTGCTTTACAGAGGTGAAAATTCTTTGAATCTCTTTCCTATCGCACTTGGGCTTTTGGTTTGCACCTGCCCGAACCCTGCCCTGCTCTGCCACCTAGTGCTTTGAAGGAGGGTATTTTACATCAAATGCCAGCACAGGATGTTCAACAGAGTAGATGTTTCTGTACAGGTTGTTTAGCAACCTTCATCTTTGTATTTTAGGATATTACATCATCTTTATGGATCTTTCTAAAATGTGAAATAAATTAATTTTTACATAAAATCCTTATAAAAGAAAAAAACATAAATATCATATGTATTTAATCATATGAAATTTTTAGACAAAAAATGTCTATTTCAACTTCTAGTAGGTACCCAAAGAATCAAAATGAAATTACTGCAGCATAAAATTTTTGTTTGTAAATGGATTCTAAAGCACAACATTTGCAACAAACAGCTTGCCTCTTGTTATTTTTAATTTACACTGTTTCCAAAAGTGTGTTTCTGTATTAGCACTATTGCAATTTATATTTTTATAAAATTACATTTAAACAGGGCTTATTTCTAGTAACAGACCAGGCTACACGTTGTAGGGGAATTTTTAATTTTTACGATTTTATTTGAAGGTAATGGAGCTTGACATTGGCAGAGTTAACACGACAAAGCTATGAAAGTGAGCTTTGCTCTTCTTTTGAAGGAAAAGTAACTCAAACAAGACTGCTCTGACTCTCACTGAAGATAATTTCTTCTATAGAAAATTAACTGGTACACCATCAATTACATATACAAATCTTCAATATTTATCAGTTGGTTCTCATTTTTCTTTTTGATACCATGAATACCAAATTATTTTCCCCTCACATTACTCAGAAACGACTATGAAACATTGTCAAGCATCTCCTCTTGTCTGGATTGCATAAATGCAGGACCAACATAAAGTGTATGGCTATGAGATGAATCACAGAATGGCTGGAGTTGGAAGGAACCTCTGGAGATCAACTAGTTCAAACCTCCCACTGAAGCAGGTTCACTAGAGCAGTTTATGCACTGGTAAGATCCCTGTAGTCATCTCTTCTCGAGGCTGAACAGGCACAGCTCCCTCAGCCTGTCCTCCAGCCCCTTAGTGATCTTTGCTGAACAAGACTGGACCCCTGCTGACCCCTGGGGAACATGCCAGGTACAGGCCTCCAGCTGGACTCTGTGGTGATGATCACAACGCTCTGGAATCTGCCATTCAGCCAGTTCTGACCTATAAGAATGTCGTGGATTATCCACTGCTCTTCCCTCATTGAAGAGTGTCGCTTCGAGCC
>VWZP01003091.1:602-28596 GCA_013396995.1 Dicaeum eximium
GTATATTGTTTTTACTTTATTACCAATAACTTCTTCTAATCTACATATGTGGCCTCTATGTCACTATTACTCTAAACCAATAACTATCTGCCACCTACACTACAGAACATGGAGTGAAAGAAGAAGAAGAAGAAGAAGAAGAAGAAGAAGAAGAAGAAGAAGAGGAAGAAGAAGAAACCACACCCAAAATCTCCATTTTGGGTCCCTTTCACTCTCATATTAGATCCTAAAAATCCTAGACCTTTTGTCTAACACTCACTATTACTATCACTATCATCTATTTCACACTTTATGTTCTAACTCATCCCAAAGCCTTAGCAACTTTTTCCAGGGATGCAGATTAAAAGCAGTGTTCTGCTGAGTGCCAGAACCTTCCAAGACAGACAGAGACACACTCTCTGTGTCTTGGACTCCCACAGTTTTAAATTTGGAGTTGGATCTATAACCATATGTGACTGGTGCATAATTCCAATTACTCATCAGTGGAGCTTCATTCCTAAGGTATTCCTTGGGCTGGAAGCACGTTGTGCTATGTGCTGTGAGCAAAGTTAGAAGGCTGCTTTTCCTTTCCCAGTTTGGAGGGGTCAACTTTCACCTCTCAGATCCCAGCTGGAGCTCCATGGAGAGCTCTGGCAGAAGTTCACAGTGCTGCTCCGAGGGACGGACACTTCTCTCCCTTCTCTCCCCGTCCCTGTTCCTGCCAGGGTGGAGTGTATCTGCTTTGAGAGCCACACCAGGGAACCACTTCAGAGAAATGGACCCCACTGTGAGAAATGGAAGTTACTTTTCCAGTTGTATTTGTTTCCCACTTCAGCTCTCAGCACAGTCCCAGGGATGTTTGAGCAGGCAGAAAGGAGCAGAGCAGAACCAACACTTGTGTTGGCAGTACTTGCTGCTGGGATAAATACTCTGGAAATTATACATCAGAGGTGGGGGGAAAGCTTAATCCTGTGCAGCCATTGATAGCACAGTCTGACAAGAAGGTGAAGTTTAGTGGTTAATTGTAAGTGTGGGAGGTGATTCTGCCCTCCTGTTTCCTCTGCTCTCCTGGGACCTTGCCATGTTTCCCTTTTGCCTGCTCGAGCTGTCTCTGCTCTTACCTGACATCTCAATGAAGTTCAGGGAGCTAATTCTACAGAAAACTAACTACAAACAAAAGGGTGTGTGCAGAGGGTGCTTATGGTGCTCTGCTTTTGTCCCCTTAAGCATGGATGTGGTGTAAGAGAAGGGGCAGAACAGGGGGGTATAAGGTGGACTAGGCACTGCCTTGTTGGATGGCTTAAAGATTGTGTTGTCTGTATCATCTGAAAGCAGCCACAGCTAGGGAAAACAATTTGAATTAAATGTGTAAACTGGAAAACTAGATGATGCTAAATACAGAAATCAGCTCTAGGGTAAGGCAAGGGTTTCCTGAGGATGTTTAATGTGAAGCCTCCCAGTGAAATTCTGACAAGCTCCAGCATCTTCTTCCTACAGGCTCTTTTGAAAAGTTGAGATTAAATTCTTTAATTCTTTTATTATAACTACTAAAAGCTTAATAACACATTATGTTTGGCATGAAACTCTGGCCTCCCTAAAGACAAAACTGAGAGTTTAACTTCTCCAAGGGCAGCATTTACCGTGCTGGCTTTGAGGAATGCATCAGATCTCTTGCACACTATGAGGCTCAGATGTATTTCAGAAGAAAACTCCACAGCTTTCGTTAGAGCAAACTAAGTGTGTTTAGCACTCTTCATGAAATCAGAATCACACTTTTGCAATAACAAATGCAGGATGTCAATTGGTTTAATGGACAATAAGAGGTAACACTTTCAATTGTGAGCCTTTAGGAATCCAATTATTTCTATTAATATGCTTGCATTAAAAAGCCATATTTCAGTGCTGTCCCATGCCTCGCCTGTCTTGCTGCCTGTTATCAAACTGAAGCCTTTAAAATCTCCTGTTTGCGTTTTAATTGGCTTTGGGAATAAGTAGGAAGGGAATAATGGAAATAAGTGGCAAAACTGAAGAAGCTGGAAGCGTATCACAAGCATGTAACAGACTCCTTCTCAGTGCCATAAGCCCCTGCTTCTGCTACACTCGTGTCTGAGGCAGCTGAATCCATCTCGTCTCATCATGTAAACAAGGGAGAAGCTGCTTTTTTAGTTCTGGATGTGCTCTGTGCATGTCTCGGTGCTAATGTCACAGCTGGAGTCTGGAATTACAGTCACTAAGCCCTGCCTCTATTCCAAGCCAGCGTGCTAAAGTGGAGAATTTAATTAACATCAAGCCAGAGGACCGGAGGCGACAGCAGAGAGAAGCTGCCGGCAGGGGTGAGGCCATCGGGGCTAAGTAGATTTCCCCGGCTCCTGGGACACTGCTGAGGTGTTAAACTTTCACCACTGAGGTACTAAACCTCCACTACACAGAGTTAAACCTCCACCACAGAGAGTTAAACCTCCACCACAGAGGGTTAAACCTTCACTACAGAGAGTTAAGCCTTCACCACAGAGGGTTAAACCCTCTGGGTGCACAGGTTGAGCCTCCACAATTGTCCTTGTGCCCCTGTGTAATAAAGCACAGCAGTTTGCAACCCTTGAGCCACAGCTTGTAAGGAGTTGACCTGGCAGTGTATGGATCACCAATACAGGGCTTGAGTTTTCTACACTGATGTGCCCTACAGAAACATTTTGTCTTTCTTTCCCTTTTTTTTTCCCCTTTCATCTACTGAATATTCTGATTGCACTTACAAGACATAGTGATGACCCCTGTAAATGTTGGATCCTGGCACAGACTTGGGTGAATCTCTTCAATGCAGAATTCCCAGACATGGTGGTCCTGTCAGGATACTGTGTTGCTGACAGGAGCATTGTGATCATAGATCTTCCTACAAGGCTGACAGAGGGTCAGAGCCCAGAGACTGTTTATGTGACCTGGCAGTAGGAGAAGTCCCAGGGCAGCTCCACTGAGCTGTAGGAGCCATGGTCGTGTTCTTTCTCTGGGCATCCCTTTCCCCATGGATGTAAAGTCACACTCAAGTCAACATAACAAATTAAACTCAAACTCCTAAACTGAAGTTAATGCTGACAGGGCTGCAGCTGCTTTTCTGAAGTCCCAGATACCCTGAATGCTTGAGATGGGTGAGTTATTTGGCACTGAGTTCAACAGCCTTCCAGCAATTTAAGTGTGGGTATGAATGGTTATTGTTTTATTCAGAAGTCACCACTCATGTGGTCTACAGTATAACTAGACTAAATTATTAATTTCTGGATATTCTAATGGAAAGAGGGGAAGGGAATATTATTCAAAGAACTCATTTGGAAACTAAAATGCCATCAGGGCATGTAGGCTTTCAATTTGGACTGAGCAAAGTGTAATACATCAGCTCTTTTCTTCCCTCCCTGTCACATTTTTTCTTAAAGCATGAGTGGGAGGCTCTCGAATTCGAGGTGGAAGGAATAGATTTATTTTATGCTAAAATAATGAGCTTGTATGGGTTTGTGCGTTGGGTCAAATGGGAGATTTTTGCATCAAATGGCTGTTTATATTCACAGATTCTCTGCTGAAAGGGAGAGTTATAGATGAAGTGCCAAAGGGTCTTCAGATACAATACACTTTCCTTGGGTTGTCCAAGTCTGGGGAGTAGAAGTGACTGGAGCAAAATACACAGTTCTGCTTAGAAAAAGGAAAGCCTGGTGTTATTCAGGCAGGGTGACCAAGCTGGATCACTGGAGGCTCAGAGAATAGGGTGCATGGGGAGCTGCTGGCTCCCTACCTCCTGTGGCAGGGTGTTCTGTGCATTCCCTGATGGATTTGACAAACACGGAGAGGGTGTGAAATCCAAACAAAGGCTGGATGGTCAGCATGAGGAACAACTCTGCTGTGATACAGCTTGGGTAGCAGGAAAAATTCCTTCACTGAAAGGGTGGTCAAGCAATGGAACAGGCTGCCCAGGGGAGACCTGGAAGTGTTCAAAAATGTGTATATGTGGTGTTTAAGGAAGTGGTTTAGTGATGGGCTTGGCAGTGTTAGGTTAAGAGTTGGACTCCATGATCTCGAGAGGGCTTTTACAACCTAAAGGATTCTGTGATTCTGATATTAATGCAACAGCTCATGAAATAAATAGAGACACAGGCAGAGCTTCCTGATTGATTTACATCATTTTGATAAGTAGCTTTTGCTTTGCTTCTAAAAGAAATTAACAAGTCCACCCCTCTTTTTAAGTAGAATTCAGGATAACTTCAGAGTATTGCTCTTTAAGTGAATTCCATAGGAAGAATTTGCTTCATTTTATTTATTCATTTGCTGCTGCATGAATATTAGAGAGCAATAATGCTTGAAATCATCTGAACAATTTTCTGTTTAGCACTTGAATCTATCAGGAAGAATCTGTCTTAAATGAGCATAAAATTCATTAATGTATTTTCCTAAAGGAGGCAAAATCTGAATTTTATAGAAATTACTTCAAAAGTTCAAATACACATCAAAATATGTATTTCAGATGGCTTAATAAGCATTGTTTCATATTATTTTTAAAATGAGTGGAGTCTTAGGGTGATTGAAATTCAGCAAGAATAATTGAACTGATACATTTTATTTAGATGATGTGTATCTGTACAGCTATAAATTTGTTTGGTTTGCTTTTAAAATTTAAGTGCATCTTACTGGGTGAAATTACATCCTTTCTTGCTAGAAATCTCAAGCTGTTATCTTTTTTTTTTTTGCTTCACTCTCTGATTTGTTTAGTTTTCCTCTGCAATAGGAATGGATGACAACAGGTAGCAAACCAGAGAAACGCTATTTTTAAAGTGTGGAAAAGAGCACCAAGAAAGGAGCTCACACTTATGAGTAAGTGTGTAGTAACTCCAAAGGGAAATCTTTCAGGTGGTTCCCTTTTTGTTAGCCCTGGTGTTAATGCATGGCTGTGCCCTGCAAATTTTAAATATTCTCTAAGCCGTTGTGGGGTCAGAATGGATCTGGGCTCTGAACTTGCAGCTCAAAGTGGTTCCTCTGCTCTATTAATTGTACACAGTAGAAGCTTATCCTGGGCAGGTTACTCCCTCTAATTCCTTCCTTGGCAAAGATGGAAGTTAGCTGACTATAAGCATGGAATTAAAAGGTCTGGTGTGTATAAAAAGGAAGAAGTGGTGGAAATCCCGAAAACCACCTGCTTACCTTGTGTGCCACGGCAGCCCCTGGAGCTGGCACAGACACCTGGTGTCCTGCACTGAGCTGTGCTCACTGTTACCCCTTCCTTTGGCCCACCAGTTCCTCCCAAGCCCCTGAAGCAAAATAAAAGAGATGACTGCCTTCTGGGAAAATCCAGCCCGTTCCTTGCCGAGTTCAGATCCTCCAGCAATCCCAACTCGCTATTAGATTGATTCAGCAGCATGCTGGGCTTTTCTCTTACTTTCCACCAATTATGGAGGCTGACAGAAAGCAGAAGAAGGATGCTGCATTAAATGGGAAAGAAAGGGAGGGAAATATTGGCATTTCCCAAGATTTAGGACACATTCACAGTAAATCCAAAGACTTAATAGGAACCTGACTTTAAGATAAGAAAAATACTAGAATCAGTCTCCAAAGGCAAATAGTTTCAGTAACTTCTTCTTTCTGACAGAAATGCTGGTTCTTCCAGTAATTTGTCTGGAGATATCAGTGAATCCTGATCTGTGCAATATGATACAAGCCTTGTTCTTAAATGCTCCATTAACCATTTTTCTGTATTTAAACTTGAATGTATTTTGAATTCCCACAATATTCTTTCATAACCATAATTTTATACACTGCAAAATGTGTACCTTAATAGAAAGAAAAGTGGAAAATCATCTCAAGAACAGTGAATAAGACTTTTCATCCTCAAGTTTGAATAACAAGCCTGAAGGCAGATTTCTTTTCAGGTATTTATTAATACACGTAGATTTTGTTCTACCAGCTGACTTCCCCTTTCCACACTCACTAGTATTAAATATATCTGTACTGAGTGCAGAGGACAGGGGTTTTATATGTTAAGAATTTTTTCCTCTATGCTAGCACTTTTCTAGGTTAGATTTCTTAGAGACATTGTGCAAACACAGATTATGGGACACATCAGGGATGGAAACCCCCCAGCTGTGACACTGCAGTTTCTGTCTTTCCACTGCTCTAAATTCTGTTTGTTCTCCTAAAACATTACTTAATCACAGCCATTTGCTCTCTATCTTCCCAGAGTGAAGTACCCTTCCTGCAGCTTGATGTATCCCCAAAAAAGCTGTTTCTCCAAACAGCCTGTGTCCCTTTCTTGGGCCCACAGGGATGGGCACACAGATCTCCTAAACTTCCATTTATTTTGAGATCTCTGTGCCTGAAACGGAGATTTCCTCCTGGTGAGGGCCCTTTTTATATGTAGGACAATGCATAAGCTCCCATGGATTCTGGAAACTTTTGAAGTGAGAGAGAAACTGAAGTTTTGATATGAGGATTGCAACAATCAGCTTGCAGTAATTAGAGGATCCAGCCACAGCATCATTTCAAGGCTGCAGGAGTAGTTCCATCAATTGAATCTCTTGCTGTGCCTGTTTGATGTCAGAGTCTCTGATGGTTTGTGTTACTGGTGTGGGTTTGTACAAGACAGGAATCTGCCTTCACACCAGAGATGCCTTCATTTGAAGTGATCTCTCCAAATGTTTGTTTTGGTTTTTTTCCACGAATCTGAAGTCTTATTTCAATCCAATGTTTTTCCTGCTCTCAAAGATAACCCTAACAGAATCATAAATTGTCTCTACATCATGGAATACAGAGAATTTAAAAAAAAAAACAACTCTATGTATTGGCCAAGTTTCTTTGTGCCTCTTAATTCATTGAATTAAACTTGAATTAACTCCTCCTAAAATTGAACTCCTTGAGGACAGTCTCAAATAATTATTGGAACAGTACCTTCACCATTGGAAAGGCACGCATCTGACTGAGCAGTGATTGACTATAAACACACTCTAAAATCCTTGAAGTTTTCTTTTTTCATTTCATGCTGTTCAGAAAGGCATTAGAGTCTCAATGGAACAGCTCTTGGGCTACAGTGCCTGAGGTTTTGGAGCTTCTTGTTTTCTGTTTAGAGAACTCAACACTCCAAGACCAACACCAGAAAATGTTTGCCCTTTTACCTGATGCTTAGAGTTCTAAAGTCTCATATTCACCTCTTCCTATGTCCCTTTCAACTATAGCACCTGAAATTCCTTCAGGTGACCAATGAAAACGTGTTCAGATACTTTCTTTCTTTACTGCATGTAATAGAAAAATTACCTCAAGGATATAAGTGCTTAAAAAGACATGAGCATTTCAATCCCTATAGAACTTATACTATACCATGTAATAATTTGAAATCTTACAGTGCCTTTCCTCCTGATCTCACCAAGGTTTTAAAACACAGTGCACAATGCTACTGCTGTTTTATCCTTGTTCTTCCTGGGAGCTGAAGAGATAACCTCTCGTTCTGTTCCAAGGCTTCTTTTGAAATGCAGAGTTGTGCTTTTATTATTTATTGCTGGGTTTTGTCCATACTTTAGTGCACAGTTTATCAGTTAATATGGTGAGTTTGGTTTATTTTTGTAAGAAGGAGTGGGGAGGGGCATTTTAAAAATGCACTTATTTACACTTGAGAAAGCACTTGCCAAATGGGGCATGTTATTCATTGGCCTCTATTCAGGGATGGGATAAGGACACGGCAGCAGTGCTTAGCTAGGGCAGATTCCATCTTCTGAGGCCAGAAGAGCCCCTGTAGAAACACAGAAATAATAAAAAATATTAACATTTTTAAAAAGGTCTTGAGGTATCAGGAGATAGATCATCCTGTACCCAGCATGTGACCAGATCAGTGTATTGCAGACACAAGGATTTTTCCCAGTAGTTCTTCTGCAAAGCATCGAAAAAATTCAGGTGGTGCACCACCAGCATTTAAGAACACACCACCATGAGACTGCAGCTTTCAGAGAACTGAGTTTCTCCAGCTACCAGAGGATGGAGTTGATGATAGCTTTATCTAATAAGGCTGAGGAGCACCCTTGGCTGCTGTGTGTAAGCTCACATGTGCACTAAGGTCACCTTTCAGCCTTTGTTTTCTTAAGGAAGAATTACATTTTGTGCCTCTCAGTGTGTTTGCAGCTGCCCAGCTCCTGGTCCAAGTTGGAGTATCCTTTCAACTGTCCTGAATTTTTCTGTGGTCCCCTTGCTCTGGACATGGCCACATGAGGCTGCTAAAGCCCAGGAAAGTCAAGGTGTCCTGAGCCCACTCTGCTGAGCAGCAAATACTGGGGGAGGTTTCTGGTCTCAGAATAACTGATGTTTCCATACATTTTCTGCTCTGTGAAATTTACAGTTTAAGTCAAGCTGTCATTGTTGTGCATAGGATTTCATATGGTGGTTTTGTGATATGGATCCTCAATCTGCTCTTCCTTCTGTTTGAATCCTTATCCTGACATTTGTGACTATATAAAAGAAGTGAATTCATTTGTTGATTCCCGCAGAGCCCTGTGGTTGATATTCATATGTAGAACAGGAGAGCTCAGAGCTGAGCTGTGATGATAATTTTGGGATCAGTAGTGAGGTGTGGCAGGTAAGATCAAAGCTGGGCTGTGCACAGTGTGAGACAGTACCTGACCTGGTGGGTTTCAAAATGTGCCCACAGAGGCATTAGGTGCCAAGGTGCCTTTAGGAACCTAAAGTGCATAATCTAAGTAAACAGTACAAAGGAAGGGTGGTCAGAGAAACAGGTAGAGGTGACTTGGCCAAGGTGATGCAACAGCACCAGCTGGGTGTCTCTCCTGGGCTGGCAGGGCCTGGGGGGATGAGATCACATCTTCCCTTTTGTTTGTACAGGTTACCTTTTTGGGTAAGACAGAAAAAGGACAAATGTGGACGTGCATTTTGGTTGCTGTGTTTCTCCTTCCCCTGTTCCAGAGTGCCCTATTTGCAGAGATAACACAGTGCTGGCACACGTGGCAGCAGCTGGGCACTCCCAGCCCTCCCTGGGTAACTCCTTGGGGATTGCTCACACTCAGCCAGGGGACCCAAAAATTTCCTGCATTGTGCTTTCTGCGGCTCTTCTCTACAGCAACAGGGCAAGTAATTGTAATGTAAATTATTCAGTCTTCATTGTAACCCTCTGCAACACAAAAAATATGTTTCCAGCGATTTTTCTGTTAGGTATTGATCTGACTTTGGCAGAGAAAGATCTCTCTTTTTAACAGTTTGAGAAGCAGGAAGGCCATGAAAGAAGAATTCACTTGGGGCTTTTTACCATCAGAAAGAGTAGGAATTACAGCTGTAAGAGTCAGGATAGTAATGGCCCTCAAACATTTCAAGCTCAACTTGCCCTCATCAGCTTTGTCTGCAGCATTTGTGTTGTGAATTAAGTACCTATGTATTTTCCTAAGTCTTCCAAGGTGCAAGCTTCTTTATGTAAGTGAATTTCTAAGAAGAGTTCCTTAACTATTGCTGAAAAACAATGCTGAGAAGAGCTGTGAGAGGGAGCTCCAGCCTTTTACAGCTCCAAGAACAAAGATCTGTCATGAAGAGTTGCAGTAAAGTTGATCTTGGCTTGAGATGGCAGAAAGAGAGATGACCTCTTAAGCATCCCTCCAGCCCTCCAGCATTCTGGGGATCTGACATGCCCGCTGGCTTTCCAGGAGCTGTTGAAAAGCCATCTTGAGTGGCTAGATCACTTCAGCTCCCACAACTCTGGCTGCAGGGCTGCTGCCTTGTATTAATGCTGCCTGGCCCCAGACTGATCTGCAGCCAGTGGAAGCTCATGATTCATGGCAGCAGATGGAACATGCTGTATTAGTTCTCTTTCTGCAAAAGAGATGACAAATGAGGCCAATGAGATGAGGAGTTCATGTTCACATCATCTTCCCCAAAATTACAGAAAATGTTGGGGGGGAATCGTGACAGGGTGATGCTGTTTACCCAGGAGAGGATTGGGAGCCCAGCCCATTAGTCCAGCACTCCCAGGCCAGCCCTTCCTGAAAGCTGAGCACTGAAGGAGGTGCAGCAGACGGGTTTGGAGCTCCAGAGGTGCTGCTCCCTGAGCTGTGCCACCAGACACAACTGGATACACCCAGGTCTCTGTGGGTTCTGCTGCTGCAGCACTTGTGGAGAGGAAGGGGAACAGAAAGATTCAAAATAAGGAGCTGACAGAAGCTGAGGTTTGCCTGCTACATTCCCATCAATGTCGTTGTAACAGCGCTTTTGTCCGAGCCTTTTGCAGTGAATTTCCCTCAGTGAGGTAAGAGAGTCAGGGCAGGAACTCCAGCGAGGGCTGAACTCGGGCATCCTGCAGTGAGCCAGGGCTCAAACAGCTCTGTGGCAGTGACAATGCTGGGCCTGTATCACTGCCAGCCCCTTCTTTCCCCTGCAATGGCAAGGGAGTTCAGATTTGGTTTCCTTGCACAGATAAGGAAGGACTAGACAATTCTGCAGGTGCCAGTTCAAATAAATAAACAAACACTTACTGGCAAATATCCAGTGAGATTTATACCTTGCTCTTAACCTCTCTACAGCTTTCTGCCTTTTCTCCTTGCTGCTGCTTTCCTTTTCTTCAGCAATGTGTGGAAATACTAGCAGAAATGTTGCACTGTGGAAATACTGTGCAGAACATCCCTGTTGCAGCAGAAGAGTCCTTGAGGCTCATCAGCCCCATTAAAATCTAGAGACTGCACAGGATCCCAACCTGCCAGGCTCCCTTTCTGTCAGCCACCTCGTAATTGCTGTCCATGGCATGGAAATGAGGTGGAGTAAAAAGTTAATATTTTGACAGAGTCAAAGATCGATGGAGTAAAGGCATTACTCAGCATTTTGAAGATTTGCCTTGCTCTCAAAGGTTTCTGATATATGAAAGCCAAGTTTGGAGTATTTTACCGTAATTTTAGGGAATATTCTTTCATAAGTAGGAAAATAAGGTCAGGACAATTTTAATAATTCTGTCTCCGTAACAGATCAGTGAACACTCTCTGCTTAGTGGCAAATAAGGCAAAAATTCTTGATAAATCAATGGAAAAGCTAAAATGACAATGTTTAATTGTTGTTATTAAACACTATTTCATGTCTTTCATTTTGATTATGAGCACCAACAATTGACAGGAATGAATGATGAAAGCTAAGCTTTCCTTAAGAGTTTCTAGTAGAGATAGGCTAAAACTAGACAATTTAAAATTCATGGTAACATCACCAAAATGTATATTTGAAACAATGCATCTGAAATCTTTTTTGGAAAGCTCCACGCTTGGGTGGGTTTGTTTCCACACCATACAACAAAACTGCAGCTGGATTCCAGTCACTAAGCCATCAGTGAAGCTGTGGAGCTGGGAATGTCTCAGAGGCTGCTGTGTAACATTTTCTGGTGACATGGGTAACCCTCCCCACTGCCCAGAATGCAGAGCAGCCTCTGTGAGAGCACAAGGCACCGAGCAAGGGCTCACTTCTCAAAGTCAGATCAAAAAATCCACTCTTGCTCACTGATATATTCCAGGGCAAGACACAGCTTTGCTGAATTTATATGTGTGGCAGCATTTCTGCTGCAATCAGAAGAAAAATAGTCTTTTTAAAAATTACATTAATACGTAATTACATGACATAATGTCAGGTCGTAAACTTAGTCATTTCTTGTAATGCATGCCTGGATTTTATGGAGGCTTCAAAAAACCTTCACTCAAATATTATGGGAAATCACATGAAAACAACTGCCAAAATACATAGAAAAATAGAAAATGCTTGCCTTATTTTACCCAGTTTTCAGTGGGGCGGGGTGTGGGCTGCATTGCCTTTGTCCCTGCGATCTCTGAGATCTGGAAGTTCATATCAAGAAATGAAGCTCCATCTGTGTTACTGAGCTGGTTTTGGCCATTAGGAACAGGGAATGTAGAAGCAAAAGGTGGCTCCCTGGGGTGAACATTTCCTGCTCTGTAACTGCAGGCAAACACGGCAGCTAATCCTTCTTTACAAAACTGGCCTTAAAAATTACTAACTTTTAAAAGACTGTTTGGAACTTTACTCTCTGAAAAGTGGAAAACTTTATTCCGAGTTCCAACCCCAAAGCACCTCTTCTTGTCCTGTGTGTGTCCAGCAGAATTTCACTGAGCACTGGTACCCTCTGCCAGCTTTGCTCTGTGGGGACGGATAATGAGGGTGTTGAAATCCCTCTCATAAGATCATCTCTCCAGTTCTCTGATGCCCCCCACCCTAAAGAACCAATCTTCCTGCAATATCTCCTTGGGTTCCTGCACACCTCCCGTGCCCTCAGTTTATAGCAGAAATTTGTATTAATCTCCAGGACAAGACCTTGCACTTCTTACTGTCATCATTTATGTAATTTTTGTTTCTCCAGTCTTTAATGCCATCCAGCTCTTCTTGGATTTGATTGGGGTCCTCATTAGGATGGTCAGTGCCTTCTAACTTTGTGCCATTAATGTTTAATTAGTTTGGTTCTTCTATTTCATGCCAAGATAACTGATGAAAATGCTAAATAAAATGAGTCTTGGGACCAGTACTGGAGGTTTCGCATTAATAAGCTTCTCCCCATTTGATCATTTCTCTTTTACCACATCTTATTTCATCCCCATCCACCAGTTTGTTTGAGGGTTTTTGGGAGTTTTTTTGAAGTATGTTTTGGTGCTAATTCCAATACTTTTGAGATTAATAATTTCCCCCTGTAGCAGTTAAATAAAGTTTATCTTCAGTCAAAGTTTTCTTCTGGTAAAAAAAAAAAAAAAAAAAAAAAAAAGTTTCTCTTGTGATGGTAAAGCCACTCCATACAGCATTCAGTTTTCCCTGCACCCCAGGTTTTCAGGGCTTTTTTTAACTCATCAGTGTGTCATAAAGGGCTGATTCACTCCTGTTCCATTTTTATTTCAGATAATGTCAAGTATATGGGTGAAAATGTTATTTCTGAGGTCAGTGCTTTTAAAAACAAAACTCAAATCCCTAACTGAAAATATTTTGTTTGCTGTGGTTCCTACAGCAGGATGGCATAGCCCCTCATTGTGTGGTAACACTGATCTTATAACAAACTGTTTCTGTTCCAAATACACTTTCAAAGGTGTTTAACCAACTTATTTCACCTGTTTAATCCAGATACATTCCAGTTCCCTTCAGATAGCTACTGTTTTGATACAAATTTAACTGGTATTTCTGTTTATTATCAGAAAACAATTGTAGCTGTGGGTTACTACCTCAGATACAGAAAACCTTGAATTTGTACATTCTTTCTCTCATTTCCATCACCTAAGACTCCTGCACCTCTGTGTAGACAGATTTTGCATAGGTGTAGTTTTTGCTCCTCCACAGTCCTTTTGCTCCAGATGTTGGTTATCCATTTGGACCTGAATTTGGCCTTTAGGGCCAGTGTTGCTTTATCTACAACCCTCCAGGCACAGAGCAATACATGCAGGCTGAACAAAGCTTGAGAGCTGCCTTAAATCTCAGCCTGAGCTTGACTTACCTGTCAGGAGTGCCATAAACCCTCTGCAAGTGCACAGGGGGAGCAGTGGCTCTCCTTGGTTTCAGATAGATATATCAGATAAAGGAAAAGGAGGAGTACTTTTTTTCTGTTTCATCTCCACAAAAAGATTTGGTAGGTGCTTACTTTAGGGATTTTATTCTGATAGGACTTTAAGCATATGAGCCTTTGCTGAATCACAGTTTAAAACTCTATTGTGAAGCTTTGATTGGGTTTTCTGAAAATTACAGGTGTTCTTCTGGATAACAGAACTGCAAATAACAGTGGCTCTTCAAACCAGAACAAAATAATAGGTGTCCAGCATTAATTAATGCATTTCCATTAGCAACCCTGCTAGAAGGTGCTGATTAGGGGTTATTTGCATTTAATCAAAAAATGTAACGTAATGCAATGTAATACATTTTTCTTTTTGTTGAACTAATGTAAGCTTTATCAATACTGCTGGAATGAATCCTGCACAGGGTATGTTGCATCTATGTTCTGTAATGTCTGTGTCTGTTCAGCTGACCTTCTCATTTGTTACTCTCAGTGCCAGCTACTGCTTTTTCTATTTCAATGAACATTGGTTTTTTTAACTTGAAATGCCACTGTGTTTTCACTTTAGCAAGAGAATGTCACTGTCTGCAGAGTAAGAGTTGTTCAGGGCACTTGCTGGCAATCAGGGGATTAATCATTATTATGCTTTGCTGCTCACTATAAAATCCTCTCTTTAAAAATCTTTGTAGTAAGATGGAGCATGTAGGTTCAAAAGAGTCACATCGTGTCTCTGAGAACTTGCATTTCAGCTCACTGAAATCCACAGAGCTGAAATTCCTGTGCTTGGGGGGCTGGTGCCTGTCATTGAGGAGGGAGGCTGTTCCCTTTTTTCTTTAAAGGATAAAAGAGACAACACCTTGTTCACTTGTGTTTGTCTGCTGAGCTCCTGGCACTGCCAAGCTGTGACTTCCTACAGATCAGGATGGATCCCCTGGGCTGCCCTGGGGAAACACCTTCAACCAGCAGCTCCAGGGACACCTCAGCCATCCTCACTAAACCAGAGTCTGCAGAAACTTCTCCTTCTCTACAGCCTCTCCAAAGCTCATGTTCCCAGCAGTTACACAGAGTTCCTTTCCTCTGGGGGACAGGGACCTTGTACAGCCTTGGACCTTGTGTGGGTTTGCACAGACAAGTGGGTGTGGCTTGGGCAACTGGATCTCACCTTTGGCACAGAGAATACACCTGTGGGGATCCTGTGGAGTGTCAAAGCTGCTCTGAACATCCTGTTTCACTCTCCTGGCTGCTTTGGGGCTGAACTGACCCGTGTTTGCAGGGGGAACATGAAATCATTATAAGGTAATTCTATGGAATTCACTGTTCAGAGCTGCCTGAGTTCAACCCACAAGAAACTGATTCACTTTTTTTGCCTTCACATATCTGATTATGATTGTTGTCACAGTGTGCTTTATGTAAGTTACTACTCTGTATAATCCTAGGAGTGATATTTTTTATTATTACAGTATGTCTGTATCATGTTTCTGTGTTGTTCATTACCTATTTTGGCCTGTTCATAGTTCAGAGTTCAGTAACATATCTAATGTATTTCTCTGCCATCCATCTTTCTTACATCTTTATTCAGGAAACTTCCTTAGCTCCCTTTTAACACAAAAGCAGGATTAAAAGGCAAATTTTCATTATTTCTAGTGAAAACCCTTCATTTGTTGGCTCATTCCTTATCTTTGTATGTTGATTAATGTTCACATCTTTGCCCAAAGCCTTATTTTTCAGGTCAGGTAATTCATTTCATGTTCTGTTTATGTTCTCTGCAGTTTCTTGGTATAGATGTTTTGCTCATTTGAGAAAACAGATGAAACCATATTATGCTTTCAATATGTTTAAGGTCAAACATTAAAAATTCCTTCTATCTACTCACTTGAGATGAGACACTTGGAGCATTTCTTTGTTCTGCTTTATACAATCCTGAACATCTCTGTGAAGGGCACTGTTATAAATCAGAAAATAAACCACCAAACTCAAAAAGCATCTGCTGGCAGAGCTGACTGCAGAGCTGAACTGCAGAGCCTCACCTGTGGTTCCCTCCTGGCCTCACAGAGTTTGGGAGATACTGTGTAGGTAACAGCTCTCTTTCTAGGACAAGAGTTTGCCATTCCTCCGCCAATCCTCCCCTTCCTTTCTCATCAGAAAACTGGCTTAGATGGAAAATGTCAGCCCTGTCAGATCCATTCCCTTCTCTTGTGGGAACTGACTGCTTTGGAGAAGAGGCAGCTTGGCTGGAGATGCAGAGGTGCCTCCTGTCTGTGACAGGGACAGAAGAGAAGAGCTCTGCTGTCCTTTGCAGCAACTTTCAGTCTCTGAGCATTAAAGCAACCCCTTGGCAGGACAGAGAGTTCCCTCCAGGGCCTCGTGCTCTCCAGGAGTCAGGGCATGTGCAAACCAGAGAGGTGCCACTACACATGGGAAAATACCATGTCTCCAATTGGGCTTCTCTCCTTCATGGCTCTTACAAATGCCCATGAGCATATTTTAGAGAAATGTATTTCTGTTCTCCGTGCAGGTCCCTTGGGGCACTTGATTTTTGCTCTGTAAGCACTTTCTCTCTTCCTACATGGCATCCACCAGCACTTTGCTTGGGAACAGCTGTCCCCATCCTGAAAAGTTACAATTTGAAGTTGTGAACTTGTGTCCTAAGAGTATTCAATCTGCTTTTGAACTTGTTTTTGGGGTACCTTCAGTTGTTTCTTTAAAGATTCTCAGCTGCATCTTTTACTCTTGGTAGTTTCTGTCTGTGTAAAATGCACAGTAATGCCAGGAGGGTTCATTGCTGCATTTTAAAAAATACCCCAAAATCTGTCTTTTACCTGCAGTCTCCATAACTTAACAGCCTGCTCACATTCCTCTGACTTTCAAAACCCCTGGATGAGGAGAAGGATTTTCCAGTAATGCTGGTTTTCCTTCAGACTGGCAGAAATGACATAATATTGTGCTACTTGAAATTTGTTCATCTTCAGAAGATTTATATAGGAATTAAGTGGTACATTGACCCTGTGTGTTCGTGGAAGCAACTTTCAACCAGCAAGAAATTTCTTCTCCATGAATAAATCAGAATTTACTTGCTGTCCTTGAAATCAGAGTGTAGCGGTTGTGCCTACGCAGTGTCCTGTAACATGACGTGTTCCTTACAGCAGGGCAAACTGGGTGTAAAATACCATCACTCTGTTTGACAGCTCTTTGTTTCCCTTTGCAGCAGCACTTGAGAATCTGACAACAGAGAATGAGGACCTTTTAATTTTAATGAAAAACTGAGCCACGTTTTTACTCACGAAGTTATTCATCATGGTAATTTATAGGTCACATCCTACCCACTTAGAAAACTGGGATATTTGATAGAGCAAGAGAAACTGAGTTTGAATCCCCAAGTACTTTGGACAACTTGTGGTGATAAATGGGTTTTAATTAATTTAAATATAGTTGGAAGAGCAGATGAAGCATTATTTTAAAGTGATAGTGGAAGAAACTACGGAGATTTGTAATCTCTTTTTTTCAGAGATTTGTGATCTCTTTATTTGTCATGTCTTCTGACATGCTAAGATGCAGGGGAGCACTCCTAAAGGATCTGGTCACCACAAACCCGCTTCAAACATGTTTTATTTCCAAATTGCTAGTAATTTAATGGTTCCTGTCTGGTTTTAGCCTCTATTCAGCAGGTCACCATTAGAGTTACACAGACAATTATATCACAGAGCTGCCTGGTGACTCAGAACCATGCAGTACATGTAGACACTCCCTCCAGACATCCTTCTGAGTGTCATCCTCTGGAAACAGAGTGGAATTTTAAGCAAATGTAATGTTTCCATAAGCTCTGTGGCACAGACTGCTCAGTGTAAGCTGCCACAGCTGTATTAGCAAAGGGCAATCTTACAGGCTCAGCTATACAATTGCAGTTATGTTTTACAGCTGACCTCAACCGTTCTTTAAAATAGCTGTTATCAAAAAGGATTGATTATGTTCCATTTCTAGTGGCTCTTTGTTCTTCCTGCTGACTTCTGAAATCATGATGGGCTCCTGAACAAGCAATTTGCAATCTTGAATCTGATCTTGTGGTCACTGGAGGTCTGGTGTCTCCTCCGACCCCTCTGAAGTCCGTGGCCCTGGAGGTTCAGTGGGACAGCTTTGGGCTGTTGACTCCTGATCCAGTCGAGATGACGAGGAGGGGAATGCACCCAGAGCCCTGCAGCTGCACTGCTTTGGTCTGGAGGGTGGCAGTCCTCCTTCCTCGTGTGCTGCTGCCACTGAAGTAACTGTGTAAACCTTGGCTCTGTCCCTGAGGAAGCCCCAGCACTAATTAACCTAATTAGGCTGCTCTGCCATCGTTATGGTTTGGGTCTGTAGCCCAGTCACTGCACCCATGTGCAGTTCAGCACCAAGTCAAGAAAGTGCTTTTCACCACTGTAGTTTCACCAGGCGCCGAATTTGGATTCTCCCTGTTTCCAGCAGCCCACTCCTGCATGGTCCTTGCTTTTCTTGGGCAAAGAAAATGGCACATTTAACTGGGCCCTGCTGCAGAATTTCCTCTCGCAAAAATGACTCACCGTGTACCCCTTCTTGACATGTCTCAGGGACCCACAGCCAGCTGGAACCTGGACTCAGTCTGGACCTGGAAATATTACAGAGCCCACAGCAAATATGGAATCAAACTGATGAAGGAACTGGCTAAATCTCTGTGAAAAATATGGGAAAATACTGGCCAGCAGAAAGCTTAGGGAGCAAAGGGTCTATCAATTAATTAGCATGAAAGCCTGACACTTAATTATGACCCTTTTTTGTTTTTCTGGAGCTGTTCTTCAACTTCTTTTTACTCTTGCATGTCAAGAATAATTGTTTTAATTCATTTTTCCCACATAAATGTTTTAATAGGACAAACAAAAAATCTGTCTTAGGTACAGCTATTTATCTGATGCATATATGATTTCATTTGGCTTCCTTTTATCACATCTGGTAGCCTGCAAGGTAGAAAGGAGAAACACTGGCCCAGGAGTGGGAACAGGCAAGGGTAAGATGAATTAGAAGCTTGAAGGGGTTATTTTTCCAGTTTTTGACATCACTTCTATTAATGCTAGTGCAGCCTAAACAGGTACTACAAATATGAGGATGGGAAAAGTGTTCTTTGAAAATATTTGGTAAAATATCCTGAAGGATGCCTTTCAGTGCCACCACAAAATAAAGCACAAAGGCCATTTTAGTAGCTTCTTTTGTTAGATGAAAATTTCACCAAAAATTCCCCTGAAATGCCAGCCATGAGATAAATTTAATGTACGGATGAGAAATATGCATGGAATTCAGAATGTTAATTTGCTATTAATTAGCTTCCAAACACAAGTAAGGAGATTTAACTGGCAGTGTGGCTGAGAGTTTACTTGGGAATGTGTTGCTAATGAACAGAACAACTGTGATCAGAGGCAGCAAATGCAGCTTCTCAAATGTTTCATTATGGATCCACAAAATGTGACAGGGGATGGCCATGCATCTGATTTCTGGCTTATTCTTGCTGTTCATGGAAGAATATGATGTAGTTATTTAAATCATAAATACTGAAAGTAGGTTGTGCCCAAAGGAAGAGAATTTATGGGATGAAATAATTTAGCACAACTCTTACTTCCTTGATTTGTGCAGCTAACTCAGGTCTGTTGCAGTATTTGTCTCTTATTCATAGCAGGGAAAAAGTTATTTTGTTTGAAAATATTTGTTTGTTCTGTCTCAGGGCAGGCAGTCTGTGTTTGGAGTAGAACATCACCCAGTCACTGCACAGCCAGTGGTGAGGCAACTGCTGTCACTTTTGTCTCTGCAAGGACAACCCTTGGAGAAATTTGTTGTGGTTTTTACCGCTGCTGTTTAGAGGAAGGAGGAGAAATAGTTCCAGTTTTGTCTTCCACCCCCAATGCTGTGCAGACCAAGTTAATGGAATGGCTCTTGATGTAGTGTGAGGAAGGAGCCACCACCTGAAAAATCCCTTGGAAGTCACTGAAAAGTCCCCTGGCATATTTGGCTGTCACTATGTTTTTAGGGGAGATCAAAGAGTCAGAAATTAAGGAAGTCTGAACAGTGATGCAGAGGGAAAAATGCTGAGTGGAGCTGCCTGAGATTTGTCTCATGGTCACGAGTGTACCTCCAGCAGAAAAATTCCACTTGGCTCCTGTTACTTCTGGATTTAGGATAAATGTTCTCATTACCTTTTATACGCATTCCTTAATCACCGTTCCATAATTACGGTAAGGGAAAATGGAGACTTGAAATTAGTGTAAAATGTGTCAAATTTAAGACAGATTTCATAAAGAATCCATTGTGATATCAGCTAAACCAAAATTAAGGTTTCATAGGATAAGAAACACAGAAGTAACTGCAAGGCAGAGTAAATTTGGGCCTTGCTAATTAAAATATGGACTCACAATAACACTTTTGCATTAATCTAACCTTTATCATCTTTTGGTAGGAAGTGGAGATTTTTAAAATAATAGACAATTACATAGCATAGCTATGTAAAAGTAATATAAAAAGAGAAAAATTATGCTTTTTCATTTTGGATACCCTTTTCTGATCTACTGGGATATTGATGTGCCAATTCACAGCTTTATATCATACTTCTTCACAAAATAGAGGGGGTTTTTAACATCCCCTGGAAAGCCTAGTGGTGAATGTGCATATTTGAAAATAATTGGATTGCTTTATCTTCATATGCAAGTGAGTGAAAACCTGTAGTTTGAATAAGTGGAAACAAATGAACAAGGGAGGATTCCCAGACCTGTGAAATTGTCAGTGTGCATTGCCTACAATTTTGGCACACTGCAATTTTCAAAGATTTGGCGGCGCTTGAAAGGCAGTAAAGTGAAATATGTACAAGCAATGCAAATTGGGAAGCAAACATTGGGTCAGTGGTATTTGGAGGGATTCCCTCCCAAGTATAAAGAGTCACTGCAAATACTACAGGTAAGGTAAACCCTAAGGTGGGAAATGTCAGTGTTTTAACTGTTTGTGCCCAGGTACCTGTGCCAGCTTTGGAGCCTGTGTGGAAGTGGGGTGGTTTCCAGATGCATGGATTGGCAGCAGTTCTGTCTGTGCAGGGCAGCTCTGGGATGTGGGACATGGCATGGGTGTGCTTTGGATTTCTCTGTGCATCACTCTCCTGTGCCATTGATACCCTTTCCTTCTTCCAATGGGGAGTTGTGAAAATAAAAATTCAATTCAAGATGTGTACGTAAATGCTCTGCTGGTGATCATGTGAGAGTGGCTGTGGGTATTTTGGAACCTGTGGCACTATCTGTGAGTAACAGCCTCAGCATCAATCCTGCTATTTTCAGTGGACCTGCCCTGGAGTTAAAGGACTAAAGAAGGGCATCAGAACTTGTCTTCAGATAAGCAGAAAACATTTCCAAACCCAGGTGTCTAGGGCATTTTTTTTAATTTAGCTTTTAAGCATTTATTTTTAGATGGCATGGCTCCACTTGATAGCGGAGTGTGAATCTGAATGTTGTAAAGCAATATAAATGGCCATTAAGTTAGGAAGCACAGTATGACCTTTCTGAAATATTATGCCAAACATTGTGTTTGCTTTGTGAGCTAAGTGGAACTTCTGGAAGGCTGTTGCTGATGAAAGGCACTGGCTCGCTCTCTGGGGAGAGAGCACATTATTGCAAGATGAATCTGGAGATCTGAGAAAAATAACAAAACAAAGCTCTAAGACAGGGTTAGATTTTAACAGGAAGAAGTTCAGATTGATTGCAGTGACTTTTGTATGCCGTATTTTTTCCAGAACACAAGGAACGCTTTTATTTTAAACTTCACTTTCTAGCTTTAAAGGTGTCTTACCAAATCCTGCAAGATTCTGTGAAGGGGCACTATGGCCAACCTGCCAAGTATTTATGCACCTTCCTTAGAAGTGTTCTGGCATTATTAAATATTAGAGCAGCAATGCTCTGATGCTCAAGCAGTGCTGATGCCCTGGTGTGCTGTGCAGTGCCTGGCAAGGCTGAGGGGCAGCAGGGAAGGGACACAGAGGTGGGAGGAGGTTTAAAGGGAGCCATGGAGCTGCTGGAGTGACACAGCAGGCACAGAGCCCAGCACCATTAGACCAGGGCACAGCCTCAGCAGTGACTCTGTGGCCCAGGCTGAGGCCAGAGGAGCTGTTCTAGGTTGCTGAACACTGATGTATTTTATCTGAAATACACCCTGAAAACAGCTTTTGCTTCTTCTGACTAACCCTCAAGACTTGTCTCTGCACAGACAAATAGAGGATTCTGATAATTTCTGGTGCAAAGTGCTTGATCTTTATGGTTTTGTACATGACATAACTGCCAAAAACAAGCAGTGATGAGGAATAGGTGCTGGCTTGTTTGAGACAGGAAGCATTCCAGGTCTTGAATTACAGGGAATGGTCATGGTCCCAAAGCTGCCAGAGCTCCAGGAGTGTTTGGACAGTGCTGTCAGGCATGGGGTGGGATTGTTGTGGTGCCTGTGAAGGACCAGGGGGTTGGACTCCATGATCCTTGTGTGTTTCTTCCAACTCAAGATGCTGTATGATTCTATGGAAGTAAAACTTCAGCTAATTCCAGTCATTCTCTTTACAGTCCTTTCTGTGTCTCCTCAGTAGTTCATGTTTCACCTTCACCAGGAGGTTTTTTCTTGAAGGGGATAAAGTGCCCCAACAGCAGCAGCAAGGTCCCTGTAGAGTGTCCCACTTTTCTCTACAGCACAGGTAAATAAGTGGTTTGTAAAACAGCACCAAACTGGCTTTGCATCCTGGCTGTGTTCAGTGCATCACGGTTAAATGAAGCAGTTTATGTACTTCCATTGTGACCAGTTGGAGTAAACTTAGACAAGATTTATGAACACAGGGCAAGCATTTGTCATTTCCTCCAAAAAGCTGTGCTGGAACAGGTAAATCAAGGATATAACCATCCTGTCTGCAGCAGTATCTGGTTCTTAGTCAGAGCAATGCATCTCCCTCAGGAGCCATCCTGGCTGTGAAGGTTTGGCACGTACCTGCTCTGCAGGCAGAGTGCTGAACCAACAACTTCAGCTTTTGAGTTGAAGGATGCTCATAACACCTTTCATAGAAGGTGGGAGAACTTAGATTTTTAACTACATCTGGATTCAAAATCAACTTTTCCCCTGCAGCTGGCTCAGCACTGTCATGAGTCTTGGTGAGCTTTTCAGTTCATGCATACCTAATACGTGCCCTACAAATACAATTCAGGCTTTGTTGCATCTGTCCTCATTGAAGAAACTTGCAGACCAGAGGAAGGATTTTAAATCTTTTCATTATTATTTTCCAAGATACTCTTTTTTGCCCTACTTGGGTATGAAAGAAGTTTTAAAAAGATTGAACTAAGTTCAAAGCTTAACCTTTGTATAACATACTTTGGATGCTTCAAAATACTGGGTTTTTTAAATAAAAATCTTGAAAGACAATAATTACTTATCTGTTGCAGAAGACATTGCCTCTTCTGAAATTTTTTTTGGAAGGTGATGATTTTTCTGTCTGAGTTGGTAGACAAAGCTGGTTAAGCATTGCCAAGGCAACTAGACAGTAACAAGCTTTTCACATTAGCAGGCTCTCATGGCATCCAGAACCTCATTTTACACCATCAGTCACCTCAGGGTTTGCATAAAGCTGATACAGGTTACAGGAACATTTGTCCTGCATGTGGGACAAGCATGTTAGAGAGAGGTAACAACTTGTGTAGAGCTGTTCCAACTCACAAACAGCTTTCCTAGGATTTCAGGGTATTAGAGTTTACAGGAAGCAAACTGTGTTCTCTAAGAGAATAGCACCTTTCCTAATAGCCTTAGCTTAATTCCTTTCTCTGCAAAGTGGGATGGAGGCAGGCTTGCTTTTCACATAATGTTTCTGCTAAATTTTACATACACTCCTCATGATTCCTAAATAAAGCTCCCTCTTTATCTTGTCTAGGGCTGAAATGCATCTGAAATGCATCTTGACAGGTTTTCTCAATCATGTGAACATCACATTATATTTTTTCAATCACATGAAGCTGTACCAAACCAACATCCATGCAAAGGCAGGTGTCCCAGAACTCTAAACTCACACAATTCCTCTTCTAAAAATACCACCTGAGAAGAGAATAACTGTGACTGTGAGGTCCCAGAAGGGGCACCAAGCCCCTGACACCTCAGCATGGCCACACTGCCCCTGCCCAGCAATGCACCCTGCTCCAGCTCAGCCCGGCAATGGCCCCTCTGCTCTCATGCTGGGTGTTCCTGCCCTGTCCTGGCAGCACAGCTCTGTCACTGCTGCTCTCCTGTGTCAGTGGGAGCTTTGTGATTTGCAAGCTAATAATGTCTTTGGTGCAGTTTGAGCTGTAGAACAAACCCTTGTTAGTGATGATTTCTGAAGCACAATTTTAATAATGACATTCTTCACTTACATGATGTAGTGCTTTTCAAAGCACTTAGGAATTATTACTGAAGTCTCAAAATTCATCCTTCGGGTAAGTTTAGTTCCAGCAATTATGCAAGTTGTGAAACAGAAGCATAGGGGTTTAAATAACTTATCAGAAGTTGCAGGAGAAGTTTCTAGTAATGCTGGATTCTTGGGTCCCTGCTGTCTATGCAGGATAACATAGCTCTCTATCCCCCTTGAAGCACTATCCTTTGTTACTGTCCTTTCTTTAATTTTCAAATGAAACCAGTCTTCTAAAGACCGGATTTTACTTCTCTTTTATACTTACCTGTTAAATTATCTACATTTTTTCCAGATACCATTTAAGTTGTCAAGGGCCTTTGTTTCATAACATGCTTCTTGCACCTTTCCAGTCAAGGCTGCTACTACTTTTGTTAATGCAAGTACATCAGCCAGCCGTTGAACTGGGGCAGAATTCTGAATTATAGGACACATTATATATAAGGAAGAGGCTGAAAGTAACTATTTGTGAAAATAATAATTACATGCATTGCCTTAAACAGTTGAACCTTCGTCCTAGGGTGGTCTAAATCACCATAGCAACATCAAATTTGGTGAATCTTACTTTGCACAAAGGGGAGATCTATTATATTCTTCATTTTTTCTTCATCCCTTGAAGACTTCAACAGTTATTTACAGCTTCTCTGTCCTTTACCTCATCCTCCAACTTCTTGTGCTCCCTTTATTACTTCCTGCATTGCATTCCCAGCAAACTCCTTCTCCCAGAGCTCTCCTGTTGTTACAGAGCATCTTTACAGCTCCAGGTAACATGCTCTCTGTTCAAAGCTAGCTGCCTTTCCTGACACCTAACTCCAGACCCCTTCCAGTATCACCCCCCCTTTCTAGTGCTCATTCCCGTCCCTTTCAACTCCCTTACAGCAATCTCTGTCCTCTCGTATTCCCTTGCTCCCACATCCCTTCAGCCACCTACCCACACACTTTCTCTTTACTCCCAGCATGATTCGTGTTGCTCATGTCCTCTTTTCAGCCTGGATGCCTAAGGAAATAAGGTTTATATAATTAGTCCATCTGTCAGGCCCTCTGTGTTTGTCAATCCTCCGTTAATAACCTGGAACCTGTTTGCTAATTGAAGCTAAAGTAGAGGGAGGGGCAGCACAGTTTGAGAGGACAAACTCCCTAAGGTTTTGTGAAACAAGTGTCTGGGGACAGGACAGAGTGTGTGAGTAGTGAATCGAGGAAAATGGGGCAGAGTTCAGCCCTGGACATCATATCTGGCAGAAAACTGCTGTTCAAGAATATCCATTCTGTGCCTGGATGCTGTTTCTCATCTGTGCTGACTGAATGGAATAGGTGGGCAGTCATGGCAAGGAGGGCAGGGCCAGGCAACAGGAAATACAAGTTACCTAAAATAGACAACCTGAATACTATGGATTGCAGAATAATGTTTTTCCTTCTTCAAGTTCCTGGTGCTGTTTGATTTCCCTCCATATTTTTTTCCTCTTTCTTTTCCCTTCTCTACCTTCTCTCCTTTCGGAAGGTTTCATCTTTTCTTCCTTTTTCCATCTTTCACCTCTGTGTCCTCATCCTCTCTTCATAAGATTTTTTTCCTCCAAAGGAATGCTTCAACAGCAATTTCAGTTTTGCCTTTCATCCTGCACTCCCCCGCATACTCTCTTGTTACTGCTAATTGTGCTCCCTTCCTGGACTGACACTGCTTCCTGAGAGGAAGGAGAACAGCCATAATGATTGGTGGCAGCAATGTCTTAACCATCTTCTCAGAGCACAAACACTGTCACAGTGTTTGAAAAGCTACATTAATTGAACACAGATTTGTTCAAGCTGCTTATTGAATGGATTTCCCTTGAGCCTGGCTTGTGTCACAGCTTATTTTAGCTATAGACTGAATTCCAACAAAGTTATTTCTCCTGCCAGTGGCCAGCAAACCCCCCTTGATCTGAGGGCAGAGGACTTTGCATGCACAGCACAGAGGCTCAAGCAGCCATGAACACCAACAACTGGATGCTAAGTGCAGTTCTGGCTTAGCAACCACGTACTTGGAACAGAAAGAAAAAGACTTCTCACGGCTTAGATCTTGCTGAAGGCAACTTTAGGATGCATCAGCATGGTCGGCCAGGTGAGGGAGGGCAATGTCCTGCTCTGCCCTGGGATGGCCTCACCTTGAGCATTATGTGCAGTTTTGGTCATTGCTACGTAAGAAATAGTTTTAAGCTATCAGAGCACCCAAAGGAGGCCATGAGGATGGTGAAGGGCTTTGAGGGGAAGCCATGTGAGGAATACCTGAGAGCACTTGGTTTGTTCAGCTGGAGAAGAGGAGACTGAGGGGAAACTCATCACAGTTACAGCTTCCTAATGAAGGGAAGAGGAGGGGCAGACAGACACTGATCTCTTCACTGTGGGGACAGTGACAAGACCTGGGGAATGGCGTGAAGCTGTGTCAGGGTAGATGTAGGTTGGATATTAGGGAAAGGTTCTTCCCCCAGAGGGAGTGGTTGGGCACTGAATAGGGAATGGTCACAGCCCCAAGGCTGCCAGAGCTCCAGGAGCATTTGGACAACAGTCTCAGGCACAGGCTGTGACTGCTGGAGTGTCTGAGCAGGGCCAGGAGTTGGACTCATCCTTGTGTGTCCCTCCCAACCCAGGAGATTGTGTGACTGTAAGAAAGTTCATCTGCCACTTGCACAGCAGTTTGGGCTGTGATGTGTGCCTGTCCTGAGAGCAGGACTGCTAACAGGGCTGGCAGGGTAAGGAGTTGGCATTCCTGCCTGCCAGGGCTGGGACAGCTACTGTGTTCCATTTGTGTTACACGAGTGATATAGGGGACAGACAAAGACGACATATTGACTCCGTGATTCAGAAGGAATAAAAGGTATTTATTAATAGGAAATCACACTTTTATAGGAAGCATTGTGAACCTATGACCTGATTGGTCTTTAGGAAACTTCTCTCACACTATTGGTCAAGCAGGGAACAATGCCTTCTTTTAAACATCCTGCACAACACCAGGTGCAAGGGATAAGATAATAATTGTTTTAATTATTTTCTCTAAGTTTCCCAGGCCTAGCCTGGGAGAAGCTATGTCTCTCTGTTACCAGAGAGTGAGAATATCGACACATTTGTGTGTTGGCTCCACTGAGTCTGTGTAGGATTCCTGTGTGTTGTGCACTGTAGACCTCCAAGTGTGCTCCTTCCCTCCTGTATTGGACTTGGGATTGGACTGGATGATTTCCAGGGTTCCCTTCCAACCCTAACAATTCTGGGATTCTGTGGTTCCCTTTGGCTTGTAAGCCATCACCCTTCAGTTCCAGCCTGCCCCTGCAGAAGTGGCCCTGTGATCCTGGCAGAGGTACCTCACCAAAGCCCCCAGCCCTTGGCCACAGCTTAGACTACTCCACAGGGATTTGTTAAAACCTGAATACATTAGTAGACAACTCAGTAGGTGGAGGTTTCCTAACTCACAGGACCTTTTGATCCATGCCCATCCCTGAACATCCTCACTGGGCTGTGTTGATCTCCAGGAGCTGAAATGTGGCTCCTGCCAGTGCTGTGGCCTGGGCGTTCCTTAGGGTAACCACTGTCATCCTGCAGTGCCACAAAGGCACAGCACACATGGAGGCAGTGGGATGCTCTCTGAGTGAAGGACTCCCAGCACACAGCTGCCATTCCCAGTTTGCCAGGGCCTCAGGTCTGCAGCTGGAAGCACAACTGGAGCAATCAGTGCTGGCTTGCACAGTTTTGTTTTATGAATGCAGCGTGGGAGGACCTCAGAGGTGCCACACAAGCCCAGCTCCTGGTCTTGGTTTGAAAAGACAGGTGTCTGCTAAGGAAGGCAAGATCCTCCCTTGAAATGGAAAATGTAAACCCCCTCCCTCTGAATATTATAATTTTGAAATTAAGGGATTCTCAGGCAAAGATATGGGAGTAAGAATAACAGTTCTTTACTAGGAAAACTAAAAATACAAATGCAATAGTACAAAAAAAAAAACCAAACCACTGACAGAGTCAGAGCAGGAGCAGACAGCCTGTGGGTCAGGGTGTTGGTGGCAGTCCCATTAAATGGTGGCTGCTCCTCCTGCAGT
>VWZP01003091.1:30736-79516 GCA_013396995.1 Dicaeum eximium
TAATGTAACCTCAGACACTGCTGCTAACACCGGCGTGTCCAGGTTCCCTGCAGTGCTCCAGCACCTCGGGTCCATGTGTTGGACAGGACTTGCTGATGCTGTGCTTCAGCCCAGGCTCAGGTGCAGTGCCCTGGGCATGTCAGCACCTGAGATTTGCATTTCATCTCTCTGACTCAGCACAGTTCCCCTAAATACCCTCTTCAGTAAACTCCTAATTGCCAGCAATTTATGCCTTCACCTATTTATTGCAGCTTGCGAAGTTTGCAGTGAATTTGGCTTATGATTTTGTGTTTGTAGCAGTTAAATAATTTATGTTCTGAGAACTTTAAAGAAACATATGTCTTAAAGTCAGCAAAGCATTTACTACTTTTGCACACATGGTAAAGTCTATTTTATTTTATTGTGTTACATTACTAAATAACCTTGGTTGTTATTCTTCAAGGTCTCAGTGTGTTGAGCCATTAACAACTATGGAATGTATCTAAACTGCATTAGAGCTGCATAACTACAAGCTGAGGGGTAATCAAAGATCTGTCAGGCTTAACGTAAGCATATGGACAGCTCTCCACTACTAATATAGGAAAAAAACCACTTAATTTGGAATTTTTAGGCAGAGGTCCCTAAGGATGCTTTTACCTAAATGATCTTCAGCTTCTGCAGTGCACGTTGAAACACCAGTGCAGGAGAACTAAGAGTTATGATAGTCTGAAAGGGAGAAGGAGCACATCAATATTTAACCTGTGTGTATATATAAAATCGGTACAGGGATAAACAATTTGATGAGTAATAATGCTTATATTTAATTCCTAGTGTTATGCATTTTTAAAGAAAATGTAAGCAGGTAGAAGCTTGACTTTAAAGAAATAGCAAAAGAAGCATTCAGGCCAGTTTATTCTCTGCCAAACTTTGAAACACAGGTGACAACTTCTGAAAATCACGGTTCCTGAAACAGAGGAATCAGAAAAATCTGTGAGGTTTAGCAGGAGTTCTGGTTACACTGTGGACAGTGGGTTTTTCACAAAGTCTGCAGGATTTGTGGAAATACAATATATTGAACCTTTTAGGTGTTGGCCGTGGACAGGCCTTTCATCATCTGAGTAACATCTGTGCCCAAACTGTGGAAGTTGTCAGCTCTTCTGACACTACTTGTTGTATTATTAAGATCAAGAAGTGATTAATAAAAAGAGAAATGTGGCACTGCATGGTGGAAAATACATTTTTCTTCTTAGGGTCACTGTCCAGCAGTTTTTCAGGAGGAATGACACAGTTTAAGAAATCCAAACCTTGAATTTGTATTGACTCAGAGGGGATCTGACAAGAAAGAGCTGAAGTTTTAATTTCCTGCAGGTTGATGCAAAACAAAGTCCAGTGTAAGAGCTGAAAACATCTTCTAAAGAGCAGCAAATTGCTGTGTCCCTGCCCCAGGAAGAGCCAGGTAGTGTTTGTGTCACAGGCTGCAGCTGGAATTGGCGTTGTGCTGCTGGGATCCACACAGGCCTCTTCTTTCTTGCCAAGAACTTATGTAAGCCCCAGGATTTATATAAGCATAAACAGGAGACATGTGAAGTATGGGAGTGGAAGAAGTGCAATCTATTATATACCACTGGGATATAGTATAGAAAGTATATATATATATCCAGAAGAGAGAGGCTCAGTGCAAGAACTCCTAGGAGAAGTTATTTGCTGGAATCAAGACAGATTTTGCCATAATGTGTTCACCAGCAACTTCTGTATTGTGATTTATTGAGAAGTTCTGTTATTGCTTTTAATTTTGAAAAGCCATCTATAACCAGTGCACAGGAATAAAACTCAAGAAAACCATATGTGCAGGATATTGTTGTTAGTGTCTTATGTTTTATGTTTCTTCCAGATGCCTTAAATGACTTCTCCATTGGCGAGTCTTTATTTTGTGATTATTGCAGGCAGCTCTACACTCCAAGTGAATTAAATCCTGTTGCGTTCCTGCTGTTTCTTCAGAAAAGCAGCTGTTTAATGTCTGTCTGTATGAAAAAAAAAATCATGCAAATATATCAGGTTTTCCCCCTGATACTGCAAATGTTATTATTAATCATTTTCTTGCAGTAATTTTGGAATAGGTAGGTCTAGGAGGAGGATGAAAAAAACAATGTGGTGTTTCACAAAGTAATTGAGGATGGCTGTGCCACGTGTGCAGACTGCGAGGGAGGAGGATCAAAGATGTTTGTGTGGAGAGCTGATGAGCTCCCATGATGTTACAGAGGACACTGGGAAATTCAGGCCAGTCAAGGCAGCCCTCTGTCTGCTCTGTCACAGCTAAAGAGAATAATAATATAACAGTACAAGCTGTCTGCAGTAGCAAACCCCCCTCAGAACTGTCACGTTGTCTGCACTTCACTGACATGCACTGAATATCCATGTCCTGTGCTGCTGATTTCTGTGTCTCGTTGGACAGTTGCCCCCTCGGTGACACTGAGCAGTGAAGTGACAGGGCTTGGATCACATGGCATTTGTGGGGTAGCATCATAGAGTCTCTCAGAAGCTCCCCCTTGGCAGTACAAAGGCTGTGCCTGCTGAACAGATGAAAAAAGACTCTCTGTCAAGGTAATGCTGTCAGCCTTGTGACTCTGAGTGCTGTTCCCGTGTTGCAGCCTTGCAGGTATGTATGTGATGCACAATAAATCTGGAAATATGAATATCTGGCCTAGCTGTTGTTCTGACAGCACTGACAGCCTGTGCTTGGGGCCACTGTGCACAGGAGCCTGGTGCTGTGTGCAGCTTTGAGCTGCTGGGAGCAGAAAGTGGGATTGAGTGCTGCCAGGTAACTACAGACACCAGTTAACTCAGTGCTCTCCCAGTGTATTCTTTCCTAGAGACAATGTTAAATCTGTAGCTACTGTTTGGCTGCCAACCAAATTGTGCCATTTAAAAAATTTAATATTTTTTTGTTGCAGATGTGGGAAGCCCTTCCTGAATCAGATGCACAATAACTAGATTTACTTCCTGGCAAAAAACCAAACTGTGTTTACTCAGACATACTTGCTGACCTAGGAGATGGGTATGTAGGTACTTAAAGCCAGTAACAGGGGCAGTTGCACATGAGTTATCCCAGATGCTTCCTGCAATTCTCCAGGAAGGTCTCCTGGTCATGAAATTAAATCCTTTGGGAAAAGGGATAAACCATCTACAGCTATGTACCATTCTTGCTGGAATCAAGGGGCCGCTCTCCTGTCAGAGCGATGATTTGGCCTCCAAGGTGCAGCAGGAAATTATTGTGCACCTCTGCTTCTGTGGGGAGGAACCAGATTCAGGGAGGGTGAGCTGTGCCCTCGAGCCAGGTCTCAGTGGGGAGGCTGTGCCTGTCTCTACCAGACGTGTGCATGCAAATGAAGGAGATAAGCATCTCTCCATGCCTGCATATAAATGTGCCGTTTAAAAGTTTTAATATTTTTTGTGTCTGAACTTTTCAGGTTCAAATTTTAGAAGTCATTGTGTTTGTGGGGTTTTTTTCCCTTCCCCAAATTAGCATATCTCTGGTTGTTAGGGAAATGCACGCAGTACTTTGTCGATTGAAGCATTAATTGCCTTAGGCCTTCACGCTGTAACAATCTGAATTATTCTTTAATATTCCCCTTCAGTTCTCCAGTTTAGAAACAGTGAAAGCTGAACTCGGTCAGTGTGCAGGAGAGTAAGGCAAGTTCCTAAGCTCCAGGTTTTATTCCATGAATTAACACAGCTCCTGGGATAAGGGGCCTATATCTTTGCACTCCTCTGAAGGGCTTAGCTCACTATTTGTGGGCCGTAAAATAAGCGGCAATAATGATAATCCATGTCTGACCGTTGAGAGGAGCAAATCCAGCGTGCCTCTGAGCAGGCACAGCCCGTAAATGGGATCATACAGTGCATATCATCTGCATTTAGTGAGCCTGCCTGCCCTGAGAATATCCATTATCTTCCAGTCTCTCCTCTGGGCTCAGAGCTTCATTTCTGCTCTATCACGTGTGCGTCAGGAAAGAGAAACCTGGGCAGGGGTGGGTTTGAACCGAGTGTGACTGGTGGAGGTGCTCAGGGAATACAATTGGATCAACACAAGCAGCTATTTCTGGTCAGAATGCCCCTGAATGGCTGCTTCCAGTGCACTTTGCACTGTTTTTCTTATATGCTGAGCATAAGAACTAGAAAAATGTGGCCATTCCTAGATAACAAACAACATTTTTTTCACCAAAATGAATTCTGAAAAGCTTGTCAGATTATTACATTAAAAGTCTTGGATTATTTGCTCTACCCCTGTGTTACTGGGTATTGTTCATGTTGCATAAGGACTTAAGAGTTTTCTGTTGTTACACAAGAGACATTCCTGAGCTATTTTAAGAACTTAAATTTAGTTCCAGAGAAAGGTAGAGAGGGCATGGCAGCTTTTGAGAGGGAAGTGAAGGACCGAGGCTGGTTTTCTGCCTTTCATCTTGATATATAGTGTAACAGCACCTGGGCAGAGAAACACCCCCTGTAAAAGAGGGAGCGAGCTCTCCTTGGGGCTGAGGGGCTCCTGTGTGTGCAGAAGGGATGAAAACTCAGCAAGGGGAATGAGGGGATGCTGCTGAAGGTCAGTTCCACTACGTGTTTGTAAATGCAGATGGAGCTCTCCCAAACCAGGTCAAATGTAATCAAATATGATCTGATGCTGTTGTTGTGATCCAGTTACTGCCTTAGAGTTTCCTTGAGTTTGGGTGGCCATGTTTCCCTTACTCTTGGCCAGCTCAATTGCAGGATTCCTTTTTCCCCCAGCAAACATAGATAAATTTGTTTGGGTGGTACTTTTAAAAATTATTCACGTGCAGCCCAGCCGCTTGAACTCCAATGGAATAAAAAGCAACAGTGCATTAGAAAAATGTCAGCAACCTTTTATACTGCCCCAACACTTGGTGTTTAATGAGGAAAATGCTCTATGTGCACACAAACCCTTGTGACACACAGGGTGGAGATATTAGAGAAATCTGTTCCCATTTGTGAACATTCCAATCCTGTCCTGTTCCTTTGAGCACCAATTTAAGTTAACATAAATAAAATTGTTATACCTGGAGCTTTTAGGGAAGCAGTCGCAGTCACAAATTATCAGAGGGAAGAGAACAAATTCAGTAAGGTAAAATGACTCTTAGGCTTAGCTGGAGTTTACTAAAATGCAGGTTCATTAAACCCAGTGTTAATAAGAACACTTCCTCTTGGTTTGGGAGCTCTGGAGCTCACTCTTTGAGCTTGGAGCTCATCTAACTTCTGGAAGCAAGAGGTAAAGAGGGTGTCACCTCTGCTTTGCACTGCTAAAGACACACAACTCTAGGGATGCTGCAGCTGATACTGAAGAAATCAGGTGCATGCAGGCTTGACCTTTCAAAAAAGGACATTTAAAGCAATAAACAAGAACATCAGCTGAGGTCGCTTGACTTTGAGATGTGAATTTCAGTTTTCTCATGCTGAAAAGCTGTGTCCTGTTTTTCTGTGCCATTTTCCTCCCTGCAGAGTTGACATTTGTGTAACTCCAAAGCATGTCTACTGTTGCACAAAGGCTGGATATGCAGGCCAGGATTTTTTGAGCACACCAAGACAGAGCCCTTGCCTCAGCAGGCAGGTCCTGCTCAGTGCAGAGCTGGGCTGTGACCCGTGGCTGTTGTGTTGAGGTAATTCCTGTGCTGAGCCAGGAGCCATGTCCCAGCTGCAGCTCTGCCAGGGGCTTGTCACAAACATTCTTCATGTGGAAAGCAGAGATTTTGTTACTGGGATATCATTTGTGGAAAAAAATAAAATCCAAGAAAAATCCAGTAGCATTGGCTGTGTGGATGATGGGCAGGGAACAACGGGAAAACCCAAGAGAGCCAAGTACCTTTTTCTCCCTTTCTTTTCTGCTCATTTTTGCAGTGGAATGAAATGAGGACTGGAGGAAAGTAAAAATGATGAATAGGTGAGAAAAAGAAAGGCACTGTTTTCATTGGGCAGCTGATTCACACTAATGTGTCCTCAATGGGAAGGCAAAGAATCCCTTCCAGGTTATACCAGCTGTGAATCTGACTTCTGTTTCTTACTTTAGTAAAATTTACTTTTTTTTTTTTTTTAATTAAAGATTTGTCTTGTCTCCTTTAAGTTTCCAGGAAAAACACCTGGCCAAGAGCAGAGTTTTAATGAATCCTCTGTAATTTTATACCCAAGCAATGCTTTTAGTGATAAATACCAGGAACTTGTTAGCTATTTATAAGCAGTTCTGGCTGGATTGACTAACATATCGACTGAAAAATATTTTGAAGCTCTGCCTGTTGTTCATCCAGAATTCTTTTTTGCAGAGAGAATAACCCCCTTTTCCAGGCAGTCCTGCACTGACTTCTTTTGTCTTTGAAAATGTTCCCCTTCTCCTCTTGATTGTTATTCAATGCGATCTCGCTTGCCTTTTCTCCTTGGGAGCTGCACAAAGACAAATTCTGCCCGTAAATTCAGAAGCTTTCTTCATATTATAAATGAATTCACTTAACGCATCTTAGGGAGAACATTTAAGCTGTAGAATTGCTGAACTTTACCTTTCTCAGTTTCTTTGTTAGAATGACCTGCCATTCCTTTCTTTTGATCATTCAGTAAGTAATTTCCCTGTGATTTCTAACCCCTAATGTTGGGCTCCATTCAGTTTGTCCAGAATGGGGTTTTTTGAGCCCTTGTTATTCCCTCCATTAGTAAATGTTGTTTTAAGTAAAAGCATTTCTTGGGCCTGCCTTGGGTTTTGCTCCTCTTCTTCCCCTTTTAATTCATGCTGAAGCTGGTTTTGCTCTCTCCAAGCCAAAAAATCTAGAATCAGAGCCTTTATTCTTGGTAACCTGTAGAGTAATAAATCACTGATCTCTCTTTCCAAAGTCAGAAAGGGAATTTGGATTTGCAGCTACAGACAGGCAAAAGATGCTGCTGGCTATTGCAGCCTGTGCATTCAGATACAAAGCATTTAAACTTTTTGGGGTGGAAATGTTTTTCACAGTAATCAGCCTGAACATTCAAATGAAAGAAAATAAAAGCTCAACCTTTTTATCTCAGTCCTGTGAAACAAGTTGTGATCATATGCCTACCTCTGGGAGGGAAATGAGTGTGATTAATGAAGCAAATCACACATTTTAACGTGTATGATAAAACAGTTATTCCAAAGAGAAAACAATATCTTTAGCAATTCAAAATATTGTTATTTGCATCTTTTTTAAATCTGCTTTTTCTTTTCATTTCCTTCAAATTCAGGTAGGCTGGCATTTATTACCAAAACATTTCTATTTCATGTCTTTCCCTTCCTATTCACCTTTCCATCTTCTCTGCATATAATGTCTGTGTCCATTGCTCTCCCTCTCAAATGAAATGCTTTTTGTATTGCAAGTTTTTCTAACTCTTTCTACAGATAAATTAACCAAAGGAGGGAAGCTTGCAGCAATCTTGCCCATTGCTACTCTGTAGAAGTTAACAGGAATGTACAGAGGGTAAAACACATCTCTAAATGTTAGATCCATTAACTTACCGACCTTTAGAAAGGTTGGGTGGCAAGTGACTCCTGGTGTGCCTGGCAATTCTCAGTCATTGAAAAGTGCCTGAACACGTGTCAGTGAAAAGCTGAATGCCATACTGAGGGTTGCATATTCCACTGAAAGGACTGGAAAACCACTGGGTTCAGCTAGCCTGTGAAAGAGGCTGCAATGCTTCCCACCCTCGTGGAACAGCCTGACCTCTCCTGTGCTCCATCATTCTCTACTTTACAGAGATTTGTTTAGTGGACTGCTTTTACCTTGACTCCCACTGAAAATCAACTGATGTCCTAAACCACAGATGTTGTGCTGTCATTCTTAAGGTAGCAATCACAGACAGTTTCATTCCTCAAGCATAAAGTTTCAAGCTCTGTTTTAAAAAAAAATAGCTTTTTTTTTTCTTTTTGCTCCCCACTCTTTCTACTGGAAGGCTGTTTGAAGCCTTCCTGAGTCTAATGCCTTTCATTTCTAGGTTACATTTATTCATAATTGGTCAATTCATACTTTCATGAAAATTCTTTCACTTAAAACATCACCTTTTCTCTTGCAGCTTCCATTATCACATCAGACTCATCCTCACTCAGACCCTAGCTTGGATCTGCTACATTACATCTCCCAGGCTCCTCATTTCCTAGGTCTTCCTCTTGGATTTGCCAGCTTTTCCACGTAGACTAAGCTGTTAAACTAGACTTTACAGTATTCCAGATAAATTCATGAGGAACTTTGAAAAGAGCATTGATACTTCTTCACTTGTGTGTGTATCCCCATTTGAGGTTGGTGAGGCCCTGGCACAGGTTGCCCAGAAAAGCTGTGGATTCTCCATCCCTGGAAGTGTTCAAGGCCAGGTTGGACAGGGCTTGGAGCAACCTGGGATAGTGGGAACCATGGCAAGGGGTGGAACAAGACGGGCTTTAGAGTCCCTTCCTGCCCAAACCAGTCTATCATTTAGCCTGGGATCAAAGGCATCTTTCTCAGGCCTGATGTGTTGGAAACAGGAGAGGAACATCATGATCAGGGAACCCTGTCTGTGATCACTACAGTGGGCTGCTCTGAAATCCCTGATGAGCCATTCTGCAGAGAATTTCTTCAGTGTTTACAGTTATACCCCAAAAAATGAGAACAAGAGCTGATCCTTTCCAACGTGTTCTTGAGTGGGGAATTCTAATGGTCAGTGCAAAATAAATGAGTTCAGAGATCAGGAAATACTCTGCAGTAGTGTTCTCATACTCCAAAAGGTGAAGTGTTTCTGGCTGGCCTGCTCATCCAGAACTTATCTCTGTTTGTATGGGGAATTTGATTGCAATAAATGTGCAGTAAATCTTTAAGACATCAAGGCATATTAAGGTTTAATCCAAGCAAAACATGTTTTCTCTTTTAGCAACTTGGATTTCACAAAAATGCAAATTGTACTTTGGCATGTTCTGGGAATCTGTCATTGTCATGCATCTGTCATCTGCATCTGTCATCTACCCAAGAGTCAATATTAGGATGACCAGTGCTCCCCACTGGGCACTGCAGTAGGGGGGATTATCTGTACCAGACATCTGGGATGTGTTTGTATCCCTCAGGAGGAGCACTGCGTGTGATGGTGTCACCTCAAGAGTAGACTCACTCATTTAGGAGGGACCTTTCTGTAAAGATTGCTAACTCAGTATGAGTAAAGTAACAGATTTAGCATATTCCTGCAGATGAGCTGTAACCAGAATTGCTTTGAATCTCTAAGTTACATCTTTTCAGGATATGCAATATGAATCCAAACTTTCAGAGTCTGTGTATCTGTTCACATTTGATTTTTGAAACAGCATTTTCTTACTCTTTCTCTATCCTGTATGCTCATTTGGGTTCTATGAAAACCTTCTCTGGTACATATCCTGGGTGAAGTAGCAAGAGACAGATCAAAAGCTGTGCAGCTAATCCAAATTCAGAATGTCTCTGCAGGCTTCTCCAGACCTATCTGATGAATGAATATTTCTGAATTGTGTTCACCACACTCCTTTATCAAAGCTCTATTGCTTATTTTATATTGTTGGATCTCTTTTATATTTTCATGTCAGCTGTAACTACATTTCCTCAGTATTTTCTCTGCCAGGTTTGGCTGTTATATTGAATGTGAAGAGGTTATTTTGTGGTATGAAGATCAGTCATTTAAGGCTGAACTGGTTATTGCTTACAAAAGAAATTTTTCCTGTGAATGATGCATCTTGTAAGAAAGGATAGTATTAAAGGTATCTTTATGTTAAGAGGCAATTCCAACTTACGTCTGACTTTTCCAAAATTTACCAAATGAACATCAGTGCTACAAAGTAAAATAGAAATTGCTTCTCTAACTACATTCTATTGTTTAACTATGTTTAAACAATTCAATAGTTTGCATATAATAGCCAATTAACATTTCAGTTGAGAAACAGGCAAAATATTCCATTAAATCTTACTGCTTAACACAATTTGTTCATCTATCTGTGAAAGGTTCCATCTCAGCTGACTCTAATCATCTGGAAGTTTCTCCTCATATGGTCTCTGGAGAGATAAAGAGCTATTTTCTCAATAATGATTCATCTCATCCCAAAATTGTTTTAAAAAACAACCAAGTATAACCTATAAGTAGGTCATGTGGGGTGAGATGTACCTCACCTTTGAGATGTGAGACTGGAGGAGTTCTCACATGTGCTCATGAAGATTAAAGGTTTGTTTAAGATGACATATAATATAGATAGTTGCATGTTCTGGAGTGGTCCATAGCCATCTTTAATGTTTGCACAGTTTAATCCTAAACTTTTACCTTCCATGGCAAATGGATATGATGGCAAGAGCCTGGAAGAAAAAGTCAGAGGGTCCTGTTCCTTCTGGAAGGGCTCTTTCACCATGTCCTGCTTCCCTGGCCACTGGGAATGGTGCATCCATAACCACAGCAGTGATGCTCCTCCTCCAAAGGCAGCACTCAGAGCTGCCAGGATGCCAGGCAGGGATGGCAGAGGCTGCACGGTGTGTTTGGAGATGAGCTCCCTTGTTGAGGGAGAGGGAAATAACATTTAATCCGCTGCTGAGGGAACAAAGAGGAGCTGAGGCAGGGAAAGGATGAGCAGGAGGGAAATGAGACAGCAAGTACTTAACAGAAAGGAGTGGTTGAGAGCTCTTAGGAGTGCCAAGGCACAGGGAGGGAGAGGGCTTGGTAGGGAGAGTGGGGTTTGGAGAGCAAGCTCTTGTCTCATTGTCACCTCAGGAGTGTTCATCTGCAGCACTTGGCATTAGAATGTGTGTCCTCTGTAAGCCACTTCTGTCGGGGGAGCAAACTGGCTTTATCCATGGCCAGTCCTGCACTTGGAATTAGCCTCTCTGCCTGCATTCATAAAAAATAACAGCATTCTGGAGCCATTCAGGTTCTTATCTAGGCAGTTCATTTTTTGGATGCCAGGACTGCTTTAAAAAGTGTCTTAATACAAACCTCTGTTAGTGGTTAACTGGGTGAACCTGGGTTTGATTCATATCCCCATGATCTCAATCCCAATAGCTTTATTGTATCTCTCCTTTTTTAAAGTGCACCTTCTATAATAAATACACAGTCAAAAGAAAACGTGCTAATGCTCTGAACAAAGAAGCTTTGATTTCATGCTTTAGGAAATCAGTCACATTTTATCATTCTTGCCAGTTGGTGCTTCCACAAACACAACCTGTAGCAGCTTTTTTTTTTTTCTTTTCCTTTGGAGAGCTTTGGAAAGCTTAACTCCCTCACAAACTACCAAATTCCCATTGATCAAAGCAAGAAAAAGGTAAATCCATTTGTATCAATGACAAATGGATTTAAGATACTCTATTTGGGTCCTTTTAAAGTCAATAATCTCTATAAAAGATCTTTCTGACTGGATTTCCAATATGATTTTTCCTGTGTCGTAGAAGTCTCAAAATAAAAAGTCAAAATACTGTATATAAATGTTTATACAGCTCCCAAAACTGACAGTGTTTTTGTGAGTATCTGTGACCTGCAGGGAAAATATTAACAAGACCAGCTCTCATTGGGCTTGATGGTGGAATAGCTGAAACCCTAATTAATTGGCACTAACAGATGGAGCTGCACTCAGAATGTCACGTTACTTCAGAATTACTCCTCCCTAAAAGTCAGGAATAACAATTAGAACTTTGCAGAATTGGTCCTTTGTATTCTTGCTCTTCCCATGTTGCCAGGAGATAGAAAATGGGGGAAAGGGGGCACACATGGCACTAAATACGTGTGATCACACGGACTGGATTACCATGGTAGTACAGTCCCTTTAAAGTGACTGATTTGCTAAATTGCCTTAACTAAACATAGTAGGGCAACAGCTTAGAATTAATTAATTATTAATATTTTCCTCTTTTTAATAACCAGGGAAGGATAATAAATAAATAAATTTTGGACCTAGCAAAAACATATGTGGTCCAAAGTCAGTCAGAGTCAAGTGAAAAATCGTTATGAGCATCAGCGGAATTCGGACCTGGGGAGGATCTGAGAAAGGAGAATGGGCAAAGTTAGAACTTCAAAAAAGCCAATTACTTCTCCCAGAATCTGCTCCATCCCATTTCAAGTGCAGACTTTTTCCCAAAAGTGCATTTAAAGAGTGTGGAGGGCCAGGCAGGGAGGGGAGAGAGCTCACAATAGAAAGCTTTCTCCTAAATGCAGTATGTACCCAGAGGCTATTAGAAGGCTTTTGAGTAAACTGTATGATTGTACCCTGGCTGAAAAACACAGGAGCCTGTAATTATGCTGTGCTGTATTTATTCACTGGTGAATTCCTTTAGGTCTTTTTCTCCCCATAGGATATTCTTTATGTACAGGTTGCATGTTTGGGATGCACTTCATTTTTAATGCCGTTCATAATTTAGTTTTGGAACCACCATATTTATTAGAACAGTATAGCATATAAAAGCCACCTTTTTGCTTTTGTGCAGCTAAAATAAATAACATGTATAATACATATCCATCTCAGTGCTGAATTTATTAAGGCACATATACTCTACTTCCAACATGCAGCTCTATGATTTAACTCTGCTCTGTACTATTTTTTTATTAAATCAGACAGATTAGTGATCTATTTTGCAGTGCAAAATGTAAGCAGTCCCTGGTACTCTTCATTCTCTGCACACCCTCTGTTCTTTAAGATATTTATTGAAATGGTTGGTGAGGTGCAACAAGCCAGACATAATATTCCCCTTGCCTTTTGTGTGACTACGCTGTAATGAAGAATTAATAACAGAGTCCTGAAGAATATTAATCATACTTTCACAAGGCAGCAGGGAACAATTTAAGAGCAGGAAAAGTAATGTAACAGTCCAACTCATGGGCCCATGCAGAAAGTCAGGGAGAAATGGGCCTTGGCAAAGGGCTTTCCTTCATCTCCAATGCAGGGGAACATTGGCACAACTCATCACGGAGCTGCTCCATCCTCAGCACATCCCAGCCCTCCCGAGTGCCCGGCTCTGCTGGCAGCACTCCTGCCTTTCCTGCACTCCCTGAAAACCCCAGGATAGAGGTGAGGCTGCGTGGAAACCATCCAGCCCTTCCTGTAAGAATAGCACAGAATCCCAGGATGGTTGGGGTTGGGAGGGACCTTAAAGCCCATACAGTGCCACCCCTGCCATGGCAGAGACACCTCCCACTGTGCCAGGGTGCTCCAAGCCCTGTCCAGGCTGGCCTTGGGCACTGCCAGGGTATCCCCCCTTGAGATAAAAGGTTATCTGACAATCTTCATACATTCGCAGAGAGCAGGGGAAATAATGAAGTGGCCAATGAAAATATTTATTTTTAAAATTTTTCAGAGTATCTCCTTACAATCTTTACTCTTTTTCATTTTATAGTTCACCTCTTTTGGGGAAAGAGACCCGAAATTAAATTTCAAAATGAAAAGCAGTTTTATGCAAACCTTCCTTTAAGATTTCTCAACCTAAAGAAATCAGAGGGAACATTCTAGTCATTCCTAATTTTTTTCCAATATTTTTCCAGGTCTGGAAAATCACCTGAAATCTCTTCATTTGGGAGAGCAGTTATAATTTGACAGTGTTCCTAGAGGAAAAAAATAATTGTGTCAGAGGCAGTGTGACTAGCCAGAGGGCAAAGCTCCCACCGAGGCTGTGCAATACCAGCTTTTCTTAATGTGATAAATCTCTGATAACTCTGCAGTAGTTAATGCCTTCCATTTTTCCAAAATTCAGGGTCAGAAGTTGACCCCACAAAACATCTTTAATAAAAAATTATAATGATACGAGTATAACCTGTGAAAGAATTAATTTTTCAGAATCTCTTGAAGTATTACACAAAGGGTAATCATGTTAAAAGAACCCTATTAATTAGTTGTGGTGTTAAACTGGAAAAGGCTTTATGAAGGAGACTACAGTGTTGCACTGCAGTCCTGTTCTTTAATTAAGATAAACATATTACATCAGGACATATATGTATTTTTAGCATGCTCACTATTGAGGAACTGCACTAAATCAAGAGTAAATAAGAGTGCTGCACAGAAATGACTGACAAGTGGGAAAGGGGGATGGGGCTGCTTGTGCCGTGGTTATTTGGGGGGAAAAGCTCCCAGTGCTAGCCCAGGTGGGGGTTCTTGCTGAGCTGAGCCCTGGGTGCTGTGGCTCAGACCTGCCTTGAGCCAGGTGAAGCTGGCAAGGCATTTCTCCCCTCTGTTGGCAGGAGGGGCTGCTATCCCAAATTCCCTGGCAGTGTTATGGCCATACACGGACCCAGGTCATTCTGCACCCCTGGCAGGCACCCAAAGGGACTCTTTGGCCACCCAGTGGCACATATGCTGTATGTCCTGGGGAAAGGATTCCAGCTGACACAGTTTCCAGTGACTCCAGTGACTGTTATAACTCTTGCTTAAATGTAGGGATTAGGCCAAGAGGGTGTTACACTCTGTCTCCTTCCTTGATTCTCCTGTCCAGGAGCACATGAGGCTTTTCCCCAGTTTAACTCTCCAGAGAACACAGGGATGGAAAAGACTGGTTTGGGTTTTTTTACCCTTGCCTTAGGGCAGGAGCACCCTTGATCCCAAGTATGGAGATACTTTTTCTGAATGTGCATGCTAGGTGTGGATTTTAGATTTTGCAGGCAAAGACTTGGCATGTTGAAAGCAGCAATCAGTGCAGAGTGGCTGAATGCAGGCTGGGGTAAACTCTGCACACAGCTCCTCACAGAATTTCATAAGGGCATGCAAGGAACACCCTGATTGCAACAGCAGCATGCTGGGCCTGCTTTCTAACTGCTCCTTACTGCATTAATTCAAAGTTTTTCTCTTACTGGAAAATTAAGTAGCAGGTGTAGTTTAAATGAACTGTAGCAGACTGGGTTTAGTGGTGTGGTAAATAGATTGTGATATTCATTTCCAATTAAAGTTCTTTTGCAAAGATCACTGAAGCACATTCTCATAAATTGAATCACAGTAAACTAATAAACAAATTTCTTTCAGCCTGCTGATGGCAAATTCTTATTTCCTTAATATGTTAGATCACATCATGGTATTAATTATATGATGCATGAGCAACAAAGAGGCAATCATTTATTTAGCAATAATTTTATAATTAGTTTTACTTTGGAATTAGCTTTACAGGTAATTCCATACCTACAGACAAAGAACATTAAGCATTAGAAAAATGAAATTTCAAGTGAATATTTTTAATGCTTGACTTCTATCATCCAAAAATATGAGACACAAAAGTAGCAACAGCGTTCATCAATAATTAAAGCGAAGGTTGAATTCTGCATCTGTAAACACACTACTATAGGAGTTTTTAAAAATTAAGATATTAATAAACCAATCTTAAATGTCAGCAGTATGTTCTTATCACATAGAAATGGTGTGACAGTTTATTGGGATCCTACTCTCAGCTATGTAAAAATACACTTTGGTGCTGAATAGAACCTGATCATTGATTGAGGTCCCTGGGGGCATACCAGCTCTTCCACTGGGGTAATAAAAACTGATAAAATAAAGCTCTCACTGTATAATAATGTAATTTCTTGAGATCCTGTCATTATGTGAGATGCCTGTCAGACTGGATTAAACATCCCCAGAAGGAGCTTTTCTAGGCTTCCACTCCATAAGCTAAGCTGGGTTTGGGAGGCCAGGCTCTCTTCAATCCCTTTTTGGGCTGGTGGAGGGAGATGGGTTTTGCTGGCTGCCATCCAAAGCCCCAAGCTCAGGAGAGGCCCAGCTCTCACCTTCAGCGAGAGACAGAGGGGACAGAGAAGGATGAAGCTCCTTTTGTGAGTATCTTCTATGTAACAGTAATTTGGGAATCTTTCTCTGAACAGACAGCTTTAAGTCTGGGCATGCTCATTTCTGCAGCCTTCTTCAGGGCACTTATGCACTCACATCATCTTTTCCTTTCACTTAAAAGAGAAGCTGCTGCCTTATTGCATTTTGAGATCCTTATTTGGATTTTTCCATCTGCTGTTTATCTCAGGTTTTGTTAATTGCCAATGATTGGCTCCTTATAATTAATAATATTGACATGAATCCTGTAAGGACTCCTCAGGTTCTGCAGAGCTGCTTTGGAGTTTGCAAGTGGAAAGGCTTCCTTTCCTGCCTTAGACTGGCACTGAATTCTGCCTCTGAAAAGCTGAAAACCTTGTGGTTGGCTTTGTCTCATTTTTAATGCAAAACATGTCTTGAAAATTTTCAGTCAAACCAAAATCTTTTTCGGGCTTAAATATAGTCATTGTGCAAGTGCAGGCTATCCAGAAATCCAGCATTTATTTTCCTTATGAGACCAGAGCAAGAGATATAAAAGGGAAAGATTTAGGTCAGGTGAAAGGGAAAATAAAGTGCCTGGTTACTTTGTGTCACTCACTCTTGTGTCTCCTGCTGTGTCCTTGGGTCCCTCGTGCTCTTTGTGTTTGTCTAAGGTGAACTGTAAGGTACAATCACAGTCATTTTCTTGTTCCTGCGTCCTCGAGCACAGAGCTGCAATTCTCTGGTGATAACAGAGCTTCTGTTCTCCTCAGTGATCTGTCTGCAGCAGCCTTCATAAAAGTCATTATTCTGTTCCAGCCACAGCCTGGGGTTACTGCTGGGGGAAGGGGAAGGAAACACCACAACTCAGACTGTAATCACAATGCAGCAGCTTTCCAGAGTCTGGAAACGCTGGGGTCTGGAGCTGGATGTGCCAAGATCCCACCGGTGATGTGCAGTGGCCCTGGACACTGGACAAGTGCAGCTCCAGATGGGCATTGCAGGGGGAAAAAACCTTCCCCTTCACACCAAGCAGAGTCTGCCTTAGATCCCAGGTGTGCCTTAGATCCNTCTGCCTTAGATCCCAGGTCTGCCTTAACTCCCAGATCTGCCTTAACTCCCAGGTGTGCCTTAGATCCCAGATCTGCCTTAGATCCCAGATGTGCCGTAACTCCCAGGTCTGCCTTAACTCCCAGGTCTGCCTTAGATCCCAGATCTGCCTTAACTCCCAGGTCTGCCTTAGATCCCAGATCTGCCTTAACTCCCAGGTCTGCCTTGGCTCTCAGGTGTGCCTTGGCTCCCAGGTCTGCCTTAGACCCCAGGTCTGCCTTAACTCCCAGGTGTGCCTTAGATCCCAGGTCTGCCTTGGCTCCCAGGTCTGCCTTAACTCCCAGGTGTGCCTTAGATCCCAGATCTGCCTTAGCTCCCAGGTTTGTCTTAGCTCCCAGATCTGCCTTAGATCCCAGGTGTGCCTTGGCTCCCAGGTCTGCCTTAGCTCCCAGGTTTGTCTTAGCTCTGCTCTGAGCCTTTTCCAGAAGACCTGAGCTGTAATTCTCCCAAAGCACTGAAATCCCACATTGCCTTCAGGCTGTGGATCCTCTGCTCAGCACGTAAATCCTGGTCCTTCTGGACACTGAGGTGCTCCAGGAGGTGGCTTCACACACATCCTCTGGAAGTGTCTCCGTGGCAGCTCTGTGTTGTAACTCAGGGTTGCCCAGCCAGTTTTATGAATGAGTGGGAATTGTTCCTCCACGGAGAACATCAGTGCCCCCAGCATTTGTGTCGGTGTTTACTGGGTGAACTGGGAGGCATTCAGGAGGCTGGATTGCCTGGATTGCCTGGATTACATTCTTTCTTACATTAAAGTTTGTAAACAGTCCATATTTACACATAAAGCTCCACAGTTATGGGATTTACTTAAAGCATACATTTGTTTGTGTGCTTAATCACATGAGATTTGTACATGAGGAGGAATTTACTGATTTTGTTCAGGGACCTGAAACAGATTCACACAGCTTTAGCAGGTACCTTGGCCACACTGAAGGCAAGGATGGCATTCCCACCAAGGACAAGGATGCCTGCCTAGATCCTTAGGAGAGAGGATAAGACAAATCTCTATATTAATATATTCTCTTCTCAAATACTGAAAAGAAAGATCAGAGCTGTAAATGAAAATTAAAAAATATTAACTGGTACTGGAAGCACTCATTTATTTTTGCCTGTGAAATAAATATTTTTGATTTATAAAAGCTCAGAATTATTAGCACACAGCACCAGTCTCCCCAGCACTTGCTGTTGTTTTGGTAGGAGAAAAACTCCTGCAATCTCTCTGAAAGTAGGGCACCTCTTAGTAAACCTGTCTGTGATCTGTATCAACAGAAGAGCAAGTTCCTGACTTGCTTCCAACCCTCCCCAAACCTTTCTTCTTAGATATATTCCTGTATTTCAAAGTTATCTGTGGCCTGAAATTAGCATGACATCCAAGCCTCTCGTGGCTAAAATAGAGAGGGACAGTGCATGTGCTAAAAGCTTCTGTAGGTTCAAATCAGCTGGGTGGAAACAACAGAAAAACCCAGTGTGGGCTATTAAATGAGCAAGGCTCAGGAAAGCCCTGGCTCAGGAAAGCTGTTTATGGTCAGGGAGCTGCTCTGAGGAGGGATCTCTGCATCCCTGTTCTCACACTCTCTCCCAGCTAGGGAGGCTGTAGGTTGAAAGGACCTTTTGCCCCATCTGTGTGACTTCTCTTATAGTCTTAAGCTTTTATCTACTGCAGTCTTCAGATCCCTGCTAAAAATCCCCTTTCTCCTAGAGGTTTTTGTAATTCCTTCTTTTCCTTTCTCATCTTACACAGTCTTTGCAAGGATAGTGTCATCTCCTATGACTCCAAAGCCTGATGTAAAACTGTGATGTGAAAGTATTTTTAATTCTGAGAAATATTTCAAGGTACCTGACAAACTGTGGAATAGTTGCTGAAATGGAAATGACCTGTGGGGATTTTTATGAATTTAGGCTTCTCTGTTCTCTTGGGTAATTTGAATGATTCCAGCTTACACAGAGTTTGAGGGCTTCGATCACCAGGTAATGATGTGGTTAACAGAAGATTGGATTTCCTGCAAGAAGCAATTACCTTGATTGATAAGAAAATTTGAGAAAATTCATTCAAGACTTAATGAGATTGACAAGGTCATGGTTGAGCCAGGCATCCACCTTGAATAGATAAGTCTCTGTGTTTAGAAGAAGTAATCCAAAGACAATAAGCTCCTCAAAAAATGGATCATTTTTATCTAGGCTGAGATGATAAATGAAAACATTAGACTTGTGCTTGTGACAGAGAGTCTGGAGTGTGAAGATCAGGGGAGATTCTTCACAAAGTCATTTTATAGCACTAGTATTGCTACTGTCCCTTTTTTATACCATTATAAAGAATATAAAAATGACTTTCAGAGTCTTTGTGGCCTCAAAAATCATCCCAGACCTTTATCTTACAGCTCTGTGAGGTATTTTGTCTGTCAGGAAAACTGGAGGTCGTAGGAGAAGAGCTATCACTCCTGACTGCCTGCTCATCCCCTTCTGCCCTCAGAGGGGCCTGAAGGCTGCCAGCAGAGCCAGAAACACTTCCTAAATTCATCAATCCTGGACTCTTTCTTAGCCTGGCTTAGAGAAACCCAGCTATTGCTAAGATAACTAACTAAGACATTAAAAGGAGGTGGAAATAGCTGAAAAGGGGAGATGATTTATTGTTTCAAACATTTCAGGGCTCATTGATGGAAAAATACATTGTCACATATGTAATTTCCATTGTGAAGTGGAGCTGTAGATTTTGTTTCTGGACAGATTTTTTCATGTGCTTTAAATATGAATGTTAGAGACCACGTGAAAAGTAAAATCTGTGCTTTAGTCCTCATCCTAAATCTAATTAACTCTTCTGCTTATTTTTTCTCAATGGGCCAAGTCCTGGAACCAACTAATATCAAAACTTCTACCTATATCTCATGCTGACTCCTGACTCATTTTTACTGTTCTTTAATATTTACTTGTGCACACAGCTGCCTTTCAAATGCACATGGCTTCACCTGTGGGGTTGGTCTGGCATAGAAACTTCTGAAAAGGCAGAAGTTCTTCTGTTTTTATTACTTATTCAAGAGCCTTACAAACAGTGCACCAAAAAAAAAGGCACTTCAGACATCCTTTGGAAGAATTGTATCCTTCTATTTCAGAAGAATGTGTTCCCAAGAGTCTACATTTCCTTATATAATATTTTTAATTTCATCTCGAATAAATCCTGCAGAAGTCTCCTAAAAAGCCTAAACTGTACCTTTGGTGAAGCAGTGGTTCTATTTTCAGGTTTCAGTAAATAATGTATTGAAACTACTCATATTTTATAGAATTTGTTTATATTAATATCAGTCATCCTGCATGAAAACACACTTGAAATGCTAATAGATCATCCTACCCTTCGTTTGGAAGGTCCTACTGCACTTTTAATGTTATTAGGGAGATTAAATGATGAGTAGCTCTGCAGTCAATGGACAGGATTCTAACCCAATTTAACAGCTCCAATTCCAGGACATAAGGCAAAATGCAGACAGAAAATTTCAAATTATGTGGAATTGCTTCTTGTGATGTAAATAATCCTTTTTTGCCATTTGATTGTTGGCTTTGCATTTCTAACGTAAATGTTTTTTTCAACAATAAGAGTGAAGGGGTGTCCTCAGTGACAGGTAAGTTACTTCAGCTGGAGAACATTTTGGAGCAGATCCACATGAGGGGAATGCACTGGACAGATGCAAGGGCACCTTGCTCCCAGAGCAGTTGGCTCCAGGCCTCCTGACACATCCTGAGGCTTCTCTCCTGCTTCCAGGGCCCTGTGACTGCTCCTTTAGGTCAGGTTGTGACAATGGCATCACTCTTCCTCCTCGTCACTTCGTGGAAGTTGTACTCCCTTCTCTTACCCCCACTGCTGTTCTGGTCCACTTGGGCACAAAATCCAGAAAATCTCTGTTCTGTACAAAAGCTCCCTAATTACAAAAGGTTACAGGCACAGAAACCCTCAGTGCTGTAGCTGTGCTTCCCCAATGGCAAACGTGGGGATTAACTGGATATATGACAGGATCTTAAAGGCTTGATGGGATGGGATTTCCAACATTTTCTTAGTGGAGTTTAAAATACTGGGGATCTCCTTTGCAAGTGGTGTTGATAATTTTGTCTTCTGCCTTTTGCCTCTTGCTGGATGTCTGCAACAAGAGTGCAGACACTCCCATGTATCAGACTGTTTCCTGTTCCAACACAAATCCACTCAAAAGTTTAGTTCTGAACCTGAAACCTTCCTGAGCCATCATATATCAACACTTTGATTCCTTAGGATTTGATTTGCCACTGTTAGGCAGCTTAAACCAGCACATTTCTCAGAGTTGCTGGAATGAAGGGTGCTGAAATTTCTTCACTGGGAGCCCATGAAAACATCCACATACTGGGAATTTTTATACTCTTACTTATAGTGAAATATTTCCTCCTCCCTCTCTATATGTACTCTGTGTCTTTCCAGCCCTGTGGATCTTTATCCCTGCTGCCTGGCAATTCTCTCGCACATGGAAAAGGTCATTTGTGTTTCTTGCTTTGTGTAGAAGAGGAGAGCTTGTAATACTGTAATGAAAACACCAGTAGAGAAGAACATTCCCCCTTCCTAAAGGGAAATCAATTTAATTAGCATAAGTCCTCCCTCTTCTGGAGGGAAGAGATATGTATCTCCCAGGTTTTGCAGGGGAAAAAAAGGACTCAGGAGAGCTGTAAATGATCTTGGCCAGCATGTTGTAAAATAAAGTATTTTGATAAAGTAGGAGGAGGAGATTGATTTGGACTGGGAATTGTTCATTCTGACAGATCAGACTGGCAAAGAGGAACAAGACATTTTCCTTATGTTTGTGTCTGTTAAAGTGCTCCAAGGAGAACTTTTCCTTCTCCCTCTTTCTCCTTTATGAAGCAGCTGATGCCAGAAGTTTAAGATTAATAAAATCTCCTTAGACATAATTTTTCATTTTGGTAGAGCTCCTGTTTTCTTGCTCTTCCTTCTCCTCCAGTGTGTCCAGTGTTTCCACGAGCTGTCAGCTATGAAGTTAAATTTGGCCTCCAGCTAGTTTAACTGGTTTATGTTTAGTTGGTTTGGGGTTTGGGAGAGCAGAAGACAAGGGTTAATAAACTTGTGCTTCTGCTGCTTGTTTAACCTTTAAAATCAGAACATTATAGGCTGTGAGGGATTTGAAATGAAACTTCCATTCAGATTACAGTGACAGGTTCAACTTGACTTTGCTTTACAAGGATTTAAAATCAAAAGAGTTTCCACTTTTTCAGAAATCATTCAGTGCCCTTTTTTAGCTTAAACCCCAGGGATAATTTTTCATTGTTCTTGCAAGGAACTCTTTTGGCACTGTCACCCTTGCTAAATTTGTCCCGGCTTCTGAGTTAATGTTTTCTTTACTTTCAAGGACTGCTGCAATCCAGGTTCACCTTTCAGAGGGTTTGCCACAGTGGGCCACCAGAGTAACTAAACAGGCATCAAACTAATCTCCTGCATCTGGTGTGATGGCTTGTCAATTGGCTGGGAATACCTATGGCCTGCCATTACACTGCACAGGATAATATAATTCCAATTAAAATCATTTCTAGGCAAAGCCCTTGATAGTATATTTTAATTATCGTAGTGGCAAGATATTCAGGTTACTGTCCTCTCTTTTTTCCACCAAGTATTTCCAGGAGCTATTTTTGTAAAGTGGACCATTTAACTGAAATGAAAATGGAGTTTAATCTAGACGTTTGTAGGAACAGAGGAATTGTCATAACACATCAGAGCAATGGTTCATCTGGAGCTGCAAAGGTGCCTTGCCTCTGACAGGAGCCAAGAGCAGATGCTTCAGAAAATGGTTTAAAACCTCTATAATGGACAATTCAGCAGTAATGTAGAGGGGGCGAGCATGGTTCTGCCAACCTCAGGCAGGTGCCACTGCCTTATGGCCTGAAGCACAAGGGCTGAAATCCCCTAAATGCTGTAACAGCACGCCTGCCTTGACTGCTCCTAGAAACTTCCTGGGTCATCTAAATGTCACACTTCTCATTCCAATGAGCACACAGATTTCTGCTGCTTTCTCTGAACCCTCATTTTCTCAGCATTGTGCTTTCTTAATTATTTACCCTGTACATGCCTTGCCTGGCCACATTTCTCTCTCTGTCTCCACGTGGGGTTCATGCCCATGTGAATAAGAAGCAATCTTCTGTCTGGCAGCTTCCTGCAGAGGCTTTGGGCACCTGACAAGGCTCTGCAGTGCCCCAGCAGAAGGGGAAGGCACTCGCATCCCTCCCCAGTAGATCCTGTCAGCGACCACTGCAGCTGCTGCCAGGACACTACAGGACATAAATCCCTTGGGAAAGACAGCTCTTGCACAGCCTCCTTGGTCTGCAGCTATCACAGACCCAGCTCTTCCCTGTAATATTTGGATGGATGGCTGGATCACAGAATCCCAGAATGGTTTGGGTTGGAAGGGACCTTAAATGTTACCTAGTCCCACCCCCTATCTACCTGGAAGTAGTAATAGTTCAAAATTCCCTGTGAAACCTCCCACTCTCCCAGTGTGGACACAAAATTTCAAATATCAAAAGAGAATGCAAGTTCTGTTTTTGAGGTGTCTTCACAGAGCAGTATGTAGTGACTGACTGGGTTTTATGCTGGTATCTAAATAAATATACACTGAGGATGCTGGGCAAATTGGTGTATGCCAAATGCACAAGTTAATGGGAATTCTGTGTGCAAAAGGACAGCGAGATGAGAACTGTGAGCAAATCCACCTTCCAGTGATTTTTCCCTAAGTATTCTGCAGCCAGCTTTCTGCAAAGATACAAAGTTACTTAATGTAAATGAAGGAGGATATGCACAGACTTGATCTCTCCCTTCTCTTATCTGCTCCGCCACTTCTGGTGCTTGTAAGGAGGAGCTCATGGCAAAGCACTGCCTGTGCAGCAGCACCTTGCCTTTTTCCCCTTGGGAGGAAAGCCTTGGCTTTCTGATCCATGTCTGTGAGGCTCCAGATGAGAGAGGGATCAGGGCTGCATTCTCCTCTTAATTACCCTGCTGTGACCCTGCTGAAGATCAGTGTGCTGATGGAAAACTGAGTCTCTGCACATGGACATGGGGTGGGATGACATCTGCTCATCCCTGAGTCCCTGGGATGAGCTTCCAAGCCCAGGGATCCTTCTGGAACAGCACAAGACATCTTATCTGCTGCCAGGTTGGACAGAGTTTGGATAAGCCTGGTACAGTGCAAGGTGTCCCTGGCAATGGCAGCAGGTGGAATGAGATGAGCTTTAAGGTCCTTTCCAACCCAAGCCCTTCTGGGATCCTATGACTCGATCCTGAAATCAAAAATCCACCCTAAAGATTCATCCCCTCCCCCAGGATGGGCTGAGCATGAGCACTCTTAAATTAATACAGCACAGGAATGTTAAATACAGATATTGACTTTTTTTTCTTTTTTATTTTTTTTACTATGATGCTAATCCAGCAGGGTAACTGCCTAAATAACAGCTGGGCTCTGTTGCATTAAATCATGTTTTATGTTGGCAATATTAAAATTAAAAGAATGACCCTTTTAAATCTAGTCTTAATAGACATCACCTGATGGTTTTACTGATTTCTTTATTACAGTTCTTATCCTGCCATGAGTAGCTTTTGTTTCTCAGTAATTACTCATGATGAAAATAACATGGTATGCAAATGCTGTGGTAGAAGTGTGGATTGAGCTTGTTTCAGGTGACATTTCCAGCTATGCTGCCTTTCCTGCCCCTCACCCACCTTGTTTTCTGCTCTTTCCTGGGTCAGAGTCTAGCAGTCCAAAAACTGTTTACAGCTTACAGGGTTTTTTTCATAGCAAGTCTTGCCCCCTAACTTTTCTTTGAAAAATGAACAGCATAATGTAATTCAAGAAAAGGTCTGTCTTTTGTGTGCTGGCTGCTGCAAGTGATGGCAGGATTTCCTGCAACATCAGCACTTCACTTTTTGTGTCCTGTACTTGACCCTAAAGTGATGTTTTTATCCTTCCATCATAAGCACAGAAAAGTATTTCTATTTGCATTGTTTGCTTGGGAAGGGGAAAAAATGGAAAACTTTCCTCATCTTCGCTTTCCAAGACTCCCTTTCTTTTTATTTAAGAAAAGTTTGACATTCATCTATTTCTATTCCGAGGCAAGTTTCTTTAATGCTCGTTCTGAGAACAGCCAAAGCAGATGCAAATCCAGCTTGCAATGCTGCACCTGAAGATTTCAATAAAGACATAATTTTTAGCATGACTAGAACCTCATTACAGCCCTTATACAGCTTTATAAAGTCTGTGTATTTAGTGGACTGTGTATTAGAGGACTGAGAAACTTTTCTATTCAGAAATAGATTATAATTTCAGTTTAAAATAAAAAGGGAATTTGTGTTCATTATGTTGGATAAATTGGAGATCTAACTTGCCTGCCAGAAAAGCCACCTTTGCTTGCAGAAATGCTCAGAGCAATCATCAAGCACTAAGTCAGCTGGTTTCTGTTGATTTATTAAAAAACCACAAACCAACCAAGCCATTTTTCAGCTTGCTCTGTTTTTCAAGATGATTCTTTGAAATTTTTGAACAGCTCATGCAAGAAATCTGGGACTCCCATTTTACCCCCAACTTGGTTGACTAACATACCCTTCTAGGAAAAAAAATAATAGCACACTGAAATTGCAAAATAAAAGAAAATTAATCAAAATGCTTAACCCCAGCAGTGCCCCCCATAGCTGCAGTTATAGCAAAGTGAACAGAGACTGTGCCCCATCACAAACTGACACAGCATTGCCTCAGAGTCAGGTTGCCAAACACCCCTGGCTCTGCTTTACTGTCCTGACAGCAAAGGCAATTCCCACCAAACTTGCTTATACTGAAAATACATTCCTAAGTGCAAACTTTTGTACTCCTTAAATTTGTGGCTCTTCCCCATGAAATTACCACATTTTACAAAGCAGATGACTCATATCAAGAGCTTTCTTAAGGGCCACTTAAGAAACAGATCTGTGCTTCAAAAAAAAAATCTGCTTTTTTACCAAGTGTAGTTCAGGAAGCCAATCACTGCCTGCTTCTATCATTTGCCCATCACAGATGGCAGGAGACACATTTGGGACCATTAATAGCAGAAGCTGTCAGCAATTCCTTTAATGATATAACCACACTGCCTCCTCTAAACAGAAAATAACATGATGTGTGTAGCAAAAACTATTGCTCAGTGATAGGGACATCATCATCTGTCATCTCTGCTTGTTTTATTTCTAAGGGAGCTAATCAGGAAACTGGCAGTGCTGTGAGCTGCTACCGACCACCAGTTGCCTCCTCAGCAGCAAACACGGTGCAGAGCCAGTGTTTGTTTTCCCTGTGACTGATCAGTTCCTCTGAAACGCCTGAAGTGACAGCCCTGCCTCAGTCAGAGGGATTTTAAAGTCCTTAGAGGATGCTGCAGTCGTCTTGTTCCACTGGATTGGCTCTGGGACATTGTAACTCAGATTTATTTATTTTAACACCGTTCTAGATCTTCCCATTTCACTTGGGAGACTCACAGTGTGGGTTCAGCTCTTTCATGGCATGTCCTGGATGTATTTCTGGACTCTTGGACTGTTCATAGATTTCCTAACTCATTTTTGATTCTCCATCAAATGCCTGATGCTAATGAGGGAAATGGTTTACCTGGTAAAGTTTTATATGTCCTTGATCAGAGGCAGGTCAGTGACATGAACATCAAGGGGCTTTGCATATGTTCCCTTTTTGTTGCCATGAATCATTGTCCAGGACACCTGTTTTCAGCTTGCTCTGTACCTTGAACTTCTGTTGAGGTTGTAAGGAGTACCAGAAAGTGAAGCTTCCCACCTTCACAAAGTCATACCCTTTTCTCCCTGAGCTCGTGTTTGTCTTGCTTCCCACTGATGGGCAGCACTGCATATACAGCTCTCTGCACACCCTTAGAAAAAAGGTACAAAAAGTTCTGGCAGGGAGGAGAACATCAGTGATGATACCTCACTTCTTATTTTATAGTTGAATCTGCTGGGTTTGTTTCATATTGTTTCCTCTTATCTGAATTTATTTTCCTAGCATGTTTGCTTTTCCAGTTGACATAATATTTTATTGATTCATATTCCTTAATCCTTTGTCATCTTCCTCTTATTTATATTCATCTCCCTTTTCTTTGCATTTGTTCTCCTTTCCTTCCTCTGATTATTTTGCCATAGTTAAATTCCCTGGCTTTTGGTTGTGTTTTCCACCCTTTGTGAGGCACCAGCCACTCCTGGCTGTGACGCAGCCCCACGGAGGGACCCCCGTGTGACAGGGACACCTCACAGGGGTGACAGGGGCCAGCTGAGCCGAGGTGAAATGGGAGCACTCCTGGCACTCTGCTGAAAGCCTGCATCCAGGGCAAGGGCTGCCATTTGGATGGATTTGCTGCTGAGATCCAAGGGGAGGATGGAGCTGTCCAGCTGTTAAGAGTCTTAACTTGCAGCACAGATGACAGACTTAAGACAAGCCCTAAGGAGTGTGTCTTTGAAATTTAATAACATAAGAAGAAAAATATTCCACACTTCACTTGCAAATCTAATGCTACACACTGAAAGCATTATGAAGCTTTTTTTTTATTTTGCTTTACTTTTTTTAAATTTTGTTTTTAGCAAAAGGAAGAGAGCTGGTTTATGAAAGTTGATTAAGAATGTGGTTTCCACACTGCTTCATTTTAGAAAATCATGCTGATGGGTGATGTGTGTTTTCCAGCATGTTATAACTTCTGAAGTGTATTAATTTTCCCTGCTGGGGAAAGTGTCGTTCAAGAAGACTGGGGGAGGAGGGAGGCGGCCTGACATCCTTATTATACTGTCACATAAAAACTGCTTCTTCAGACTCTGGAAGGTCTGTGTCTCTGGAAGAGTGACAGCCTAATAGGTTCTATTCTTAAATTATAAGTATCCTTATAGTGCACCAAGCAATTTATCTTTAAAATAAAAAGTGAAAAAAGTTCTGCTGATACATAGTTGCAGAAAGTCACTCAGAAACAGCTGAATAGAATTGAATTTCTCCTATCTTGCAAAAATACAAACACAGAGTATTGACATGCTTGTCTCTGAGCACCTGTGTCTTCACAGACAGGATCTGATGTAATTACCAGCTTACAATGAATTTCATTCCCATCACAGAATCTGGAGTCAGGAATATCATATGCTCCCAAGCCTGCAAGCAACTGCAGTATTTCCAGTGGGAATGATGACTTTTGATGACATGATCCATTGTGGCATGAAATAAGTTCACATTGTTGCTTGTGCCTGGGTGAAGCACAAGCAAGATTTAATAACACAGAAATAAATCAAATATGAGCTATATATTTATTCTCCTTTAGGTTCTAAGATCAGAAATCTGGAGCTCAACAGTAGTGGGAACAGAGAGAGCTGACTTGGAGGACTCAATTTTGGTATTTGCCTCTGATGTCAAAATTTTGGAATCCAGCCATAGGTGAGAATGCAGGGAAAGATTCATGTGTGGATTTCAAAGAGTAACAGATAAGCTGCATAAGCATATGAGAAGCAAAAGCTTGGCTAGTGCAGGGAATTTACCTGAACAGTTCAGCTCGGCAGTGAATTACCCTCAGAAGTATTAGTAACTCTTCCCAGGTTGGCCCCAGACTGTGCAAACAAGGCAATAGAAATGCAGCTCAAATTCAGTCACACACAAACAGGACGAGAAAATCTCTGTTCTTTAAGCAAGTTGGATATGTTCACAACATTTCCTTAGCTTTGTTTTGTCTTGAAATCACAGAAGAGGTGGGAGGGAAACAGGAATGCTGACGTGTGAAGTGATGGCAAGAGCATATGGCACACCTATCCAAACAGTTTACCTCAGGGTATCATTGTGCTTACTTGGGAAGCTGCTTTTCCTAACTCTGGAAATTCTGCTTAGCTGCTTTTCTAATGCTTAGTACCTATCAGCAGAAGTGCAGTTTCTCATTCCATTCCAGAAATGCAAGGCAGTGGGGATTATCCATTGTCTCTGGAGGATTCCCAGTGCTCTGTCCTCCATGGGTGATTCCAGGAACTGTCATTTGGCTCTTTCTTCTCCCTTTCCCTGTGGCATATTCCCTGGGCTGTTCCCAGGCACATGGTCAGCACAGCACTCTGCTTCAGCAAGTGGCTAGTTGTATGAGCCATGAACCAGTAACATTTCAGTCTGACACCACCCCATACCTCAGACATTCCATAACTCCTCTTCTGCTGCTGCTCACTCCAACTCTTCTTCCATGGTGGTGATTCTCACACAGCGGAGAAAACAGGGAAGAAAGGGAAGATATGGGATGGGTGATCACACAATGGACAGCAGCTACACCATTAAAAATACAAAACCAGTAAGCAATGACATCCTGTTTTCACTAACTGTGCTCCCCACCCAGTGAGTCCCACAGACAGCAAAAGAGATTGTACCAGGAATTTGGGGTCCATTTTAGGTCCACCTACACAGAGCTTGCCCTGTTCCCTCTCCACTTCCCACCTGGTTGTTTTGAACCAGTCAGTTGTTCCTCCTCCTACAAACACTTATAATCAACTACTCTTTCTCTTTTTTCCTGTTTATTTGCTTAATTTTTTTTTACATGCCTAGGTGTTAAGTGTTCACAGCCACAATGTTGTGGGGATCCACCAAGAAAAAAATAGCTGGTGTCATCCAGTAAGGGATTTCTCCCATTGCAGTCCTGCCTCTCTTCTTGCTGTTTCCTGCTCAGCCCCCATGTAGCCTCAACTCACTTAATCATGGTTTATTTTTTAATATTGCCTGTATTTTGTTTTTTCACTAGTGAAAGAGCAAGCCCAATTAAAACCAGGTTCATATGAGATGGTTTCAGGTTTCTATGCTTGCCTTTGCTATAAAACCACAGTGAACTGAAGTTTAAGAAACAATCATTACTGTACGTGAACAAATCTCTACTCAGGCTGCATTTCTTTTAATTATTGTCATATTTCAAACTCAGCCAGTCTTTCAAACAATCTGGAATCAGATCTCCAGATAAATCTGACTTTGAAACAAGGAAGCTTCTCTCTTTGTGTGGGGCAGATTAGCAAGATGCAGGTAATATCAATAAATAATATAAAGCTGCAGGGGCCATAATCTGATTTCAGAGCACCTAAAGCTTGCAGCTTGAAGACAGCAAAAAGGGGGCATTGGTTTACCTCAGACAAAGGTGAAGAGCTTCAGTTAATTATGTGTGCATTCATAATACACTCAGAGAGGCAGTGACTACAATTCCCTCTACACAGAAATTCTGCTTCTCCATTGGTAAGCTTTTCATCTTTGCCACACAGAGTGATGTTCATTTTCACTAAATAATTAATCCAAATACAGTACAAGTTACCAATGAAATCAAGATTGAAATACAATTGTGCAGAAGACAAAGAAGTATATGAATTTCATATACAGGCAGTGGAGGGTGCTAATAATTTGTAATATGCCTGGGTGTTTCAGGGGAATTAAAGTCTTACTCTACACATCCTATTGAGGCAGTGATGGGAACTGATCCATGTAGCACAAAGAGAATTTCAAAAGGAGATGTTCTGAGAAACAGATTCAAGTTCTAATCCTGAATGTGCCATTGACTTCTTCTGTTCATGCAGATCCTATACTCTACCGTTTTCGCTGACTTAAGTATTTGAATTATTGATATCCGGGTACTAAGGGAAAATGTGATTTTAATTTTAAGTAGAATCTCTCTTTAGCATCCAAAACAATGGAGTTCAGTCTGTGTGGGCTTCTCTTTTGTTGTTGTTTTTTTTCCTGGTTTACACTAAAGGATTCCACCTTTCCTTAAATGTATCAGTGCATCCCACGCAGACCAGAGGTGCGTGCAGAAGCTTTGTGGTGTTGTGCACAAGATGGCTTACAGGATTACAGACGCTTCTTCCTCCTGCATCTCAGTTTCTAAATTCCATTTCAAAGGTTTCTGGGAAGCCTTTCTGTGTTGGTGCTGCACACCACCCCCTCACCCCGAGTGTCTGCAAACAGAGGGAGGAGTCTCTGTGATGCCATGGTGGGGGTGCATAAGCCAGCCTGTCTTCAATATTCAACAATTTCATTAATTTCATTAGCAAATTTAATCCTGTTGCATTAAATTATTAAGTGGATTAAGTGATGCCCTCCTCAGTTGTTCAGTCACTTCCACATGAGTGTGTTTTAATAAAGTCCTGGAGCTGTTGTGTCTCTGGCAACTGATGCTTAGTTAATGCACTCTTGCCATAATTGCTTTTTAATACAGCAGATTAGAAGATTATCTTTAAATTAAACCGTATTTGTAACAATAAAAGTAATCACATGAATTATATGTTAATCAGTAGATTCTGAGAGTTAAATTATTTTCTCATACTAGATATTACAAATATTTCATGTCTTTAAGACCTCAGATTTAATCGGTAATTTTCCCATGATAAATTGTGGTGCAAAACCAAAATTGTAAGAAACAAACTACTCCAACAGTAGGGATAGAGAAACAGATAATATCAAATTATTTCTAGTCATTATCATCTGTCTGTTGGAATTCTCATCCTTGTTATCCCTGAACAGCTGCAGTAAATACAGCAACTAGGATTTTCCTTAGGCTGGATCCCTTTTTGGAACTTCCGTTTCTTTCCTACTTGATTACCAGCTGCAAGGCACTGAAGTCCTTTGTTTGTTTGTTTGTTGTTGTCTAGGACAGGCCAGTGGTTCATCTTTCCAAGGAAGCATTGCTCATGGAATAGGACTGGGGCAGTTCTTAGTGCACCAGGGATATTAACAGAAATATAATTTAAGGCTGGATGCCAAATGGAAACAGCTTTCAGGAGAAGCTGAGACTTTGGTGTCCCAAGTAATTCTGAAAGCCTGAGTTGTACTCCAGGAACGAGGATGGAGTGAAGGTAAAGGTGGTGGCACAGCAGCTGCCTACAGAGGAGTTGGGCTAAAACAAGAACAATCAGTTTGATACAAGAGGCATTTTCCCCCTCTCTCTTGCCTTCTTGACTCATTGATGGACACATCTCTACCTGTGAATCCACTGCAGTGTCTGTGCTGTTCAAATGTCTGACTTTGCACTAAGTCCTGTGAAAGGCTCTTCTCTCAACAGCCATTACCAAGAGCATGAAGAACATTAAATGTTTTATTTGACATCAGTGGTTTCAACTGATATCAGTCAAGTCTTCTGTGTTTCTGCAGAAAGCATCAATATTTGGGTTGTAGAATTTTAGGGTTTAAAGACTGCTGGGTGAATCAGGAAATGAGACATTGAAAGTAAACAGGTGGAATGGAGAAGATTAAATACCTAAAGGAATAAGATGTCTTTGGAGAAGGAAGTTTGAATTGGTGTAGCTGTGGAATGGAGATCATTGAAAGGGGTGCAGTGAGAAGCTAAAGATGATTCACTACAGACATCAGGGAAGAAGTGCTGAAATTCTATATATCTGGGATGCTTTGATGAAAATAATTGAAGCTGATACTGAGGCTCTTGACCTGCTTATTGCTCATAAAGAATCTGGAATTCTGGAGAAGGCTCAATCACAAGCTGTTTGGGTCCTTTGGGATAAGATTGAGGCAGACCAGAAGCCTGGCTTGGAGAGAGTTTTCATGCTGAGTTTTCCCAAAGAATTATTTCATTTGAGCTCTCCTTTCATTGCACTCCTTGATTTTACAAGCAGAAACGAGAACAAAGAAACAAACCCTTTAAAATGGAGCTTATCAGGCCAGATTTTGGTGTTGGCAGTGTTGGCATCTGCTACTGCATTTGTATCTGATGTTAAAATCTTGGGCCTTAGCCAGTGAGCAGCAGTTTATGACCATCCTGGATGGAGTTCAGAGCTATGCTAAGTGGTTCCATTTGAAAGACATTTTTCAATTACAGAAAAACAATTTGGTGAAGAGGTTCTGTTCAAAAGTACTTGCTGAAATTCCATTTATGCAAACCTTGCTTTGGTTATGTTGCTAAGGCTCTTGTGAAACCAGACCAACTCCCTGGCCAATGTATTATGTAAAGAAGTCAGGGACTGAGTCTGAAACAAACCTGAGATACATAGACAGACAGACAGATAATGAGACTCAGAGAGAGGTTGGATATGAAAGTGGAGCCTGCTTTTTCCCTTCAGTAGTTGCTGCAATCAGAAATTCAGTCAAACATTTCCAGTTTTTGAGAAACTCCAAGACCAGATGGGAGCCCCATTCTAAAACAAATGTAATTTATTGAAGCTGCATCCATTTGCAGCTTTAAATCAAAGATCTGGACTCACTTACAGTGGAAAGAAAGAACAGACACAATTATCTAATGAAAATGTCAAATTAATTGAATCATGGAGGCTATTAAAAGTTAATAACAAACATTAAGAATCTTAGGGAATCATCCATTCACCTGGAGCGTAGAGATGAAAGAGATCTGTATCCATGGGGATAGAACCACAGGAGTACAAGGTCATACTTAAAGCAAAAGCTCTCCCAGTGTGGAGGAACACAACATAACCCACAACTTTCCCTTTACACAAAATAAGATCCCATGATTCTGCCCTAACATCATTGTTTGCATTCTTTGTGTAGAAATGAAGAAGAAAGACAAAGGCTGAAGTTTCTTTGGTGGGATGTGGCTGATAACCCTATCCCACATGAGGCCAAAGCTTTTCTTGGGCAGGGCCTGGGTCTGTGCTGGCCCAAAACACGTGGCACTGTGAGAGTAAGACTTGTCTTCTGACAAGGAAAATTGTACATTGTAACAGCTCAGGTTAATTCCTATAATTCCTCACAGGACTATTTCAGGACAGTATTATTAAGCAATTTACTAATTAACAATAATACAGAAGGCATTTAAAATTTTGTGGAGGATGGAATTTCCAAGTGATTTTCTGTACCATCATTTTTTGTCTCATGAGGATAGTCATGTAGATGATTTAGTAATCCAGGAGTTACAGGAACCTGGCTGTGTTGATATGCTGGTTAGAAAGCTAAATGACAACGATTTTATTTGGAAATCATCAAAAGGATATGTAAATCACAAAAAAAACAGGTTCAAACCAGTGCTTCAATTTGGAAATGTGTCAGGAGAAGAGCAGGTTTAGTGTGGAACTGGAAGTGGGGAAAGGATGTGTTATCCTGATGAGTGGAAGAAGGATGGATGGATGGATGGATGGATGGATGGATGGATGGATGGCCAGCCATGGGAGTACCTGAGGCACAGGTGAGAAAGTGAAAAATAAGGAGCGTGGAGTAAAGCACTGGATAGGTGTAGAAGAGGACACAAAAGAACCAGGCTAGACTGAGAACATCTGCAGGTAGATGCTGAGCCTCAGTACAAGAAGGAAAATTATTGCTGGAGAAGGAAAAGAGCTATTAGAGCAGAGCCTGTGTTTCCAAAGAAAGGGAAAATAGCAAAGTATTCATCAGCTTTTTGGGTAAATCAGGAGGAGACGGGGAGGTTGCAGAAAATTACATATTTAGATATGAAAGCTGTGCATTGGGATTTGCACTCAATTCTTCTCAGATCTTACAAGCTAGAATTACCTCCTATCACTGCAGGTTTGCCAAAATATAAAAGCAATGAGAAAAGATAATATAGTGGTGGAGGAGAATTGCAGTCTTCTTTCCTTTGGAGACCATGACAGCCTAAGTATTAGCCAGAGTCATCCAGCAGATGAGAAAGGTGGATGCCTCTATCGGACAGGGTTGCTTTGGTAACCTGGATTTAAATGAAAATAATTTAAACTACCCATGCTTATGCAGTCCTAGGAAGGGGATGGATTGGACTTAGAAGACCGACTGCCACAATTTTTGTGTGTAACTGGCTCTGTGAGCACAGGAAAGAGCAACTCATGTCTCCAAGCAATCAGTAGGATTGCAAATGGCAAGTTCAAGGAAAAGGAACACAGTTCAACGGGTTCACAGTTAGATTTTATATCTTAATCTAATCTATCAGAAACTACTTGGGTCTCAGGAGACATTTTAATTCTGGAAACCGTTGCACGTCACGGACTTAGGCTTGAAAGAGCAGCTGGTCTGCAAGGTCTGAGACAAACTCATTCAGACTTGACCTATGCTGGCTTCTCAGGCAAGGGATGAATAATCCATAAAGAATTAAAAATATTTTTTTGGCTGTGAATAAAAGTAGCAATGTCCCAGTCAGTCCAGGACAGCGAGTGAAACACAGTTAATATCTTTCAGACACTTAAAGCATAGGAGTCAAAAGCGTTAACCCTGCTGAAAACCTTGGCAGGGAGCACTGCAAGGAGCTGCCTTCAAAGCACCATAAATCAGCAAAGCGACTGAAGTACCCTACAATTACCTTTGTTGTTTATTTAACTATCACTTAGCTGTAGCATTACAAGATGTTCTGTGTATACTCAGAACCATCAGAGCTCTATTAGCTGGGGATTCCTTTCAGCACTCTCTAGCTCTGTCCCATTACTTCAGCACAGGTTTTTTGGATGCTGTCCAGCAGTTCAGCATTAGTGTCATAAATGCCGTGATGACAGACGGTGTTTGTTACCCCGGCAGCAGCATCCATTCCAGGCAGGAGCAGCCAGCCCACACTCACTGCCCGGCTTTGGCCATGCCCTGAGGACACCTGAGGGGGATTTGGCAGCCCAAGGGGGTGGTACTGTGAGTTATCCACCCAAGGTTCACTCGATGCCTTGTGTGCACACAGAGCCAAGAGATCTGCTGCTGCCTTACACCACTTCTGAGGTCCCTTCCAACCCAACCCATTCTGTGATTTTTTTATGATTTTTTCAAGAATGCCCAGGGGCTGGACAAGCTGTAGGAGTTCCTACCCCAGTCAGCCTAAAGAGATGAGCTGAACAAAGTGGTGATTCAGGTTTCTGTTGCAGATGGAGAGCTGAGGCCCAGGGAAATTAAATGAATTGTGCTGTTGGGCAGCAAGGCACTTATTGGAACTGATCTCCAAACTTGTCCTACCTCTCCCTCAGCCACAACTCTTGATTCTCCAGTAATGCTCTTGCGGGGTGTTCGTGGATTCATGCAAGAAAGAGTTATTAGGTTCCTGCAGCAAATGTTCTTTAGCAATTAAAGCACTAAAGACCTAAATTTTTCTTCCCCTCTCTGTGAGCAGAAACTCTTGGAGCATCAATACAGTCACTTAAAGCTACACAGCATTCATTCATCGTTCCTGGTGGCTTACCTGACTCATAGCACCTGGAAGTACACGCTTTTCTTATCACACTCTTTGTTCTTGGAATGGGGTTTCCTAAATCCATTGCCCGTGTGGCTTCTGGGGCACTGTGTCACACTGTGAGATCAGCTGGGCTGTTGGTAGCAGCACAGACAGCTACATCTCAGCAGCACCCTGCTCTAGGGGCTAGAAAATCTTCTTTAACAGCTCTTCATTTCTTTTTCTCTGTATCCAAGTGTCCCAGGATAATTATTTGCCCAGGAACTCTTAGTTCACTGTCACTGGAGGACAACAGCCGAGCAGGAGCAGGATCGCAGATGCTCTCACCTCTGTAAAGGGAGTGCCATAAACAGTTAAAGACCAGGGACTGTTCTGGTCTGATTTTCTCTTGCTCTGCTTCTCTCAGTTTCATTTTAATATTGAATCTAAGGAGTTTTGCATTACAGAAAACTCACTGCCCACCAAGCTCATCTGCTCTTTAAGTACACCCAAAGACAAACGGGTCCTGGCACAGAGGGGTCTATTTTAAGCAGATGACTTTCACCTACGCCTGTCACTGAGTAATTGTTACACCTACTACAGCTCCCCTCTGGGGAAAAAAAAAAAAAGTCCCAGAAGAAAGTTTGAGAAAACACTACGTAAGCTTTGTAAAACATAAAGGCTTAATTTTATGTCTAGAACTCTATGGGTTAGTGAGCCAGCTAACCTCTACAATAGATTTATGCCAGCAGCACTGTCTGGCATGGGACTCCAAGGGCATAAAAGTCAGGATTTCACAGTAGTATAAGGCTAATGATTAAAGCAGGTGTGATGGTAGTCACAGTAACCGCCCTGAACAGGGAAGCACCCACCTTTCTCTCAGGTGTTCTGACAGCCTGATATTAAAGACCTGCAAGTGTCAGAAGATGTAGGAAATCAACTGGCCTCCCTGACAGATTTTACAGCACAGTGTTTGTGCTGTCAAGGCAGTGAATATGACAACCCGAGGAATGACAGTAATAGGAATGTTTTTAAGGGAACAGCTGAACAAAGATGCCACTGTTGACAATAACATGCTTAAGTTAAAGGGAGGCTCTTGGAGCTGGAACTTGGAGATTTTATTAAGCCCAGTTTTCTACTTCAGGGTTTTTGTTTTGTTTTCAGAGCCTTCCTGTGTATCTGTCTGTCTGGTTTTACTACCATGGTGAAATACTATTTAGTTGTAATGTGGAAGAAAGATAAAAGCCACTCTGCAACACTGCTTCACTTGTATCATCCTGGTAGTGGAGGCAACATCTGAAAGCTGCACTGATTAAGATTTAAAATCTCCAATTTTTTTTTATCCTGGAAGTTTTACAAACAGACAAAAAAAACTCAGCTTGAGTTGGGAGAGCTGAAGTTTGAGATTAAGGGTGGCATTGAGCCCTACCTATTTGACCACCTAAAAATGAGATAATTTGTTCAAGCTAGCCACAGAGTGAATGGAGAGTGTGGATGTGCAGAGCACATTTTATGCCACTCATCTCTTTCCAGTCACCAGAGAAGATGCCCAGACAGCTACAACAGATGGGACACTGCACAGTCAGGAGGGGAACCTCAGGCTAAGCTGGAGGCACACACAGCACAAGCCAAGCCTGGCTTTCCCAGCCACCTCAGCAGGGCTTTAACCCACCCCACATGAGCCTCCATGTCCCAGGAGCACTGTGTAACAAAGGACTTGGCTTGACTGAAACCAGAGTCCACATACATTAGATCATCCTCTAAGCTTGAAATAATAATGATCACAAGAAACTAGCTTTAAGGACAAACCAGAAGTGTTTCCTGTTTATTTGCTAGGAAAGACTAGCAATGAGTCCCAAAAGCATTAGGAATCCACAATGTTTAGCCAGAGCTGCTCTGGTCTGGGCTCATAAGGACACTGAACCTGTCTTTAAGGAGCAGATTCAGAGGTAAAACACTTAAACAGAACATTTTGAGGCAAAGCAAAATAAATATTACCTTCCCTTAAAAGTGCTTTTTCTCTGAAGCAGTAGTTTTCATGCTTCTTGCTTAAACTCTGAAAGTAAACTGAAGTTTGGCTTCTAGGTCTATGTCCCACCTCCATCTCAGACTTTGATCACCTGCAGCAGTTATTAGCTGTAGTGTAAGAACTGGTTCTGAGGGTCAAAAGATTTGTGTAAAAAAAGAGGAAGTGCTAATTACAGTCCATTCCAATAAGCTTAGAAATATAGCAGAGACACGTCCATTATCTCAGAGTTAATAGGGTAACAAAATGTTGACGATACTCACAGTCTGCTTTGCTATCAAATGCTACTGAAATTATGGATTGTTGCTACAGCACAAGAGTTGCACCAAATGATTAAGACTTGAGTTTAATAGAGGTCAGTAGCTAGGTAAGTCTGGCTTTTGATGGTATTTAAGCCCCTGGAGGGATACAGGTGCCTAGGTACATTTGCAGATGCTCTGGTTTACACGTCTACTAGCAGTGCAAGTTAAGGAATTCTCTTTTAAAATGTCTTTGAGGTGCCTGTTTGGAACTCCTGCATGGGATTTAGTGTCACCCTGCCTGAGCTGTCTGAGAAGGAGCTGTGGAGGTCCTTCTGTAGTCATCACACAGAGACAGCCACCTGCTGTCCCAGAAGGGAGGGGAGCTCCTGCCTCTGGGAACTCCCTCCTGAGAAAAGGGAGTTTTCCTCCCTGGTAGTTGCAGAAGAAGCCTGGATGAACTGAATCCACTGTGAGATGGCAAGGTCAGATGAGATGAATCCCAGTCCGTGTCAAAAAGTGATTACACATCTGGTCATTCCCTTAGAGTTAATGGAAAGGCTGATGCACATGCTGTCCAAGGGAAAAATAAATCAGTGTTCATATCCCAGTCTCATCTTCTGTAACACAAGCATATCCGTCTTATCGCTTGAGAAGGGAAGGAGGATCAGGGAGGCTTTACTGAATGACTGCAGGCATCTTAAAGTAGGGAAAGGAGAAGGAGCAGAGCATTAATACAAAGGTTATCTTCTATTCTCTGAAGGCTTTTAAACCAGTGCTTCCATTAGTCAGAGCTATGTTTCTGCACACCTGGAATTTTTCATCTCTTTATGCACCGCTCGACTTCACTGAATTCTTAAAAGTGAGACATACCAATGCCTAAAACACATACAGCTGCAGCCAAGTAAAAAGTCAAAGGAAAGCATGGTTTTGTGCACCCAAATCTGTATTCAGAGACCTCACTTGTAGCAGAAACTAGAATAATTTTCAATCTGTGGTAACAGAAATTTTGCTGTGACTTAACTTTTCTCAGCCCTTCAGTAAGTATTATTTTTCTTAATGAAAGTTTTTAGTTAATGTAAGCACAACTCTTGAAACACCAAGAAAACAGCTAATGTGTTCTGGAGATAGTGTTACTTGCAGTACAGTACTTGGCATGCTGCTTCCAGTATATAAGTTTAACAGAAGAGAAAAGCTTGTTCTTCAAAACAAGCTCTGAATGCTCACCATAACCATGCTCTGCCATGGAGCATTTGCCATCACATAAAAAGTCTTTCAGAAAGTTTACTTGCAAGCAGAAGGTCAGCTTGGCAACTCCTGCAGATAATTTTATGGTGATTTATTCCTTTTTGAAGAGCATCAGATGATACTGATCTTTCCTCTTTTCCTCTGTTGCTTTCTTAAAATGTGACATTTTTGTCATGTTGTTGCCCTGGGCAGCACAAGCACAACTGCAGCAGCACCAGAACTGATGTCACCTTCTAGGGAGTTTCTCAGCCAACCTGTCGGGTTCCTGGCAGCTCCCCGTGGATGCAGTGTCACTCAACACCTCCCCTTTAGTGGTGACTTAAAAAGAAAATACTGCCTTTTGGGATTTTTGATTTCAGAACAGCTTGGTGAGCCTGAGGTCCCACACTTGATAGCAAACCAAGGATTTTTGCCAGGATGGCTTGGTCCTTCCTCATCAGTTTTTTTCCTCAAGGTAGATTCCCTTGGAAACACAGACCTACACATGTGCCCACATGAAGGTATTCTAGGTAACACTGAAAGCTAGACAAGTGCCTTTCTATTATATGCACAAAAATATTCTGCTGTGACAGACATTTTCATTTAAAAAAACCAGTCCTAGACAAGAAGGTATTTTCCTTTTATTCTCAAGATATTATTTTTAATATATTCAACATGCTGCATTAACACATCCAGAAAGGTTTTGACATCTTGAACACTCTGCTTCAAAAGTTTCTGCTTTAATACTTTTTACTTTGTTTTGAAGCTACTTTAAAAATCCCAAATGCTACCAAAAAACACCAACTAAAATGTAATATAAACAAGCTCAAGTCCAGCTGAAAGGGAGCTTTGCAGTAATGGTCTGGGTCTAGAAATCCTTATAAAAAGGCTTTAAGTTCTTTTATATAAAGGATTTTCTTCTATCAGATAAATGCTTTCTTTGCTCAGAGTAACTTTCTTTTTTTGATTTCTTGCTTGAAAAAGATTTGTCGAGTTCTGAGGTCTGTTTAAGCTCCAGGAATAATGCCCCTTCATCTAGGTCACAGTTCCACGAGTAAGAAGTTAAGAGAAGTCCCCTTTTTCCAGCAGCCAAACATTACTCCACACCTTTACTCTTTGGAGGGAAATGCATCAGGCCACATCATCTCACTCCACACTCATTTATCAGCCAGGCCAAATCTCTACATGCAGATTATTAAGGATGTCAATTGAATTTCTGCTAACACACTGCTTGACTAATCTGAGGTTTCTCTGTGTTCCAGTGGAATCGCTTTCCACCTTTTTAAATGTCTACTGAACAACTTGTCTGAGAAACTTCTCTGCACTGACTTTCCTGTTATTAACTTTTTATGATACTTGGGTGTAGGATACCTGCACCATATGGCTGTACTCAGCCTAAAAAGCTGCCCTTCTCTTTAGGAGGCCTGACTGTAGCTGTCCTGAAAGGCAAACAAGAAATGAGTGTGCTCATTCTAAGACCTTGTGCTGTAAGTCCTTGTTGCAGTACTGAGTCTGTTTGTGGTGCCCTGATCCTGCCTCATTTGAGCACATGATTGCTCTGAGTTGAATGACTTCACATGCATACAGTGAGTCACAAGCTTAAGTGCACTCTGAGATGAGATAATTTTCTCTAATATGCTTTGCCAAATCTATGTCTATTTAAATACTTCTGAGAAAGGGGAAAGGAAAACGTCTCTGGAGAGAATGACAAAAGGATTTTATTTTGGTACCAGTGTATTAAACACCTGTATCAGCAAATTCTTGGACATTTTCTCCTTCCCAGCTTTCCTTTTGGTCTTCATTACTGAGAATATTTAGTGAATTTCTGCAAGTGAATTACAAACTACTCAAGATTATTCTTCTATGCACTGTCCCTTGAAAGATCTAAATAGAGTGTGAAGACAAAGGGAGGAAGGGGGTCATCATTATTTCCACAAGAATATTTAGGAGGTTTTACTCACATTTGAGAACAGAAGACTTATAATAATGTCTAAAAAGTGCATTCCTAAGCAAAACATAGTGTACAAGAAATAATTGTTATATTTGTTAGATTTGTTGAAAGCTGTTTATAGAACCAAAAACAATTGTCCACCATCTATCATATGTTGAAATCAGTTGCCTGGTAAATAACACTCTGCTTAGTGTGACAGTAATGAAGAATTTTATCTACAGTTACTGCAATCATAGTTTGCAGCCCTTGTAAATATTCCATTTACTTTTATGTAAGCAAGCACATTAGCTGTTAGCCCAATTACTAAAGGCAGGGACTGGGTATTTTTACCTTTCACACCTCACCTGAGAGGTGCCCAATTCCTAGGAGACTCCAGGCTGAGGGATCCTGATGATAATGCAAATGGTTGTAGCTCCAATAATGACAAGAGACCTAAATTCAGAGGGAATATACTCCATCAGGGCTGTGCAATTTGTAACACTACCATGAAGAAACATTCCTTTCAAAAAGGGAATGGGAAAGAAAATAAGTTTGATGCAATGTGTTATGTAAGGAAGTGGTAGCCTTTGGTAAGTAAGGTTCAAAAAAACCCACTTATCTTAAAATATATTCCATTGACTAACAATCATGTGCCAAAATTAAGCTAAATTACATTCTGACTATTCTTGAACAGAATTTAAAAGTTCTGAGTAATGACATTGGTTGAATCATTAATGTAAGTCCTTAAAATATAAGTAGTTTCTTGATACCTTCCACTTTGGGTCGTCTTTCTTTGGAAAAAACCCACACAACAAAACCAGATGCTGCTCTACATGCATAGGAGAAATCAATGGATGGGATCGATATTTTCTCCACAGGTAATAAATGCTGAGAAGCATTTCTGTCTATCTAAATTGATCCTAGAGAATTCTTTAAATTGGTTCTGATGTGTATAAAAACCATTTCCCTATTGATCAAAGCTTTTCTTGCTTTCTTTCTTTGATATGTTATTTCATCTCTGCCATCAGGAATGGTCTCAGGCTTCTCTATGCAGTTACAATAAACAGAATTTCTCCAATCCACGCAAGATTTTTTCAAGATTTTTTTCTTTTTAATTGAAACCCAGAAATAGCTGGGTTTGTCTTTGAAGGTGGATGCTTTGCTTACAGTTAGGCAGTGCAAGTAATTTTTAAATTGGGGAAGTTATCACATCAGAATTATTTGCAAGGAAGTCTAAAGTAACTGCTGTACTTTTACTAGAAACAACTGCCCAAATCTTCGAGGACTCTGTTGTCTCTGAGAGGAGGAGCTGCTGGAGCAGAGAGGAGAGGTTTTGATCTGTCTCTGTCCTTGTTCTGTGCCATTTTTGAGCAGAAGAGTTCACCTGAGCTGCTGAGTCTATAGAAAATGTTACTGGGAGTGAGCAAACAGTGCCAGTTATCAGGAAGAATGTCTCAGCCTGATGTGCCTGGGGAGCTGTGGAGTTTGTGACTTCTGTTACAACACTATTTTATTAGCATTGAAGCTGCTAGACTGCTCCAGAAACAGGAAGTACTGGTGGGCTAAAACAGAACTTCTCAGAGTATTTGATAATGCAATGTTGCAAAATTAGTAAATTAATTTTCCCAAAGAAAAGTTAAATGCTTTAATGGGCATATAAAAAGGCTCACCAGTGAGGAGTGGTGATGGTTTGCTCCAAAACTGTCACAGTTTCCAACTGTTTGGACACATAAAGCAGTATGTAGTGTGGTCCTGGCAAGGCTTCACTCAAAATTCATTGTACAAAGACAGTAATCATGGCTGTGATTTCTGTTAGGCTCTTAAAAAATGTAAATTGTCAAACTGTCTTTTGACAAGTACAGGTTTTGTTCCTTTTACCCCAAGTAATTTGGAGCCATCAACCCAGCAAATTAATCTTGTCTAGTTCTGTCTTTTGAAGAAATGCAGTAACAAATTAGATTGCAGTAACAGGTTAGATTAGATTCAACACGCCTGCACTATTTTAAATTTATCCACCAGTTCAAATTAGGAGATGGATTTCATCCTGTATTCACAGGAGGGGCTTTTGTTCCTTAGGATTACTTTCCATAGGTATGCAAAGTTTCTTGCAGATGAGAAAAAGCAGGTTGCTTACTTATATCTAACACAACTGAGCCTCACTGAGTGCAATAACTTTGCTTTTAAGTTCACATGTTTAGCTCAGTATGGACGCTCCAGTAAATTTGTGGGATTATTGCCAGATTCCTGCTTTTGGCAATTTATGGCTACAGCCTTTATCAAGCTCATAACTTTATGTATATTTGAAAAATGTACAAGAACAGATTTTCATACAAAATAATTAATTTTAACTACCCCCTCTTCCAGAGTGGGGTATGTATCCTAAAAGTAAAAAACAAAAAAATTTACTAATCTATTGCTATCTCTGGGGTACTAAATGAGTTTAGGGTTCAGCTCTGGTCTCAAAACGATGCAGAGATACAGTTGTAGTAGCAGGAATAGTTCTTCTAGAAGGGCATGGATGTTTTTTAGTTTTTTAAGTACAAAGGTATTTCCAGCCCAAAAAACAGCGCTGACTTTGTAATTAATCAATGCCTAAAACGAAGAGCATTGCCAGTGCAGAGACAAGAACAGAGCTTTTCTCTGTAGGACACTGGGACTGGAAACCTACAGCAGTACTTAACTTCAGTGCTGGGGAAAAAAGGGAGCTGAAAGTGCAGTGATTCCCCAGAGTGAATTCAGTCTGGTCCAAGCAGAAAGGTGACTGTCCAGAGATCCCAGATTCTGGCTGCCCCACAGTCCCAGGTGAGCTGGGATTCAGACAAGCATTTTCGTGGAAACCCTGTGTCTCACCATTCCTTGGGGGGTAATCTGGGGTCTGGCTAGGCTCCACATTTCTCTGTGGATCCTCAAGGAAGGACTGAAGCCTGAGGTTTACACATGGAGTAAGCACCATCAGCCAAGTACATTTTAATGCACAGTTTTTTCTTGGCTAAGCTGCCATGCCCTCATAAGAATTCCTTGCACAGAAGTTGTTTGTACCTTTAATTGGCTTTGCTAGCTTTCTTTACCTTTTCCAACTCACTGCATCCTTCTTGAAGCAAGTGTCCAGATGGTCATAGCTTATGTTATTCTAAGGACATAATAGGGATAGATCAGAAAAATTAGTAGTTGTGTTCTAGCAATGGGCAACAGAAAATCAGCTGTGATTAGTACACAGGCTGCTACTGTAGGGTCTCTTTGTAGTGGCACTGGTGGCAATGTGCTTTGTCATCACTCCTTATCTGCCAGGTTAAGGAACAAGGCTGAGCTCAGGGTTGGCATGGGGCCAGCCAGAGCAAAGCTTCACTTTATCTGCCCATGTTGCCAAGTGCACCAACAGATCCAGAGCAGGTTCTGGAAGCCCTGTGAGCTGGAGATCTAGAGGCTGTGAGATCTAGAGCCAGAGTCTTGGAGACTTTGCATCTTCTAAGCAGAATCTATTCATTTCATCAGCCTAACTGCTCAGTTCAGTGAGTTTGCACAGACCAGCCCCACCTGACAGTTGGGTCAAAGGTATGAAGAACAACCTCTCTTCAGGCTTTTATCTTCCTCCAGTGTTATATCAAAGTGCCTTTGTTAGTGACAAGTAAGTATCCTTCATTAAAATACAGCTTTGCATCACAATTATGTGGTAGTTTTTGTTTGCTTTCCTAATTGGAGAAAATTTTCAAAGAGCCATAAAACACGATTTGTTCCCTCTTGCCAAAATGAAACATCTCCTTTCGGAAGGAAGGAGGGAGTAAATTTACATTATAATGAGCAAATTGTTATGAGCCCATAGATCAGTGTTGACATAAAGGGTGACAGAAATGAGATGTTGTCATTTTGTGCATTCCCCCTGACATGCATCTGCCTGTGCCTCCTGCTGCTACTGAGCCAGGAAGTGGCTGCACTCATGGTCAGTGATAGTAACACATCCTAACTCAGGGAGAAATTCCTGTGAAGTGAATCATTCTTCACTGGGGCTGCCGAGTGCACCTCTGTCCTTTCCCCAGTCAGTGCTAGCAGTGGAGGCAGTGCAGAGTACTACTGCACCTCCTACCTGGCTGGTTTTTACTGACCCTCTCTATTTTCCTCCTGGCTTTTTCGTTTCCCAGGACTGTGGGAATACTGACATGGACTGACAGGATGAGTGCTATGGTTTTGCTTCAGGCATGTGACTTAGCTAGCAAAGCATGCAGAAAAATGCAGGGTTGGGGTCTGCCCCTGCCCTGCTCAACCCAGGGAGTGAATGAGCTGAAGCTTTGTCCTCGTTGTCACTCTGTCATGCCTTTACTTTCTGGAAGTTTGGACTGCAGCTGTCCAAACCTTTTCTCCTGCCTGTCCTTTTCTGTAACAACTGGGTTCATTAGTGGTTTTGAGAAGCTGGAAGTGACATTAACCCCCTGCCCAGCTGCTGTGGTGTCAGGGCTGCAGGGGAAATGGCATTTGTTTGGCTCCAGGAGAAGCCATCCAGCGATTGCCTGGAGAGTCTCGCTGCAAGTGCAATCCATATGCAATGCTTCTGTCAGCAAAGACTTGCTGGAGGAGAGTTTATAATAAATATTCACATCTGCTGCTTTGGACACTCTAATCTATCCTACAGATCTTTGCTGTGTCAGGCTTTGTTCTAGATGAAGAAGCTGGGTAGTTATAAAGGTTTGCAAATAGGGCATATTTATCATGGTTAGCTCTACTTCTTAGTTCTCTTTCTTGCACAAATATCCATGACCACACAAAGCATAAGTTGTGGTTAAATGTTCTCAGTGCATTTGTAAGCTGTTTTAGGCTACATGTTTCTTTTGATAAATGGCAAAATGAAGCCATCAGATCTTCATGAGCAGAACAGACATCATCATTGTTATGACCTAGTTTGAACAGAGGGACGATATATTCCCTGGATAAACTGTACATCACACGGCACACCCAGGGCCCTAAAGTGTTAAAACTGGGATAAATTCCTCCATGCTCACATCTGTTGGGTAGTATATTCCCATTGGCTATTTGGTGAATAACCTGAGTTACTAAAAATAGAAAAATATCTCCTGTTTTTCATAATCTTCCCAAAAATTATGTCCTTGGTGCCAGATTGACTTTGTCAGTGTCAGTATTAATTATTCTTCTGCTGGTGATGTCTTTGCTTTCAGAGAGAAAATCTCAATACGTAAGAAGACCTGTAATCACTTGGAGGGTATATTGAACTTGCTCTAAATAGAAAAAGGTGTTTGACCAAGATCACGACTGACAGTGCAGTGATCCCATTGTTGTTAGGGCCACATCAGCTTTGAAATTAATGTATTGATTTATTTTTTTTTTTGGTACACGAAACTCATTATTATTATAGTTAATTTCTAAAGGCGAATCTTTATCTGGAAGCTGCATAAGTAAGAGGCACTTCAAACATACCATTTACCAGCTATTAGCTCTGCTTTTATTTAAGCAAGAAGATAATAAACTTACAAATACATTCTGCTTCCTTAAAAGTGTTGAAAACTGAGTCCATTTGATTCACAAAAAAGCACATGGAAAACTGAGAAGTCCTTAGAACCATTTTTAGCTTTTCTTGTATCTTTTCTCCTGTTAAACCCTGTTTCATACTGGGGATTTAATTATCATTTTTTTCCATAAGGATTTAAGGGAGCAAGCACTCAGTACAGTCAGATGCCTGACCTTCTGGAAATTCAGCTGAAAACTCACATCCTCATGTCTTAGAGCAGCACAAGAAAAGCAGTGTCAAAAGCATGGTCTGATGTCAATGCCTCTACTCCTCTGGTGCTCAGTCTGTGTGTCAGAATCTGTCCCTGAATAATTGTATCCAAATATAAGTGATTGTCCTGCTCTGGTCTGCACTGGGGAAGCCCCACCTTGAGTACTGTGTGCAGTTTTGGTCACTGTAACATAAAAAATTATTAAGCTTCAGAGAGCATCCAAATGCCAACAAAGATGGTGAAGGGCCTTGAGGGGAAGCTGTGTGAGGAGTGACTGAGGACATTTGGTCTGTTCAGCTGGAGGAGACTGAGGGGGACTCACCAGGGTTTGCAACTTCTTTGTGATGGGGAGTGGAGGGGCAGACACCGATCTTTTCTCTGTGGGGACCAGTGACAGGACCTGAGGGAATGGCCTGGAGTTGTGTCAGGGGACGTTTAGGTTGGGTATTAGGAAAAGGTTCTTCCTCCAGAGGGTGGTTGGGCACTAGCACAGGCTCCCCAGGAAATGGCCACAGCACCAAACCTAACAGAGTTCAAGAAAGGTTTGGACAACACTTGGGCACGTGGTGTGACCCTTGGGGTGTCCTGTGCAGAGCCAGGAGTTGGATTCCATGATCCTTGTGGGTCCCTTCCAACTCAGCAGATTCTGTGATTCTGTCAAAGTAGCCAGGCTCCTTGTGAGGAGAACATGAGCTCTCCAGACTGGCCTAATCACTCCAAAATCCAATCTCATTGTTATTGATCCATCCAACTTTCTGTTAATTTATCTCAGAAAACAGGAGTACACCCGCGTGTCTTTAAATCCACCGTCTGAAAACTCCCAGCGCCGCTCTCGTGTAGCCTTTGCCAACCCCGATGATGCCTTTGCTCTGTGTTGCAGGGGACCTGGTGGCTCTGGCCAGCAGCGAGGGCTCCGTGAAGGTGCTGTGCCTGGCCGTGGGCCAGCTCTCCGTGCTGCGCGGCCCCGGCGTGGAGATGCGCTGCGTGCGCTTCCACGGGCAGGATTACCTGCTGTCCGCGGGGGCCGACGGCAGGGTCTGCCTCTGGACCTGGCCACAGTGACAGCGACACACGCGGCCCTCATCGCCTTCCACGAGAGCGGTGTGACAACAGCACCGCGGGCTTAGCGCTTCATAGCTCGTGCTTGCATTATTCGGGGAATGTTCGCCCGTACGGAGCATTGCTTGGCATTTTATCCGAATAAACCCCTCCATTTCTGCCTCTTTCCGCTGTCACCGTGTTTTCCCCAACACCAAGAATCTCTCTTTTGGTGGTTTCTGGAGAAACAGCTTTACAATGACGCCTAATGCCAGCGCAGCCGAATTGCAAGGAGATTGATTTTTAATGTAGCGCAGCACAAGCCACACGAGCCGGGGCGCCCCTTCCCCGGCGCAGCCGCCTGTGGGAAGATGAGGCGAACTTTCCACGATGCGGCCATGGGGGATGTTTTCCCGGACACCGCCGGGGCAGCGGCGATGAGCCGGAGCCGGAGAGCGCGGAAGGGCTGAGGGCAGCCCTAGCCGGTGGATCTGAGGGGGGAGTGGGGCCGAGAGGAGCCGGGCTGAGGGGAACCGGGCTGAGGGGAGCTCCAGCCGGTGGATCTGAGGGGAGCCGGGCTGAGGGGAACCGGGCTGAGGGGAGCTCCAGACAGTGAATCTGAGGGGAGCCGGGCTGAGGGGAGCTCCAGCCGGTGGATCTGAGGGGAACCGAGCTCAGGGGAGCTCCAGCCT
>VWZP01003091.1:80004-248542 GCA_013396995.1 Dicaeum eximium
CTCTTCTCTTTTTTTTTTTTTTTTTTTTTTTTTTAACCACCACTCCCCTAAAAACCAAATTAATCCTAATAAGGGCAGGCAGGGAGCGCGGAGCTGCGCGGCGCGGGCATGGCCGGCGCCCGGGCCGGGGAGTCCCCGGAGGGGCGCGGGGGCTGCCCGCCCGCCGGGCGCGGGGCTCCTGCGCCCGCCCTCCCCCGCCTGCCTCCCGCCTAACCCGCGATCGCTCCCCCCCTTCCCCCGCCGAGGCGAAGCTGGAGCCGCAGGAGATCCGCCGGGCACAGGGAGGGGACAGGGATGGGTTGTTTTCTCTCCCGCGCCCGCCCCGAGACCTGAGGAGATGCAGCCCAAGTTCGCCGCGATGACTCTGCTGCTGGCACCGGGGTTTGTCCGCGGCATCGCAACCTCCGGACCGCCTGAATCCTGCTCCCTCTGAATCGTCGGCGCCGGGTTAAAGCTCAGTTCTCATGTTGTGGTTGCTGGGCTGCCGCGCTCCCGTTTTGCGATGGGAGGTGGAGGAAAAGGGATTGTCCGTGACTCAACACCGAAAACGTGATTAGGATGAACTGCTTTCACTAATCTGTCTCTAACCTTTCAGTCCATGTTGGCCTGTGACCCCTCTCAGCTTTCACATCCAGCGTGATCAGGTAGGTGTGAATTATTTACTTGGGGTAAGGGAAGGCGGATGGAAACATTTCAGAGACTTGCCTACGATCCTGGCCTCTCTCAGGATGAGAAATGATGAGAAAGTTCAAGCTGTAAACTAATTCCGAGCCAAGCAGCATTTGTTTACTTGTTGAAATGTGTCCGTGCAAGACGTCTGCAGTGTCTGATTTCCAGGATCGAGCCGAGTGCCTGTGAGTTGCTGTGGGACATCTCAGCTGCTGTAGCAAAATATCTGGGGAGAACTTTTATATACATATATGTATACACACACATTTGTTTTGAGAGCTTCCTCATAAAACTCCAGCAGATTCTCACAATTGTTTCACATCTCCTCAGATATTAATTACTCTATTTGCTGCTTTTTTTCCCCCTAAATGCCCACAAATCTGCAGTGTTGCAACCTACCTGTAGCGTTAGGTGGGGAGATTCTCTGCTCTGTAGATATGTAAAGCAGCCGTATCTGCATGAATCGCTGGATTTCCAAACAGCATGTTACAGTAGATATTGCTGATAGGAGTGACAAGAGGGTGCGTAGTCCTTGTGATGGAAAGACAGCTAGTACTTCAATTAAGAAGATATCTTTCGAATTTGATAAATCTTGTGTAATATCCGGTGTCTCCCTCTGTTGTGGCTTCGGAAAAACTGCTTGGTCAACAGGATCTTTTAGCTGCTTCTTTGGGATTGAAGCTTTCTCCTCCTGCTGCTCCCTTTTTGCTTCAGTTAAGGGAGAATTAATTGCTGAACATCCGCAGTCCACCAAAAATGCCAATATATATAAATGTGGCCCCGAGGGGTGGGGGGAGTGCGTGTTTGCCCGTGTGTGTAGCTTAATGCATGTTTGTGTGGACTCCGTGTGCCTGTGTGTGCGTGCTCTGGGAATGGAGGAAAAGAAGGGATGGTGACACACACACACCCCCCAGCAGTCCTTTTTTGTTTTGGTTTGTGCCAGCTTCTACCTCTGTAGTTCTGCAGTTCGTGTAATGCTGATATTTCATCTCATTTAAAAGTTTCCTGTAATACTTCTCTTAGTTATTTTAGGAGGGGTTAGAACCAGTTCGCTGCCAGGGTTGCGCTGGCTGCCGGCTGGTGTGTGGGCAGGTTGGTGGCAGTGATGTGGCACTGTGGGCAGCCAGAGGTGCTCCCCCAGACACCGGCACGGAGCTTTCGCCTGGCGCCGACTCTCCCGGGTGTCATTCAAAGCCCCCCTCCCTTCCGGGGTCCGTCCTCACTCCGCCACTTCAGCACAGCTCACCGCAGGTCGGGCCGTGCTGCATCGCTCCTGAAGTTTTAGAGAGGCTCCAGCTTAATCAGGCCGACACATTTCAGCGTCTCCACGCATTGTGCAGACATTTAACGTCCTGCACTCCTTTCACGTTTTTTGCTGGGAATTACTGAAATGCTGAATAACGGAGAAAGTGAATTGCATCGTTGCTTCTGTCAGGGTTAAACATACCTGCTGCAGGCTGGGCTGTGTTGGTAGCCCAGGAAGTCCCTCTTCAGAAATGCTGTAAATAAGATTCTGTACTACTCCACCTCTCGCAGCCCAAGTTTAACCCAGCACCATCTTTCAGATCAGACACAGACCTGACAACAGATTATGTTTAACTCCTTTTTCAGCTCAGCTTTCCCACTTTGATTTAATGAAGTGGGCTGTGCTCCATACGTAGCACCAAGGGACAGTGGCCACCACAAGAGGTTTAGACCATTCTTAAACTTGACTTCAAAACCCTCCAAGCTGCCCATCACCATGTGATTTCAGGCAGCTGGTTTAATTTCTGGTGCATCCAAAAACTCAACTGCAAAAATGAAGAAAGTAAAAATTAGATGATTCTGTGAACCACCATTCCTTCAGAGATATTTTATGGTCATATTCTTCCAAGCATGTGTGTCTAATTTAGGTATTTCACATGTTTTTTTCTCTTTACCAGTAATTAAGAAGAGGTTTAATTCAAATGAAACAGTGACAGTTACCTGTGCAGTTTAAAAACTTGGATTTATTCTTCAGTACTGGTTGAAACAATGACTTTTATAAGTCAATATTCCTTGAATTTGGAGTTTTTTCTCACTTGAAACTGTTTTGTTTTCAGACCGCAACACTGGTCCCCCTATGGAAGCAACTGTTTGTGTCTGGCTTTGAGGTCCCATGGAGAAGCCGAGGAGGGGAATGGCTCTTCATATCCATGAAGCCTGGATACTTCTGTTTGTGCTCCCTGGTTTGGTCACTCCAGCTGCCATCAGCCATGAAGATTACCCTGCTGATGAAGGGGACCAGACCTCCAGTAATGACAATCTGATCTTTGATGATTACCGGGGGAAGGGCTGTGTGGATGACAGTGGCTTTGTGTACAAACTGGGAGAACGTTTTTTCCCAGGACATTCCAACTGTCCCTGTGTCTGTACTGAGGATGGACCTGTTTGCGATCAACCAGAATGCCCTAAAATCCACCCAAAGTGCACAAAAGTGGAACACAATGGATGCTGTCCAGAATGCAAAGAAGTGAAAAACTTTTGTGAATATCATGGGAAAAATTACAAAATCTTGGAGGAATTTAAGGTATGGAACCCTTTCTTCAGTATTTCATATTAGTGTGCTTTAGGAATTGTATTTTTGTTGGGAGCTCTCAAAGGCACTCAGTATTTGCTTACTGCCATTGATGAATGCTGAAGTTGAAGTTGTTTTTAGCTGTGATGCAGGTCTGGCTCATGTAAAAGCTGTCACCTCCCCCTTATGTGCATTTCCTGAGGGCCAGTGGTCAGTCAAAAGCCCCTGTGGGGGTTGCCAGCCCTCTGCATCTGCCTCCTTTGCTCATGCTGGACTACCAAGGGTGTGTAAACCAGTACTGAGTGCTTTTTAAGAACCACTTTTGCAATTTGGATTGCAAAAGATTGATGGCATGGTGCTGAGATTTGTTACTTACAACTGGATGAGCATGCAAATAAGTAGATGGTAAAGTCTGTTTAATTTTTCCATTTCAGCTATGATAAGGCTATCTAGAATGGAGAAGATGAACTCCTAGGCAGATGAGCATCTCAAGCCATGAGAAGCGTGGGGTTTCACTGTAATGGTTGAGTTCATGTAAGGAATGTTATCAAGAAATCCTGAAATATATCTTAAAAACAAGTTGGTATTTTCCAAAACCACAACACAACTCGCAGGTCTCATTCTAATGAGTTTGATCACGAGCTTTCAATTCTACTGTGGAAAACAGCATTTCACAATAAAGACCAGGGGCTGTAAAAGTGGTAGGTACACAAGTTTGATCTTCCAGGTCACATGGCTTTAAGAGTTGAACCTCCATAATTAACAACAACCTGTAACTGTTTATGGCTGAGTGCCAGATCTCATTATACACTTGGCCAGTTTATTGTCTTTCCTGCACAGAAAATAATTTCATACAGGTCTGTGTAGGTCACCAGTTCTCAGTAACATAGATGGCAGTTCCCTTTTTCACAGAATTGTCATGTTCAGGGAAGATAGCAGAAGTAGTTCCTTTCTTCTATCATGTGTGGTGTATGTTTATCCTTTTCTGTCCATCTGAAACTGCAGTCACTGAGTCTGGGCAAGATGGTTCAATGTCACAAACACAAGGTAAAGCACATGTATAAGGAACATCTCCTTGAGGGCCACCCTGATCAACCTGCTGTGCTTCACTGAGGGATGTGAAGATTCTGATCTTGTGAACTGCCCAGATAACAGTTTCTTCTTGCCCTGGGAAGGCCTGGCCCAAGTTCATCCCACGATTATACTTCAGTAGTCCCATTTTGACTGCTGTGTTGTCAGATGGTGAGATGTCCCACCTAGGTGATCATGTTTTCATGTGAGAGGTATAAGGGCTCGTTTCTAAGAAGCAGAAATTTGTAAGGACTCTTTGAAGAGGTTTCAGTGGGAGAGATAGATCTTGTCATTAAAGTATCCCTTGCGTGTGAATTAAGTGGAAAAGTAGTAATCTGTTTTCCTGAAAGAAATAATTTCATCCTGATAACAGCTTAAACTCTAGGAAAACAGAATGCAGGAGAGAAAAGCTGTTGGAGAGAGTTAGGAGCCATCTGGTTCATTGCTTGCTGTATTCACATACTTGGGGTGTTGTGTGGAAAGCAAAGTTCCAGATCCTCTGAGAAGCACAAAGTAGATGGTGTCACGCTGCTCCGACACACAGTAACCTTCTGTCCAGAACTAATGTGGGATCCTTCACACTTAATTTAGCTGACAGTCAAACTTTTGACCTAGACCTGTGTTTTGCTGAAAGCTCAATATGTTGTGGAATAGGGCAGAAACCAATATTTTGGAAGTCTCTGTGTTTACCTAGAATAAACAGTGGATTGCTTTTTTGTTCCTCAGAGTACTATAGGAGAGTCAGACAATGAAAGATCACTGTTTCATGGGGAAAAAAGAAGCACCTGTGAACTATGACTTTATAAATTCTATGGGAAAGACAGGACTCCGAGATTCAGGAAGCTGCTGCTCTGAAGTCTTGACTTTATGAGGCATCCAAGCATTTTGTTGTTTATTTCAACAGAATAAAGATTTTACCTGCTCACTCTGCAGATGAAATCCTGAGCAGTTCATAGGTTTTACAGGCTCTGAGCTCTGCTCTTCCCTCATCCTGTTGAATTTATAAGGTCTGCAAACTTTCTCACATCCATTGCACACACACTGAAGTCAAAGATGAGAGGCTGTTCTGACTCAAACTCAGGCTGCTTTCAGTGGAAACAGAGGCACTGTTTTATGTGGTCTCAGAACCCTTTCACCCACTTGATTTACTTTTGCTGGTATGTAGATTCCAAATCGTCATCTATAGAAGTGCTTGTCACTGCTGAGTTTCAGCTGAAATTAGCCTCTATTTAAAAATCTTTTGCAAGTGTGTGTCTGTGTGTATCTGCCAGGACTGACTCATCTTGTAGAAATTTCAGCTGCCTAATCTTTCACAAATTTGGATTAATTTTTTTCTCTCAGAAATTTTTTTTTCTAGGATCTCAATATCTATGAGAGGTTTCCAGTTGGGTGAATTTTCCTGTATTGTTTCTAGATTTTTTCCTCAGGTTTGGGGTGAGGAATCCAAATGTGATTTCATCTTTTTTTCTTACGACTGGCAGTAACTGCGATGCTGTCAGGGTAAAGGAGTAGTTACAAAGGCCCATTTTTTGAATATTTAGCTTTCTTCTAGTGAACAGATCTTGTACATCTGATTTTTTGAGTCATAACAGTCATAAGCACAAGATACAAACATGCCAACAAGCCATGGAGCTTAGACAGCTGTCCAAATATTTATGCTTGTGCCCTTCAATCATTAACATGTACAACTGAAAAGCTGAACTGAAGTTCAATTATAAATCCAAACCCATTGAGAGTTTTTCTTGTATCCTGTTGTAAAATTTTGTGTCTTTGACAGATGGCTTAGTAACCCCATGCAGCATCTTCATAGCATCTTCATCTCTTATGGGTCCTGGGAGATGTTGGTGGGTTTGGGACCCCAGCTGCCTGTACAGACCCTGCCTCATTCCCTGGTTTCAGTGGGATTTACCCCCAGCTTTGGTTGAGGCTGGGGTTCCACCTGGAAACTCCTGCAGAAAAGGCCAGCACAGTCCCTCTAATGTTAACCATGATCTGATTCAAATGTGCAGATTAAAATACAGATTGATGCCCAGGGGTCAGGATTCTGATACCTGTGGAGCAGCAGAGAGGGCAGGTCTGGTGGGTTTTACTGGGATCCATCTCTCTTTTTCTTACCTTCTTTTCTGCTTTTCTCTTTGTTGGACTAGAATGTGGTCCCTCAGGTCCCCAGTGGCTCCTCTCAGAGCAGGGGTGAAGGCAACTGTGGTGGCTGCAGGGAAGGTGGGGAGGATGCTGCAAGTCTCAGGCTGTTTTCTCCAAGGAGATCTGGCAGGGACTCTCGGGGTCACTTGGCAGCTGCTTTTTCTCTCAGGCATCATCCTTGCTCTGATTTCAGTCTGGAGGTCAAGATCTGAGTCCCAAGTGCTCTGTGCTCGCCTGTAGGAGCAGAGATCTTTCAGGGGGGTTGTTAAGCCTCCCCTTTCTTCTCAGAGACAGAAAACAAGCAAATGGAGATTGGTCTTGGTTATTGTAAGTCCACGTGGTTGTGTTTTAAATGAATGTCCCCAGCCAGCAGCTGATGTAAAGTTAAGGAGACAGTGTTCTGCCAGCATGATGGATGTTCATTGGCAGCTGATGGAGAAATCCTGCAAATGTCACTGAGGAAACAGTGTCCCTAAGTGCTGATTAGCTTTTGCTCTCTTGCATGACTTACTGACAGAAGAGCACACACCTTTGAGAAATGGAATTATGGCATGGTTACAGTGTATTTGGAGCCACAGTGAGGAGGCACTGGAAGAGGATTGGGTTGTCAGTTTGGGAAGTCCATTATCAGCTCTGAACTTTCTAGGTCTCTCATCACCCAGCAGAGGCACATCCAGAATAACCTTCTCCAAACCTCTGGATGTGTAGCAAAATGCCATTGCTGGGAGATAAATGGTCAGTTCACAAGAGATTGTCAAGCTGACGTCTTGAAATATTCTCTCCATTTTAGACTGACAGGCAGGGACTGCTCCCTGTCCCTGCAGGAGGGTGAGCGTGGTGCCATCCTCCTCCAAGGCAGGGGCAGCAATTTCCTAAGCACAAACATTAAAAAATCTGTGTTAGCCTGGCAGAACACTGGGTGAGTTATCCTTTGGGGGAACACAAGAAGTTTTGCCTTCCTGATGATGTTCAAGCGAGAAGAGCAGCTTCAACCTGCAGTTGTGAACTTGAGCTTGAAAAATACTCTGGACATTTTTTGGGTGCTCTTCAGTGGCTGTCTTCCTTTCTGCCAAGCACAGAGCTGCAATTTCTTCTAGCCATTGGCTCTGCCAGTGCTTCTCTTCTGCTGCTGCCTTTATTTGCCTTTCCTTCCCAATGACTTCTCCTCTCCCACCTTTGCTCCTCCCAGACCTATCCTCACTGAAAAAGTCCCTAGGTGGTGCCCAAGTATTTGTCCCTTGCATCAGCACAAGTGTGGAGAGGTGGGAAAACAAACCTTTCTCTTGCCCTTGCCCTTTTCCAACATACTGGGGGGAAAAAAAAAAAAGAAAAAAAAAAAAAAAGGGAAGGAAAGGGAAAATTTTTCCTTCCGGGGCAAAATAGAAAAAAAAAAAAAAAGGGCAGGAAAGGTGAAATTTTTCCTTCCAGGGCAAAGTTTATGCTGACTTGAAAAGAGCCAGGATTTCATTGCTAAAGTTCTACTTTATATTTCTTTCCTCTGTTCCCTGCCACTATATCTTAAGTTCATTGTTTTTTCTTGTCCACAAATCACCTCTAATCCTTCAGTGAAGGTTTTTGTATCTTGCTGACTTTATGTTTTCTTGAACAGTGCTTTGCACAGTAGGGACACAGCTCTAGCAGGGTTCTTCAGGGTGTAATCATAACCCAAAATATATGAGGGACTGTGTAAGCATAGCATTATCACACACTAATTCTCAGCTCATTATGGAAACCTTTACTTCAGAATAGTGGCACCTCCTTCTCCTTTGTTAATGCTCTTTAAAATGTTTTATTAATGCAATTACCTGAATTTAACTGAACAAAGCAAAGCCTCTCATCCAAAGGCACGTGCAGGCAGGAATGCAGCTGCTATCCCAGCAGCTCTCAGCCCCTGAAATGCAGTGTGTCCATCCTGATGCTGGAGAAAAGGAGGCAGTGAAACCAAAAAGGGATTCCCCACCCCCACAACTGTGCCAGAAATAGAAATTAAGTGGTGTAAACAACAGCCTGGCTCAGACCACCAGGTACCTAGCCTAGGAATGCAAGCTTATCAAAAATGAATGGAGCACTTGGGATGGTGCAGAGTGTTACTGCTGGGGTGGTGCTCTTCAGTGAGAAACAAGAGTGTGGCAGCCCTGGGTGGAGAGGGCCAGCATGGGCCCCTGTTTTAATATTGGCATTTTTCTCTCCAAGATGTGTGCAGCAGGCCTTTTTTTCTACTATGACTCAAACAAGTGGAGCTTTTTTTTTTCCTTCGTCTGCCTGTGTGTTCTGCAATTTCACATATGGCTAGAAAATCATAATACAAAAGAAATTTCAATAACGTGCCTGTGCTTTAATAAAAGGAGCCATGAACAATGCCAGCTCTGAAGATAGCATACAGTCATGGAAATCAGACAGGGGAAACAGAACATCAGTCAGATGGAAAAGTATGATTTATTATCTCCCTCCTGGCAAAATTACAGTGACAATGTCTATGCAAAGGAATTTGAAATTACTGACTAACTGTATTTCTGTCATAATTTGTACCAAGAAAACATACTAAAATAGATAGGCCTGTCACATATTGATCTATAGTGAAACCTATTTTTTAAATTATGCTATGAATTGAGCTACTGATTCTGTAACATATATATCACATTATGCACAAATATATTATTACAATGGGCGAAAGAAGGTGGGCTTTGTTCAGAATTTGGCTAAAATAATCTATGGAAATTTCTTCCCTGGAGCACAGTAATACAGGGGAGGCCTCAAAAGCTCAGAACTCAGTGGTGCTGGCTGTGCCACACACAAACTGTCCCAGAGGTCCCCACTGAAATGGATGAGACCCAAAACCTGAGCATCCCCACAATTCAGAATCAGCAGGAACTGAGCACAAGCCCCTGGTTTTAGCCATGGTCCAGCAGCCCAGTGCAGAACTTTCCAGTAAAAACATGACACAGGAACTAATGTGTGCCCAGCATTTGTACTGCCAGAGCTGGGGCTGGGCTTTCAGTTATTCACTGCAGGAAATAACCCATCAGCTCTGCTTGCTTCCAGAACTGGGGCTGTCCAGAGAGCTTCTCCTCCCCTCCCTCCATGGCTGCTGGAGCCTTACTGTTAAGAAAAAGGAATATGTAGTACATGAAGGTGTTACCAGCTCCTTTCTAGAGTGGTAAAATGAAGTCTGAGGCTTTACTGTTGTGCCAGACCATGCTCAGTGGGGCCAAGGAGAGAGCTGCTCATCCCTTGTCTCTCCCAAGCCGTTTGTTTCTGTCAGCCAGGCTGTTTCTGTGGGGCTGGTGAGCAGGAGATCCTCAGGTCATCAGCTTAGGAAGAAGGATGTCATCCTTAGAAACATTCACAGCTCTTTGGTGAGAAGGTTTTTTAGGAAACTATTCCTGCCAGAACAAGGGGAAGTGCAGGTATGTGTTTGTTGCCACTGGAATTTGCTCTATGCGGAATTGCATTCATTAAAAAAATGCTCAATCAGCCATTTTTTCTAGTTACTGTTTTAAAAGCTGTAATTAGATAAGTTATGTAGTGACAATGCTTAGTCTAGTTGCAAAATAAGGATATGTGAGGCTTCCTTACTCTGTTCTGTGGTAATATTAGAGGTAATTCTTTGGGAATTACAGTAAAATCAGTATGCTTGGAGAAGCAATAGGGTTTGAAACAGCTCCTGAAAGCAAGGAATCTCTCAGTCTGTTAACTGTGGTCATCCCAGTCAGAAAAACCTTTCTCACTGGGGGTTAGCCCAGTGTGCTCCCTGTGTGAGCAGACCCCAATGTATTCTCTCATCACAGATAGCCTGTTCAAACCCATTTTCAGTTCACATCCCTCCCTGCCTGTGTTAATAACCAAACTATGGCATCCCCTGAGGGACAGAAACCTCCCAGATGCTGGCAGCTGCAGAAGGAACAGGACCAAGGTCCACATCTCTTCCCCAGTGATGTCTGGTTGTGCTATACCTACCTCCATAACAGAAACTCAGTGTTTTATCAGTACATGGAGCTGATCTCACCACCTTCTCCCATCTCTCAGTGTAGACAATGGAGGAAACAGCAGACTCAGGTATAAGGAAAACACATGTAGAAGGGATCACCTTTCTGAGCAGGTCCTCTGTTCCTTTCTCCCTGCTCCAGGAGGCTTTATCCTAGATATGGCTCCTTCACTGCAAAAGCCAACCAGGAGGGAATGGAGAGCAGACAGCTGTCAGCTGGGCTCACTTTCATTGCTGACATTAAAAGGAGCTTAACAAATGTGAAGCAGACACAGACATTTTGTCTGTGTCCGAATGGGGCTGCACTTTACACGTTGGAGCCACGGTCCCACCTGTCATATCTGTAACCTTTCAGAAGGAGTCCCCTTCCCTGGGCACTGGGCATGTCTGAACTAAAAAACTACTGTAATCGAGTCATAAAAATTACCACCAAAGTAACAGAGCCCCAGGGTAGGTGAGGTGCAACTATTGCAAGGAATAAAATGAGACATATATCAAAGCAAAGAGAGCGTTCTCACGGAAGAAGTGCAAAGTCATGTTTGTACAGAAAGCTTTGCTTCTGCTCTCGGGAGAGAAAAGCAACCACGAGACTGCAGATACACAGCTCTGGTGGAAAAGGGGCCAGGACTCAGCTCAAGGTTGTCTTTCTCATCAGCTAATGGAGGAGTCACTCTTCAGATCCAGACAGTGTTCCAGGAGCCTTTTAAACTCATCACATTGTGTGGCACAGAGCAAATCTATGAGTGCAAAGCTCCTAAATCTATCAGAACCCTGACTCACCAGCTATGGGCCCAGGATACCCAGGATGAGGCACATCTTCTGTGCCCCTCATCTGCCTTACTGATCTCTAGGGCTCCCCAGGAATGTTCACAGAAGAATGGCAAGGATAATGTTGTTTCTGGTTATGGAAAGGCATGGCCTGGGAATGAGGGGAGGAGAGGAATACATGACCTGGAGTGATCAGAGCATCCTTGTGCTTTTCCAGCTCCAGAATCCAAGCCTGGTCACCAGCAGGTTGGAAGGACTCTTGTGTTAGCAATATTTGTGTGTGTGTTGAGGGCACCCTTAAAAACAGGATCTCAGCATCTGCTTTTGCTGCTTCTTGGAAGCCAAGTCCTTGGTTTAGCCAATCTGCAGTGTGGTGCAAGCATTTTTCAATTTTTGGATGGCAAAGTTGATTTGTATTGCTAGTGCTCTGTATAAGTAGGATACAGCTCCAATTTTTTCACTGCAGATAAATTATCTAATGACTTAGTAGTTTTTTCCTGTTGCAAAGTAATTTGCAACCTGATGGTGTTTTCAGTGAGTGTGCTTGTCTATAATTACCCAACACCTTGTTTATTTGAGCAACTTTCCACCTATGGAAAATCCAGGTGGTTACATTTTCCTGAGTATACTTTGATATTGTATCTCCACTAGCTGGCTAGATGATTTTTATTTTATTAAGTGACAAAAATGAGATAAATTTTTGCTCTTTGTGGGTTTTTGTATGAGCACATACAAAAGAGCCATTTACCAAATTTTTAACACTAATTAGATGGTTATTTATGCGCTGCTAATAGTGAAAGCCAAGTGAGCAGCTCAAATGAGAAGTGGGCAGGTTTCAGTCTCACCTTCAGGTGGGACTTGTTCACCAGCTTCTTCTCCACAAGTTTGGCACCTGCAAAATTTCTCAGCTGAAAGCTTTCTGAATTTTCCTGCAATCTTCTGCTAATCTGCCTGAGATCACAGGCAATTTCAATAACAATGAAAATGATTCTAATTTCTCCTCCAGGATTATCTCTGATGAACGCTATCCCAGTTCCTTTTTTATTCCTCTCCCCTGGTTTATGACTTCCCACCTCAGCCATAATGCAGAAGCCATTTTTGCCTCCCAATTTATTCATCAGGTCCTTTCAAACTTTCTTCCCTTTTTTGCTTCCTGCCAATAAATTCCCCACCTGAAACTGTAGCCACAGAGATAATTTCCATCCGAATTGCCGTTGTCCTTAGCGTCATTAAAAGTTACAGCTACTCTTAAGATGTAAGTGTCCAATTTGACAGGCAGAAGTATAGAGGATGGCACTTATCCTGCTGTTTTGTCTGCATCGAGCAGGATGCCATCAGTCCAGCCTGTCTGAGGGAGGAGGCTGAATGGGATTCTCTCTGTGAGTCTCTTGAAAACTAAAAGAGGGAGGGATTGACAGCAGCGATGGTTTTCAGTCTTCCTTTTCTTGGAGCCCAGCACTCGCAGGGGATGGGACACATCCAGAGTTAGGCAGGAGGTGCATGTGGATACCGCTCGTGGATCTGAATCTATGGCAGTGATGCCTTAAGTGTGCAGAGCTGCCAGATGAGATCCATTGCATCCCAAACCACCTTGGCAGCAGAAGTATAGAGGATGGCACTTCCTTTTTCAGGGTTGGCACCACTTTTTCTAATATGTTCTCGAAGAGGGAGAAAGCATTTCAACTCCATATTCAGTAAAACTGCCGTGAAAAGCATTTTTTCCCTTTGCAGTGTCACCTAGAGGAGGAACATCCTTACACACCATGTCCTTTTTGGTGTTTGAAGGAGCTGGGAGCTGAAAGGCCTGATTTTGGTTTGCAGTGGTACCGAGAGTCCCAGTCCCTCCTCTGCCTTTGCTCTGATGTGATGGCTCCTTGGGTTTCCCCAGAGCTCAGAAACAAGCCCATTGGCTTAGTTTTATGCTTATACCCCTCTTTGTGTTCAGTCAACCAAGAAGATTTCTCCAGTCATTGTGGCCACGTTGTAAATTCACCTGTTTGACTCCGAAGAACACCGCAGGCCCCAAAAACAGGTACACTCAATTCAGTGGAAACACTTGGATGGTCTTCCAGTGACTTGGAGAGCCCCTGCACAATGATCAGCAGGTGCATTGTAACGTGATTAGATCGACAACACTTCTTTTGTTCCCCCAAAGAAAAGTCAAGTATTCCTGATACAATAGCTGTGAGGTCTGTATTGCTGTGCACCTGTCTGGTGGGAGCTGGGTCTGGTTGGTGAAGAGCTGTTGTGTGTCAGGCAGCAAAAGAACATGTCCTTATGCACCTCTTAATGGGACCTTGTCAATGAGGTGAAGCCTTCCAGGATGGCATTAGGGGACATCCTTGTACAAAAGCTCTCTTCAGGCTTAGCTCAAGGAAGGAGGGGGAAGAGAGCAGCACAACAAATCCTGATTACTGCATCTCGGGCTTTGAGCAGCCTGGCTCCAGCAAAGATGTAAATCTTCTTCCATGAGGCTGAAAACCCAGGTACAAAGAAAATGCCACACAATTCAAGGCCTTTTCTTGGAAAAGTGAGGAGAGGTCCTAAGTGTTAGGGAATGGCTGTGCTAAACATGCCTGGAGGAGCTGGTGTCTAAATTCATGGAGTGGAAGGTCTCCAGGAGTAACAGGTCTCTGTACAGTCAGTTTTAATCTTGAAATACTCAGGTGCCAAATAGCACTTTAGTCTTGGAAGGCTGCTTGAAAATTGAGCAGCATTTTCCCAGCTCCTGGAGGGTTATGAGCCTCAAACCCCAAGTCTGAGTGAAGCCAGCTGGAAGAATCCCAACTGGTCACGGGGAACTACAGCTTCAAAACTTGGTCTGAGACATCTCCTGAGCTGGGTGACCTGGAAAGCAGTTAGCCTGGTGAATGTGGCAGCAGGGCAAAAAGTGAGGAAAATGGATTCTTATTGACTGACAGAGCAAACAGGTGAAGAAAAAGTGTCAGTCACATGTCATCTTGGGGGTTTTTAGTTTGTTTTAGGTAAATCACTCTGTCTCCACCTCTCCAGAGCTGTTGGTGTAGAAGCAGCTAAGAGTGATTGATGAGCAGACATAAAGACAGAGAAATCCTGATTTCAGGCAGGCAAGAGGAGGTACTGCAGAATGATATTTCATGGAACCAGATATGCTTCCTCCATTCACTCAGGGAGAATATTCCCTACTTGGTGAGGATATAGGAAAGCCTTTCCCATGTTTGGGGCAGCAGAGGGGTGGCTTAGGTGCTGTAGCTATGGCCAAGACATGAGCTGAGGGAGAAATACAGAGATGAGGTTCAGTTAAGTACTTGCAACAAAAGAATTCCTATGACTAAATGAGATGACTGAGGTGCTTCTTGCAAGGTCGTGCCTAAAATCTTGGAAGTTTTGTGTGTCAATTATTGTTGTGATTGTACCAGCTGTGGTCTAAAAAAAATGTTGGATTCAGATCTCTTCAGCTGTAGAAAAGCATAAAGAAGCAGATTTAAACATCCTGAGTTCTGAACTGAGATTTCCATTTTCTTCTCTCCATGCCTCCCTTAGGTTTGGGAATAATCAGTTTTGTAGGCTATTGCCCAAAGAACTGTTTGATCATGTGATCTCTCTGGCTGTCCACCAGTCCTTGAGGGCCTGCTCACAAAATAGACCTCTCAGAGGTATGAAATTTCTGTGGGTTTTTCAAACCTTGTAGCTGACTAAAGAAGAGCCCACATGGTGCCCAACCCTGTAAGAGAGGAGTAGCTGGATGGTGTTAGCAGTCATAATTCCTACATGTGCTGGCATTTACTTCCAAACAGAGGGTGAAAGCAGTGGGGAGCTGGTGTGTATGGGTGAGAGAGTGAAGAGTAGGAGGTGAGGCACCCATATCCTGTTTGGTTTCCTGATTCCCCCTCCTCAGGGAATATCTTGTTTTTCATTCTGGTTCCTTTGCTGCCTTTTTTGTGTGTCTGTTTATATCGTCTATCAAGTTTATCATTCTGTGCTCGCGCACATAAAATCTTTATTAGCAGTGTGTATTTTCTATTCTCTGCTCTAATTTTCCTTCCTTCTTGCATTGTTAACAAACTCTGCTGATTGCAGATGTTTCCCATTTGACAGCACCTGACACTCAGGTTTTCCAGCCACGCAGCAGAAGGAGTGCTGGTTCCTTCCTCTGGCCACCCTGAGGTGTGTGGTGGGGCCATCCCACACAGCAGCAGGGGCTGAACCTGCCCTCCCAGCCAAACCTAGGCTCACAGTCCTCCTTGGGATCAGCAGAACAGAAGAGAAATAGAAATGGGGCTGTGATCTTAGGGGTGGTTATGAATGGGCTGTGCTGCTCTGGTCTTTTTGAAGTGACTGGCTGAAGGAGAAGGGGATTAGGGTCAGTGCAGAGACAGAGAAAATCCCTAATGCTCTGTGTCCCTTTTCAGCTGCTGTTAAAAGCCCTTGAATGGTGGATAGATGTTGGCCACGTCTGCTTCCCACCAGCTTGGCTTGACTTGGCCCCTACGCTGCCAGCAACACCCAGGAATGTATCACCCCACTGGCTCTGAGGGTCACTGCTCTCACCCCCATTAGAAGATGGGGTAAAAAGGATTTCAGTGCTTTGCACTGGTTTGGCCAAGTCAAACTGTTCTACTGACTGATACCTTCTACAGAAGGGTCCAGTTTGCTCCTGACAGAGCCATTTGTGAAATCATATTGAGCAGTACAGGACCATAGAATGGTGCAGACGTGTATCCGTGCTGTGGCTGGGCATCGTGAGCACCCTTTCCTTTTGGGCAGTGGTCAGAAGAATGTTTCTTCACCAACAGCTCTTGAAATCCTAATAAATCCTTCCCCAGAGAGTTTTCTAAGAGATTATTCTGCCTTGGACATGGGAATGAGTAAATTACCACCTTTTGTGATCCTTAAATCTTATAATTCTTTCCAGAATTTCAGTTTAAGGGACATAGATAAAGCATTTGCACTGTTCATATGGGACAGTGTCCTCTCTCCTTCCTACTCCAGAAAACCCCTGTGTTTTTTCAGTATCCTTCTTCAGCAGGGATGAGAGTTCCTTTTCTGGAATTGTTGTTTGAACTTCAGTGACTACAAAAGTGTAAACCACCCCTCTTTCATGGGTGATCAATCTTTACATCGGGAAAACAGGAAACAAAAGGACATCTTCTTCTGATTCCCTGTTCTTCACTGATTCCCAGTTTGTCATTTTGCTGCTTGGTCTTCCTGCTGCCTGTACCAATAGAGGACTTTATGGCCAGCATCCCAGAATTTTTCCACAAGAAGAGTAGCATCAGGGAAAGTAAAAGCTCAGATGCAGAGCCTGCAGACAATAGTTTCAAAATGCTCAGTGTGCTTGGGGCAAAGTCCTTTCTGAATGGGCAGGGATTGCAGATCAGATCCCAAAGCACATCCCATGGAAGAAAGCGCCAAGGCTCTCACAAACCAAGTGGACAAGAAGGCTGGAGTCCCCCATGGTAAGTGGCACTGACAAGTGACCAAAGTGGTCAGATAGAGGAAGATCCTGGTGACAAGACCAAGTGGCTTGACCTTAACACAGCAGGGAAGAGGAGGTGTCAGGGAAGGTCTGGTTCATGCCAAAGCAGCCTTTGCATTTGGTGGCTTAGGCTGAGCCTCTAAAGGGGGGAAATGATGCCTTCAGTTTTAGCTTTTATATTTTTCAAATTCTGTGCTGCTGTAGTGCATAACTGAGCTTCATATTAAGTATTAGCAAGTTCTCCTCACAGGGTAGGCAGACAACACAATCCTTTTCCAGCTTGTCCAGGGACAACTGTTACAAGCTCCAGGTCCAAAAAAAATAAACAGTGATGAACTGAAGAGAGAAAAACAAGGAGGATGGAACTTCATAACCTGAAGCTGTAATTGGACAATTAACTCCAATATGTAAATGGACCATAAATTACAAAAATGAGAGACCCCGTGCCCGGTTGTCCACTTTGTGACCATTTTGGGTCCAACTTGGCCTGGCTGGGCTCTTGTGCTGCTCAAGGTGTATCCACTGAGGCCTTTTAATAAATCCCTACTTTATTCCTTAACTCTGTCTGTTCTAGGTCAGCCTTCTCAAGGCATCAGTTCACTCTGTGTTCTGCCAGGGTGTGCTTTCCTTCTCTAATTGTGTGCAGCTCTTCCCGCTTGGAAAGCTGCTCCGAGCGTCAGGAACATCCTGGTTTATTCCAGTGTCATTTTCAGGCTGCAGCGCCAAGGCTGAGGCAGAAGATGTGTGTGTCAAGTCTCATCTGCTCAGCTGCAGAGCTGTTCAGGGGCAGCTTCTGCTTGTGCTGATCCTCTTGGAGCCGTGGATTGGGCTGCAGCCCTGGAAAAGCATCACATGTTTCTTAGCATTGCAGCCACTGGTGTAGTGAGGATGGGTACGAGCCCTGGAGGAGATGTCAGTGAAAGCTTCCACAAATCACAAGATCTAGTTCTACTGCTCCATATAATTAGTGATTAAAATGAGTAAAAACAAAGCAGCAATTTTCTTATTGATCCCTCAGCAAATAGCTCTGTCTGTTTTCTTCTGTATTGTTTCTTCTTATTAAATAGCCTTGAATAACAAATGTCAGTCAAATGAATTTAGATTCACGGTGCTTCAGACAGAAATCAAAGCAGGATTGAAAGAGGAACGATAATTAGAGAGAGGAATTCCACCTCCACACACTTCTTCCCTTGCTCAAGGAGTGCTGATTTTATCTAAATTGCCAAAGCCATGAGCAAATGAGAGGTGATGGGAATTACAGACCGCAGATGCTGAGACAAAGCAAGGGAAGCTTTAATTAGTGCATTTTAAGGTAGAAATTAATTTCCTGGGAATAAATTATTCGACTCAAGACACATGGAGCTTCTTAGAGGTGAACTGAAGAGCTTTTTACACACCAGAAACAGGGCTTACAGGTTATATCTGTCTTGTAGAAATGAGTGACCCATCACTGGGGTCTCAAATACATCAGGATGAATCCCTCTTTCTTTGCATCCCACTTTATTTTCTAATATTGAGGAATATTTTTTAATATTGAGGAATTCCCACAGCTGCAGATTCACATAAAGCAGGATTTTTTCCCAGTACCCACATTTCCTCACTGAAATGTTAGTGATGGATGCTGAGAAACTGGGAGTTACATATCAAACCTACTGGTACTGAAAGGAAGTTATTTTCCTTTCAATCCTCCTCTTACTCTCCTTCCTTAGTTCTGTTGCCATGCTTTCATGACACTTGCACACACCTAAGTCACTGGGAACCTTAGAACCCTGACCTTTCTGTGTTTTCAGCAGATTTTCACTGCTTTTTAAAGGTGGAGACAGTAACAACTCTCTGCAATTTGCAGGTGGATAGAGCTTCCTGGCCGAATTGATGGTGCTGAAACAAAACCATTTAGCTGGCTGCTTTAATCCTGAATTCCCTGACTCGGCAGAATTACTCACTCTCTTAATTATTTAAGTATTTTATGTGAGCCTGTTGCTCACAAACCTTGTTGAAGCAAGCAGGAGAGGGGCCAGGCTGAGATCTCATGGTTCTGTTCCAGGAGTGCTCGCAGACCCCTGAGGCAGGTGCTGCACAAACATGGACTAAAATGGGTTTGCCCCTCCAAGAGCAACACTATTCTCCTCTGGCCTGAAAAGTGGGAATGAAAACACCTCAGGAGGCCTGGAGATGGACAGGCCATCCCAGCAGCACCTTTCCCACAGCTTGGGGGTGGCTGGCAGTGCTGGTCTACATGAGAGACTTGGAATGGCCTGGAAAATCAGCCTGTCCTCCCTTCCTGGAATGAGCCACCACTCATGGCCTTCCACAAATCCTGCACTTCTTCTGGCCTCCTGTGTAAGATAAAACATGTGGGTAGAGCAAGGTACAGCCTAGAGGCTTCAGCTCAGTTATTTTGGCAAAGGTACCTAAAGTCCTAAAGACCCCATGCTCAGTGTGGGAAAACAAGGCTGAGGCTCGCTGGTTTTTCTGATGTTGTGCTTGCCTATTTCAGCTGTTGCTCTTTCGTGCCAGAGGTTAACTCGTATCACCCATGATGAATGACTCAGTCAAGGGGTATTGAACGCTGTTGTGTTTATCTTGTGGCAAGATGGGAATGTTGCAAACTTGTGAGCTGCGGGAGGCAACGGGCTAATTTGAGATTTGTTCCTAGCCCTCGCCATGCGAATGGTGTCGCTGCGAGCCCAGCAATGAAGTTCACTGTGTTGTAGCAGACTGCGCAGTCCCAGAGTGTGTCAACCCAGTCTATGAACCAGAGCAGTGTTGTCCCGTCTGCAAAAATGGTAAGAAAGAACCCTGTTGGCTTTAACAGATATAAAGGAAATATTTGATTGCATTGCTGTTACTGAGGTTTGCTTCCATAGGCACGGGCTGGAGTTTGGGCTGGTCCTTCTCCTGGTGCTTCAGTTATGGGGGGAAAACTTAAGCTGCCCTTCCTGGCCTGTGTCTTCTCTTTGAAGCAGATGGAATGGCTGGCTTGACAAAGGTTTTACAGGATTGAGTCCTGATATCAGTGATTGTTGTTTCGTTTCTTTGTTATTTTCTCAAAATTAGTCCAACAGAGAATCAAATACATGAGAAAAGAGAGGGTCTTTGTCCCTACATTAAGAAACCAATGGTTATTATCTCAGGCCAAGGGAAAACTCACCAAAATCAATGGCAGAACTTTTCCTGTGGCCAGTAAGACCCCACTGAGCCCAGAACATTGTTAGTAGTGTGCTGGAGTCTCTGTGTAGCACCAGCCCTCACTGTCCTGCTAAGGTGATTTCATGAATTAGATTCATCAATACTTCCAAGAAATGTTTTGGAAAGACTGAAAGTACCTCTTTGGAAAATAAATCTGTTTCCAAAAAGGTCTCCCCAGTCTTGTACCACAGCCTGTACTCACCTACATCTCTGAAAAAGCACCTTTCTCCTAATGTAGATGTGAGGACAGATTAAAAGGTAAGGCAGCTGCACATAAACCTTTTCACAGCTTTCTAAACATGTAAGAAATGGCTACTTGGATGCATCTCCTTGTGTTTAGAATTCACTATCCATATATATTTGCTCTTACATACATCACTGCTTCTGGATAAGAGTAATGGTTGCTTGTACCTAAATGAAAATGTTGGTAAAGAAATAACATTTTCAACACATTTTCTGCTCTGTAAGACAGAGTAAAGGCAAAGAGTTGGAAATGTAAAATACTTTAACTGAAGGAACTTGAAAAATTTTAAAATGTTTGGAAAATTATGCCATAAATATTACTTGAAATCCTGAGGTTTGTATCTGTATTTTTGTTCAAAAATATTTTGTCAGATTTTCATTGAGTTTTGTGTTTCTGTTGGAAAGCAGAAAATGTTTGTAGGAAATCTCACTGGTTTGTTTTTCTTGCTGAGGTTCAGAGGAGAGGTTTGTTAGCCAGCTCTGTGCACCACCTTTGTGTACAGCTGTGCTTGGGTGTGAGGTTTCTCATCCCGCTCACCAAGACTGGTGTCCTGGGTTGGTGACTCGGGGGTGCCACTGGCTGTCACCAGGCCTGTCCCCGAGCTCAGACCCACTTACACCCCAACAAACACCTCTGGGGCTTGTGTGGCCTCTGTGTTCCTGTCACATGCAGGGCACCAGGCCAGGTCCCCTCATTCACAGTGGCAGCACATCCCATCCGGTTTGTGCCGCATGAATCCGACCTGTGAGCATCCCTGAGGCTTCCCAGGAGTGCAGGCTCAGAGGGGCCTCCACAGGTCCAGGAGCTGCTGGATTTCCCCACCATGACCATTTTCCCCAGGACCACACTCCCCCTTTGGGTGTTGGTGGCTTTCTGTTCTGCAGTCCCCGACCCCTCTGGTGACCAAGGTAAGAAGCATCTTTCTTCCCAGAACAGCGTGCCTGAAACACCAGGGGAAAGGGAAAGAGCAACTCCTGCTGGTGGGGACAAGGACAGGAGGACAGGAGGACAGGAGGACAGGAGGAAGATTGGCTGTGTGCTGAACGGACTGTGGGACACAGTGAAGTGATTGGAACCCTCACGGAGAAACCAGGAGGCTTCATCCATGGTTTTACCAAATCTCTCCACTCCTCTCTTTGCTCCTCTGTTGGGGATACACGTAAAGCTCTACATCTGATTCCTGTTTGAGGCAGGGATGTATTTCTCACCATCCCCTTCAGAGCAGCCTGGATGCCTTGGGAATCCTGGTCTCTGGGGCTTGCAGCACAGCTCAGCCAGTGGAGGGCCACGTCTGTTCTGTGGGATGGAGGAGCATGTCTGCATGGGGGTGCTGTGAGGGTGCTGAACCCCTCCTGGTGTCCCAGCCTGGCTGTAGGGATGGAGACCCCTCAGCTGGAAGGGCTTCTGCTCCTCCTGCTGCTGCTAGGGCTGACTGGCTTATAGCTGGCCCTGTGTCATGGAGAATCTGATGATCAAAGTTTGTTTCTGCTCTTGGACGTGGCTGAGTGTGGCACACACCCTTCACCTTTCCCTTACAGTTTGGGAGATCCAAGTGGAAGTAGCAGCCATTCCTGTGTCTCTTCCCATCTGAATCCCTCTGACACATCCTAATGAATGAGGAGCACAGGTTTTCCAGACCAAAATTTGTCTTTCAGCTCTCCACTTCAGCCAGTCAATTAAGCTCAGTTTCACAAATGCATGAAGATAACACAAGCTGACAGACCCACTTAAATGGCTGAAACACCCCTTTTTAAATTTATTTGTTTTTTTCCTTCCATTCAGTAGCTTTTGTCTTCTGCCAAAGTGGTGAAGACACAGTGCCATGTTCTGGTGTGATGAAAAAATTTTAGTCCCTGTGGTCGTAATTTCAGACTGACAAACAGAAGAGCTCAAGGGATACAGTTGTTGGGGAGGAGTAATCTCTGTGGTGCAAATCCTCAATTCAAAAGCTACCCCTTAACATTTTGGTAAGGACAGTCCTCATTTTAGGTAAAACACAGCCCTGCATCATTTGCTGCACTCTGCCAGGAGCATGACTTGCGTGCTTGTTTAGCTGTTGCTGCTATTAAGGAGAGAATAATTCTCTTTCCATACAGTCAGGTAGATTTTGATAACCTTATTAATTACATCCTGCCAGGGGCAGAGGGCTGTGATTCAGTGAGCACTGGAAAAGGGTGCCCACAGAAGGTGTGACTGCCCCATCCCTGGAAGTGTCCAAGGCCAGGCTGGACAGGGCTTGGAGGAACCTGGGACAGTGGAAGGTGTCCCTGCCCACAGCAGGGGGTGGAAGGGGATGATCTTTAAGATCCCTTCCAACCCAAACCAGTCTGGAATTCTATGATTCTGTGATAATGCAAAAATCTGTTGGTTCTAACATTCCTGGCCTGAAGATTCACAGAAAGCCAATACCGATGTCTCTCCCATCATTTAAGAGCAGTCTCAACAAACAAATGGCTTTGGAGATTTGTTCCTTCTTGGCCAAAGAAATGAAATTGTTATCTCGTGCCTCACTAACCACAGCAGCTCATTCAAGGCTGGCTGTTCTGGCAAGGAATACCACATTCCACATGGAGCATGCAGACTTCACTGGGAGGCTCAGATGTGGGGGTGAGGAGGCAGAGGACATTTTCTCCTTCGTGCCCTATCATCCAGTTTGTCAGAGTGGATTTTAAGGGTGATGGCTCCAGGTGCTGCGCAGCATTTCTGTCACAGAGATGAAAGGTCACTGGATTTCACGTTTCCTGGTAGTGACAGACCGCGGAATTATGGCCCCGAGTTGTTCTTTCCAGTCCCTGTGACTTCTCCAGACAAAAGTGTGTCACTGCTGTTAACCCTCTCCTCTGCAGGATCTCCAAGGGCCTGTCACTGTTAGAGTCCAGCTCATGGTGCCACCATCGCTGTCACTCCTGCCCCAGGTTCTGCTGCAGTTCTGTGAGAACAGCCACCCACTCTGCCTGTGCTGGAGCCTTTCCAAGCAAAAATTCCCAGCGAGGTCTGCATGTTCCCCTGGTCAGGGCTGTGTCTGGGCCCTTCTCTCCTCACCCTGTGCTCTTCATTCCCAGACCTCTGCTTGTCCCTCCCCATAGACCCATCCACTGCTGTGGGGTGAGCCCTGGGATTGGTGGGATGTGTGTGTGTTTTAACTCCCTTTCTGTGCATCACTTGGAGGTTGCTCTTCCCATCTCCTTTAGCCCTTTGGATGTGATCTGGGAACAGTGCAGGATGCTGGGATGGGAGCATCCCCACTGCATCATCCCTCACATCGCTTCATCTGGCTTAATCTGTGATCCAGATTAAATGGGTTCCTCTGCTTTGCCAGCTCCAAGCAACTCCCACCTACTGCAGTGCACAAAGGGAGAAATTCCCTGTGTGTCATTTTCTTGAGGGGTGAACAAAAATATTATACATTTTTGGGTTGAGGTCTGGTTTTGCCTCTAATTTAATTTTTGTTGTCACCAATCTTCAACAAAAGCATTTGTTGCCCAACGAGCCAGATAAAAGCTAACATGTCCACAGTGAAATATTTCCTGGCAAGTGTGCTTACTCAGCCTGGGCTTCTGGAGACATTCGTGATGGAATACTGGGCAGCAGGAAGACATTTCGTAGATAATCTGTCACTGAGTCTTTAATTAAAGTTTTAAATTATCACAGTTGATACAGATTTCCAAGTAAAGAGGCTGATCCTGCCATCCACACACAAGTAAAAGATCCCTTTGACCTTCAACAGATTTTACATTGGTAAAATAGCATGTCTTAAGGCAAAGCTCTTGTGGGTATTTATTATAATGTGCTATAAATATTAATAAATCCCTACAAATATCTTCATATTTGAGGGCATGAGCGCAAAAGTGAGTAAGTAATAATTTATTTCTGTGCATGTAAACCCACATTTTACCTAAGCTTCTCTCTTAATTTACTGAAATATAAACTTGCTGCTCATTATTTCTCTGTTGGAGTTAATTTGAAATAAGCATTCTGCACCCCAGCCTGATCCTGCTGTAACACAGTGTGTCTTGCTCAGGAAAGCCCCAGGGATTTTCCCAGCCTGCTGAAGCCTTTCCTTTGGCAAACAAATCCGTGTTCTGTGTGTCCCTGAGTGAGCTTTGCATGTCTCTGTGTAGAACAACACCTGGGGTAGATCTTTGGGGCTGCCTTTTCTCAGCAAGTGCTATGAAGAAATGCATTTTGTCCAAGTGGGAGATGTTTGGGAGCGCCCAGGGGGTGTCCTTTGGAAAAGCTGTGCTGTGGGCAGTGGGGCACTTGGTGTCTGGACGTGGGCCAGGCTATTCCTGTCCTGCCCAGCTACTTCAGAGGTGGTTCATGAGCTGCATTTCCATTCCCAAAGGAAGCAGGGCAGGAATGTCTGGAGGCTGCAGAAAGGCACTGGTGATGCAGTCAGGGAGCAGGGCTCTTCCTTCCCAGCCAGGGACACCAACCCCTGCCCAGGTGTTGCCCTCTCTGCTGTCCTCCCCTTTGGGATTTTGCAGGACAAAAGGCTCCATCTAAATGTAAATTCTTGTCGGTGAATGTGATGGATTAACAGTGCATGTTGGTAACCAGTACTGACAAAAACCCTTCCCCACGTGGTTGTTCCAAATTATCACTGTCTTGAAAAGTGCCAAGGTTTTAATATGGAATAATCCAGTGCTGGTGCTTTATTGCATAAATGTAGCTTGTTATTTATCTGCAAGATGTGGATCGCTGAAGCTCCAGGTCATTGTTTTGGAAAGCTTCTGCTTCCAACTTGATCAGTGACAAAAAAATCACGGAAGCACGGAAAAAAATTACCAAAAGTTTGAGGAAAAAAGAGGGAAGGATTTGGGGACAGGATGTTTTGTCTGCCATTTGATTATATGCAACTGCTGGAGGATAAAGGCAACACAGAAAATGTGGCAAGAGGATGAGAGAAGACTTCATGTTCATTTACTTTTGGAAAACAGTGATTTGGAGCCATGGGGAGATCCCTTTAGAGGAAAAAAAAAAAAACAAAACAAAAACAACAACTAAATAAAATTCCTCTTCTAATTTATTTCAGAAATTCCTGAAATGGCCAGATTTTAAGATTGCACTTAAACCCCCTTCAGTCACAGCCTATGCAATGTGCTGGTTGTGCAGATGCAAGGGAATGTGCCCAGCCAAGGAGAAGAAGTGCTCCCCACGCCGGATTTTGCTGGACTCCACCATCCTCTCCCCAGGTCCTGGCAGCTGAAGGCAGTAGCATAAGCTTAGCCACATCACCCTGCATGGCTGTGAATTACTGATGGCAACCAACTTTTGGGGCACTTGGTCACCCCCACAGCCACCACCCCCTTCAGGCCTCAGCCACGGGAAGGACTGGATAATGTTCCTTGTGATGTCCAGCAGGAGTGGGAGCTGTGGTGCCCCTTTAGCTCAATTGAAGCAGTAATTTGATTACCAACAGAGGAAAGAAAGGATTGATTTGAAAGCTGGTAGAAGATCAAGACTGAAAATGAGGAGGTGTATTTGGGCCAGGCAGACACCAACCTGAATAAATACTCCAGTGCTTGCTTTACTGTTCCTTGAGAAGTCATTTCCCTGAAACTGATTTTCAGTGGAGCTCGTCCATCTGATCACTTCAGGCCAAGGGGTTAAAGATATGTAGATGCTGAACTTGCTGGTGAGAATTAGACACAAAAGCATCTGTCAAGAGCTAGAACCTCCATTGCTTTGGAAATCTCCAACACTTGGATTATCCAGATGCTTAAATGCCCTGCTGACTCAAGATTGATCTGCTTCCCATGGTCACAGCTGTTGGAAGAGGCCTCTGTAACAGTGAAAAGCTTTGGAAAAGTTGAAACTTCCAAAATTAGCCATCCTGATGTTAGACAGCATCAGGGAGGGCTGAGTTGAATCTGCCACCTCGTGAAGTTTCAGAGAAAGTGAGACTGAGAGCAACAAGGGAGAGGAAAAGCCTTTAGAGAACAAAAAAAGCCCTGAACTGAGCAGCACTTAATGTGATTAAGTCCATCTCACAGCTCAGTGCTCACACAAAGCCGGGCTGCTGGGCTGTGCAGTGACAGGGATGCTGCTGGAAGAGCTCCATTCCCAAGGAGCTGCAGCCCCTGAACCTGGTTCAGGGTGACCTGTGTTCACCTGCATGGGTCACCTGCTGCTTCCCAAGCCTCTGTGTTCTCTGCCCAGCAAGCAAGAAAGGGATAATTCACAAATTAAAAGCAGCAGGAAAAGGCTCTGCCTGATTGCTGAAGGCCAGGCAGGAGCTGAAAGCTGCCACTCTGAATTTCTAGCCCAGGTCCTAACCATGTTTCTGTGCTTCCACCACAGCAGAGTTCAGATGAATGTAACAGGCACCCTGAAGAGAAGGGTCAGGGAGGATCATGAGAAGCCATTTGTGGGACAGGACCAGCTCCAAAGCTCTCTTTCAGCAGACACAGCTCTCATAGATGTGGGAAACACGTTACCTGGTCTGCATTACTCTTCAAACTCAGAAATATTTATGAAGAAGCTTTTGCTCATATAATGATTGCTCCCCCTTGGGGAAATGTTGCTGAAGTTTGTGTGCACTGGCCTGTGAGAGTGGTAGTTCAAGGTTCACTATCATCATGATCGTGTCTTGTAGAGAAGGGGTGGGTTAGGGGATTTTTGGAGGGGAGGGAGGAGTTCCTAGATTCCCTTTGGGAAGCCAGGTTCCTTTGCAGAATGCAAGGAGCCTGGGCAGTACTGAAATTAAAGCAGGCATTGTATTGCTGTTCCTCACCTGATTCTTGGTGTGACTTTAAAATACCAAAAGTGACTTTATGATCCAATGACATTGCTGTAAACCATTTTGCTGCAAGAGAAGCTGAAAGCCAAATCCTGTGTCAGTGTCACTTGGTGTAAAACACAGCACTGTTTTCCTCTGATTTACTCCAGCTGAGAATCTGAGCTGCTGATAGCTCTGGGTGGCTCAGAGGCACTTTGCAGAAGGCTGGGGTGTTTTGCATGGTCAGGGTTTCTGAAAGGATCAGAGAGGGTTTGCTTTGGCTGCTCTAGAAGGTTGGGGTTATGAAGCATATCTGTATGAGAAGAGTGGCAGACACTGTCTTCATGTATTTCTAAATTCATGAATGTTTAATGCTTCTTTATTGGAGCCTACACATATGTAGAGGACTTTTAGAAGGGGTTGACTTATTTCAAATAATTTATGTTTGAACTGCACCTTTTACATGAAATGCAGACTTTAGAGAGCAAAGAGACTGTAATGAAAATATGAATTAAAGATTAGAGCTAAGCAAGTCTGAGAACACATAGAATTAAGAAAGACAAGTTTTCTTCTCGTGCTTCCTTTCCTTCCCTCCACCTTTCCTACATCTCCATCCCCTCTCCTTTGGCAGGGTGCTGCATTTCAGGGCAGCCTTCTGTCCCTCCCACACGGGCACAGCCCTGTGAAGGACAGCAGGGCAGTAATCTCAGCCTGGCTGTTACTGTGGGGCCATACACCACCCCAGCCTGTCACTCACCAACTCACCCATCACTTTGGCTGGAGAGACTAAAAAGGGGGTTGAAGGTTGAATGGTTTTCCTTCATCTCTCTCCCTGATTTGCTGTGAAGGGCTTCACCTGGGCAGAACTAAAATAAGTGCAGTTTTGATGGAGCTGTTTTCCAGAGGGACTCTCCACGTGGTGCAGCAGAGCCAGGTGAAGGTGCAAGGACACCGTGGGTGGGTGGCAGTGTTGCTGCTGTGTGACAGGGATGGAGCTGTGCTGCCTGTGGCAGGGCTGTGCAGGGCTCCCTTTCTTGCTCTCCTTGTTTGTGTTTTGAAAACCCTTCTGCAGTGTTGATCTGAATTACTGCCCAAGACTGAAGAGCTGAGGCTTGGTCATGAGCAAATAAAAGCCTGGTGGGAATGAGTAGAGGATGTTGCTTTCTTTGCTGTGCCTGGTGGGGTTGGCCTGGGTCAGCTCTTTGCAGCTCTGGCCGTGTTGATGCAGCTCAAGGAGAGAGGAGTCACCCATGGGACCCTATCAGCACTTTGTAAGGGAAGGTGAACTCCAGGATGTCCATATTCCACTTGTACCTGCTTCTGAAATCATAATCCCCTCAAGGAGCTCACTGAGGAGTTCAAAGAAAAAGGAGTCATTACAGACCAGTACCGCAATGGATGCAAAGGGGTGTAACTCATTTTACATCAACTAAGCCACAATCTGTCCCAGTTACTAATGCTTTGTGCCAGGTAGTGCTGGTAGGGAAGCATTTGTTAGAATAAATGGAGCAGGAGGAGATGTTCCAAAAAGAGGAGTGCTGGTGTCTTGCCCAGGGATCTGTTGAGAGCAGTGGGTCTGTGTGAAGATGAGCACACAAAGTTCTCCCCAGGTTGTCAAAGTTCTGACTTTTTTCACTGCAGCTGCCTGAAAGTATTTGAAGAAGATGGGAATATGTTGGTCAGAAAATGCTGACTCACTGAAACCTCCCTGGGAAAAGGGCCAATTACAGCAAACTTGCTGTTTGTACGTTAAAAAGGCTTGGGAAAAACTGGAAGTGATGAGATGCCCCATTTAATGCTTTCAGAACAAACTCCCTCAAATCTGGGAGGATAAAGGGGGTGACATGGTTTCAGATGTGGATCTTTATTTTATACTTTGGGATATTTCAATGGGGAAGACAGAAACAAAAGGGGCTTTTTGCCCTATTAGTTATTTCAGACAGCCTGCTCTGATTTTTACTGAAAGCAGAAAGAGTTTGCACCTTTGACTTTCCCTCCCCAGGTGAGTGGGAGAGGAATAGGAGAAATACTTTTGACTGTGATGGAAATGTCCTTCCTGCTTGGCTCTCCCTCTCATCTGGGTAAGTAACCAGGCACAGAATTGATGGAAGCTGACAAGAAAAATGGAAAGGGACTATTTTAAAAGTGCTGCAGTGACAGGACAAGGGAGAATGGCTTCACACTGGCAGAGAGCAGTTTTAGACATTCAGAATAAATCCTTCCCTGTGAGCGTGGTGAGGCCCTGGCACAGACTGCCCAGAGAAGCTGTGGCTGCCCCATCCCTGGGGGCTCTCTCCATGTACAGAAAGGGCAACAACAGCCAGGCAGTGACTGATCCCCCCTAACTTGTAGCCTGTGCTACAAGGAGAGCGGCAAGAGGGAATTTCTGGTTACTTTTCAAGCTGTGCCAAACACAAAAGAAATGTATTATTACAGGCAATGTCAAACTGTAATTATTAAATTAGAAATTAAATGGGAAACTGTGATAAAAAATGAAAACCTGCCCACGATAGTAACGATGAGATACATTTGCTGGGTTTTGTACAGAAACCATCTTTTGTCTTGGCTGCATCATGCCCCCCCAGAGAGTAAATACTCTGTGATCCAGTTCCTGAGGCTGGTGTTCTGACTGATGTTTGGGCTTTCTAGATTCAGCGTGCCCTGCTACAGGAAGTGTTGGCACAGGGAAGTCTGCAGGAGCCCAGGGATTGCAGGGGCTCATTCAGTGGGGCCAACCCAATGCTTCTCATCACTGTGCATTAATAGGGCACAGCTGTGGGGGTCAGCAAGACATCATTGACTTCCTGTTTTCCACTAATCTGTTGGGCAAAAAGAATTCAGTAAAATCCCCCACATAAGCTCATCATGTCACAAACTTCACCAGCAGGTGAGGTGTAAGCAGCAGTGGGTCTGGCACTGCTGGCAGGCCTGGCCCCTGAGCATCAAGTAGGAATCCTGACAAATGCCATGGGCATCACATCCCAGCAAGGTGTCCCTTGTACTGCAGTGTCTCCTCGTGCACTGCACTACACAGGGGCTGACTTTCTGCATTTCTCAGCTGGAATCAGCTGCCGTGTTGAGGATTTTGGCAGTGCACCCCAAGAGGGGATCTCTGGGGCAAGACAACATGCCACACTTGGAGATCAGCACCCACAAATCATTTGGGTTGGAAGGGACCTTAAAGATCATCCAGTTCCATCCCCTGCCATGGGCAGGATGCAGTAGCAGTGCAGGCAGCCCACGTGTTAGGGGTAACATTCTCCTTCTTTATGTGTCTCCAGTTCAATCTGTGCCAGACATGGATTTGTGCCCCTCATGTCATCCTGCCTCTAACGTTTCACAAGACCTGTCCTAATTTATCTCCAAAAATTTGCCAGCTGAGAAATAAATAAAGACAAGAGAGTTTATTCCCTGAGTTTGGCAATCACTTCATGGCTCAGGGAGGAAGGATGCAAAGTAAGAGTCAGAGAGGATCTGTCTCAGAGGCACTGGGGCAGTGCTGTCTTCAAAACAAGCATTTGTTTTGAAGACAGAAAGAAACCACAGCGTAACTTGTGCCATTGGCAAGATTTCCTCTTCCAAGGTCTGCTGTGGTTATGTTTGGAGAGTGCTTTGCTCTCTGTGGCAGTTTTGGCTACTGCTGCTGTATGTACAAGGGACCATCTGGAAATCTGTCCCCAGCTTTAGAAGTGCTAACAGGAGTTCTGTTCAGCAGGCCCATGTTTGCTTGCTGGCTGCAGCAGCTCCATGTAGAGCACACTTGGGCTCCCCCTTGTACCCCAACAAGGCAGCTCTGGGTCCTGCCCTGTGCCAGGGTATGCACAAAGCCTTGGAGCCTCCTCAGGAATCCCCACCCTCTTTTAGTTACAGGGTTTGGAGTTGTTCTGGCTTTTGGGATGTTTGTTTTCCCATCTTTTTTTACTTCCTGTGGCTGTTGAGCTCAGCTTTTGTTTTATGTGTCCAGGAGTACAGGAGTGTGTTTCATTTTCCAGATTAGAAAATGCTCAGAGGTATAATCAGGTCCTTCCACAGTATTTAATTATCCATAATTAAAGGCATCTACACAAAGCAGCAGATTTTCAAAGACTATTCCTGTGTTACATTGCTAATGAATTAAGTAATTAATTGGCATTGAAAAAGTACAATAGGAAACATCAATCTTTTAAAGTAAAGCATTTCTAGGGGGTTTATAAAATCATTAACTCCTATAAGGTCAGTAGCTGTTCTAATGTCTAAATCCCCCTTCTGGCTTTAAAAAATATTTCTAAGGCACAAAATGAATGCAGGAAAAGCAAGGCAGGGAATATGAGCTGAAGAGTGTAAGAACACTCAGAAATGGGGAATTTTTGGAAGTCATTGTCCCTCTCTTTGCCACCCTGTCCCACAGTTCTTCCCTCTGCCAATAAGGTGTGGACCAGTTCCCATCACACTTGAGGAGGCAGTTTGCAGCCTCAAACCTTCCTGCTGCTGCAAGTCAAATGCAGTTTCCTGCTGGGTTAATTTGAATAACCTGCATCCCCTCATGAGCCCCCAGTGCCTCTGTGCCTCAGTTTGCCCAGTGCACTTCCCTGTCCCAGGGGAATGTGGGAGGACAGCAGGTTGTGAGCCACTCAGATCCTGTGGTGCCACTGAGACCAGAGGGCGAGCAAGGATTTCATCCAGGAATTCAGTAACAAAAACAGACTGCAGAGGAGGGTAAGGAAGCATTTGGGAAGTTTGGGCAGGAGGGGTGCAGAACCACATATATGCACCATAATTTTCCCACAGCCTTTCATCATTCCCAGCTGTTAGCTCACAGAATAACTCTCCTGTCCCAGCACATCAGCACAATATCACACCTGCAGAGTATAAAGGGCACGTGCACTGTGGTTATGCCTTTCATGGTGACACCCAGAGCTATGAGCAAAGGAAAGGACCTTCCTATTTTCATTGGGTGATTTCACTAAATGCAACTGTTCCCATGCAAAACCAGCACTGCTCATTCTATTTCTATCACCAGCCAGACTCTTTGCAAAGCCTGGGACAAAACGTGGATTACAGCTGCTTCTGCAGCTTCTGGAGAAATCAGGACAGGTCCCAGCAGAAGTGTTTAGGGGCCTGTTTATTCTGCAAGCACCAAGCTCTGCTTGTCTCTTCTGTCCATCAGACCGAGGTGTGCCCGTCCTTGCAGTGCTCTGGCCTCCCCATGTGTGTCCTCAGGATCCATCCGCCCATCCTGCCCTGCTCCTTCCATCCCCTCCTCCTCCTGTTTCCTTAGGAGATGCAGATTTTGGCACAGCAGTGCCACCTCCTGTCTCTGTAACACCAGGCTTAATGGTTGGGGTGGGGTCAGGGAAGGTGTTTTCCTGATTTTCCTTTTCTGTGCCACAGGCAGATCATTAAATTCCCCACATAAACTAAGAAATACTGTTTCAGCCATTGTGGTTATTTCATTCCTAAAGGTAATCAATCATTTGTATGGATTTGCATAGAAATGGGAGCTTTGCCACTGCAGCCCATCCTAAATTTATAGGGATGAAAATAGGCAGATCCAAAGGCTGACAGTGTTAAACACCCCCAAGGAGACCCATCCTTTAACTGGAAGGGGAACCTTGCTGACTGACTTTAACTTTTACCATTAAATTCCCCTTTCACATGGGTCTTACCTGCCCATGGCCATCATTTCTTTGTCCTTGGAGGAGGCCAGGAGGCTGGGAATAGTGCTGGAGACTGTGGAGGCCAGGGAGATGGGAATGGTGGTAGGGGCAGCAGGAGGTGGGTCCTGCTCAAAGTCAGCAGCAGAAAACCCAACAACTCAAACACAAGCCAAGAGCAGGAAGAAATGGTTCCTACAGCAGATCCTTCCTTACATGGGAAGTTTTATCTTGAAATGCCATTCCTAACACAACCCCACATTCAAAACCACCATGAGAAAAATCTGTCACCAGGTGGGAAACACAAGTGAGACCGTGCTGGTGCCCTCAAAGCATCACATTCATGCCATGATGGCAGAAAGGCCCGAGGGCATTTTTCCATCAGTTGACCCTATCCCACAGGGATCTGAACTGCAGTGATGCTGTTTTCCAGCCAGGAGCTGCAGGCTGATCCCCAGCATGTGGTTCCCCAGAGCTCAGGAAACCCCAGAGCTCAGGAAAACCCAGAGCTCAGGCTGCCCTGGCAAGGCCTTTGTGCCCAGGCACCAATTGGCACTGCAGCATTGCCTGGTGCTGGCTTGGCTTTGCAGCACGCTCCACCTCTAAAGGAGCAACTCAGACAAATGTGTAGCAATCCTGGTTCTTCCCTGCATTTTTTTGCTCTTGTTTGATACAAAATGAGCCCAGTCACAGTTTCCATTTCATTTATGAGTGATGTGAAAAAATCCCCTCACCCCATAAAACATCGCACAGCTGTAGTGACCAAGTTAGATTCAATTCTGCCTTTATATTGAGTTGACATGAAGCCAGCTCTCTTCCATACATCACCTGTGATTGCAGTTAAGCATGAAATACTGTTTTAATTCTTACACCAAATGTGGGATTTTTTTTCTGAAGAAAAAAGACATAAAAATGTTTAAGTGGGCCATAAAAATCATTATATTTTCACACAAAGTGCAACCAAGAGGCGAATAAGTTGGCTAAAAGCTCACAAGACCCAGGGGAAAAGTCCTGCTTGTTATTCTTGTGTTGTTAACCATTGCCTTTGAGTGGAGATACTGGGCAGGGAGCACAGGCCTGGTGCTTTGGCATCCAGGGGCTGTCTGGGCCCTTATTTCCCTAGATCACGGTGTCCTCCCATGCCTGCATGGACCAAGAGCTGCAGCTGCTCCCTGCCAGCGTCCCAGTGTCCCTGGGAGCTGCCCAGAGCACTGCAGGGTGAACATCCAGCCAAGTCCTTGGTGAGTTTGCCTCTCTGCATCCCAGTTTCTTTGCTGGGAAACACTGGCTGTGAGGGCACAGTCACTGGGACCGAGCCTGTCCCATGCACACGTTGTTCTGTGCCTGCTCCTGCCCCCTGAGCCAGTGAGCTGAATTATGGGGGTTTTTTTATCCCTTCACTTCAAGGTTTAGTCTCTGGAAGGTCCAACTTTTCCTCCCTTTGGCTGTTGGTTTTACTGGCAGCATTGTTAGCTGATGCAGTAGTTTAATGGTAGTTGTATTAATTAATTTCTTTTAAATTAATCTATTTGATACCAGCTCAAAAAAACCTACCTCACCTCACACTGTGTTTGAACCATTAAAAAATGAATGTGCCTTCAGTGCTGTTGGAATTCACTTTGGGAAGTATCTATTTAGACAACTTTTTGAAAGCCTGTTACTTACCTGAAAACTAAAAATTACCTCAGAGTAGCTTTCATTGCCCACAATTACAATCTACCTGTACTAAAAAAAATCTATGCTATTCTCCCAAAACTTTATGCTGTCTGCAAGAAGATTTTTAAGAGCTAATCTAACCCTGTTTGTTTGCTCAGGTAAATGTTAAAACACATATTTCTCCTTTAATAGATGGTTACTGCTGGCTTTGAGGTTGGCTTCTGCAGCCCAGAGTGGGCACAGTAAAAGCTGGTTCACAAAACCTGCTTTGGATGGACAGTTCCTGCCTATGCAGTGCTGGGCCCTTTGCCTTTGCAGGATTTTTTACCATACACTAAACTTTTCAGTGCTGATCAAGGTATTTGCACACAGAGATCCTTATGAAATGAAGAAGAATTTGGTATGTAAATCCCACAGTGATTGGGAATTCCGAAGTGGTGACTTTGAAAATGCCAATCTGCATTTTACACTAAAGGGAGGAGGGAAAGCCCTGGATTTACAGATGAGTCTGAAGCCCTGGGAGTTGCTCCTCTGCTGTCTGGGAGCTGATCCATGTGCTGGCCCCTCCAGGCAGGTGAAACCTCCTCGGTTTCACTTCAAGGCTGCCCCATTCAGGTGTATGAGTCAGGAGAGTGAATAAAGGTTATGAATTTGATACCTACTAATTTGCACTGCAGCAATGGCTAACCCTGCTGGCCAGCAGTCCCTAGCCCACAACTGGGTTAGAAACCCAGTCAAATGGGCAGACTGGGGCTGGAGGTTTTGCAGGGAGCTCAAAGTACACTTGGACATGCTCTCAGCTTTGATTTTGGTGCACTTGGGATCAGAAACAGAGGGGCTGGGTGCACAGGACTGGGGGAAATGTCCATATGGGGAGGCAGATACCATCATCTGAAGCAGTGGGAAGTGTACTGCTTGCATTATTTTCTTTGGTGTGCCCAGATCATGAGCTTTGCTCCACCATGTCCACGCTGCCTTCCCCAAGTGAGCTGTGCCAAAGGTCTGATCCAGAGCTCTGCTGCCCCAGCACGGGCAGTGCACAGGGAAGGGTGGGTTGGAATGACCATCCAGAAGCCATGAGACATTGGAAACTGTGGCTGCTCCATCCCTGGAAGTGTCCAAGGTCAGGCTGGACAGGCTTGCAGCAGCCTGGTCCAGCAGAAGGTGTCCCTGCCCATGGCAGAGGGTGGAAGCGGATGAGCTTTAAGGCCCTTTCCAACCCAAGCCATTCTGGGATTCTGTGCTCAGTCTTGGGCTTGGTCCCCTGTTGTCCAGCTCGTCCCACAAGCACAGCAGATGATGGGTGGAGTGGGGCTCCAGCATTTCCAGCTGGTGCAGTTCAGCTGTGGAAAGGGCACTGTGTTCATTTGTCTGGGTGAGGGATGGTGTCCGGGCTGTCTGCAGAGCTGGGATCGGTATCGGCGCCCATGGACGTCACCGCTCCCAAACAGACGGCCTTTAAATTGCACCATAGATCTTCCCTGCACCAAACAGCCCTGCTCCAGTATTTAGTGATGCCTGAAGTTACATCTCCACATCAAATTAAGTAACTGTGCTATCAATAAGGAGGAGTAATGCAGTGTATTCCCTTCTGGATGTCTCCCTGTCCCTCATTTGTTTGCTGCTGCTGATTAAGATGGATAACGAGCCATCAGTATTTTTCTAACTGCAGTGCAAAGCAGCGAGGCCTAAATCAGTCTCTGTCACTGGGTGCCAGCCCACAGCGCAGGGAACTCGAGTGGGGCCCTGCATTCATCAGACTCCAAGGCAGCAGATACGTGGGATTGTCCGAGCAAAGCCTGGGTGATGTGACCCTCTTGGTGTGCGGAGAGCCAGGAGGGGATGTGGGGCCACCAGGAGGTCCCTGTCCTGCTGGGCTGGCTGGGAGCTGCTGCTGGGAGCTGCTGCTGTGTTATATTTTCTTTATTGTGTGGCTGCATCGCTGGCTAAAGTCAGTGCAACAGCTCCCATTGCCCTGAACTGAGCTTTTCACCTCCCCCTCGCCTTCTTAATGCATTCCTTCTAATGATGGAGGGCTGGCTTGGAGCGAGCAACTTAGATTTAATTTGGACAAAGATACTGCATATATATATATATATATATATATGCAGAGATTAAATAACTTTTAGGCATCTTCAGGCACCCAGTAATGTGAATGATGGCTGGAAAAATCTCTCCTGTAAATAGGCAGTACTTGAGAAGGGCTGTTAACATTGTCTTGTGAGCAGTGAAAAATGGAGGAGGGATGAAAAAGAGCCACAGATCAGCTTCAGAGGACACTAATTCTTCAGGGCACTGGTGCACACGATTGAAAGCTCATGGATGTCTAGAAGGTAGCACCAGATGACTCCAGGAGCTGTTAGCCAGAGCCAGCAGGGTTTGTCCATGAAGGAAAAGAGAAAAGGCTCTGATTGTGCAACATTTTACAGAACAGAGTGAAACTGAGGGCATTTATTGGAGGTGCCACCTCTCCCTGGGTGGCTACACAGGGTGGCAGAGGAAGAGCGAATCTTGAGGTCCCCTCGAGCTGGGAGCCACAGAGTGACAGGACAAGGGGGAATGGGGTTAAACTGACAGAGGCCAAGACTTTCTTTTGGTATTTTAAAATATCAACAGCAATCAAAAAGAGGGGAAGAGAGCAATTCCTGAGCTTTTGAACAGCAGGGGGTTGGAATGATGCTGGAGGCACCACTGGCCCACTGGAGGGAGGTTTAATTTGTGGCACTCAGGCTGGCATGGGTTGGTAGATTCAGTTTTTAGTGCATCCTGAAAATGGAGCAGCATACAGATTGTACTGAGGGGGCAGATGATGCACTGATGCAGTCTCTGCATCACAGGAGAGCTCACTGCTGCCTGAGAGTGTGAGCAGGCTGAGAAGCAGCTTCCAGACTTGATGGTGATCGGGATGGGGACACTGATCTGAAGCAGTCCCATTTCCAGCCCTGCAGGAGTGTCTGTGCAGGTTGGGAGGTTGGCTGGTGATGGACTTTGCAGTCCAGGGGTTTCTTTTCCCCTGCTGTTTGCACTGGGAGGAGCTGTGTCCTCTGTAGCCTGGAGGACATGGACATCACCTGCAGGAGCAGGGAGCAGGCAGAGCCACAGCACAGTGCTGTCTGTCCTGCCACCACTGAGAGGTGGCAGACATGGATCAGAGCCAGGCATTACTGGGGTGGGAACATCCCAGGATCATGGCAGCCCCGTTCCCAATGCAGCCTCATTGGGATGAGCCTCAGCCGTGCTTCAGCCATGCTCCAAGCCAGGATCTCCAGCTCTGGCCTCCTTCTAACATAAAAAAGCTCAAGGGTTGTTTTCTTTGGGTGGGGTTTTCAGCTGCCCCTGCAGAGCACTGTCAAATTTAATTTTCAGCAAGGCAAAGCTCAGCGTCACCAACTGATTTCTTTATGTCTCACCTCCGGCTTCTCCCGCTGCCTCCTCCTTCCCCCAGAGAGAGGGGGGCTGACACTCTCCATACCAGGCACTGAAAACATAACCTCTTCCTTCCCCAACTCCTTAATTGAAGCCACAAATTGAGCTCTTTCCTTGCAATCTGAAGTGATCACATAAATAGCATTGCCAGAGCTAAATGAACACATGAAGAGATCCTGCAGGATCAGCAGAGAGGAGCGGTGTTAACCTCCAGAAATGGAGGCCATCATTAAAAACAAGATGCTGGTTTTCCTTCCCTTCTGAGCAGAGTTCAGCCCAGACATGGAAAAAGTCCCAAGATGCAGGCTCAGGCCATTTCTTGCCTCTGTAACAGAGCCTGCAGGTTCTGCTGTGGTTTTCCTCTTTTCCTGCTGGGGATCCACGAACATTCTTGTGTGATTCCAAGTGTTGTCCTCATTTGGTCACTGCTTTGCAAGGGCTTGTTTCAGCACCTGACACCAGTGCTGGAGATTGCATGGCTTGTGGTGTGGGATGGTGATGGTGAAGCCTGGGACAGGCCTGTTTTGTGGAGACATGCAGAGGACAATCTGCCTTCCCCTGGGAAGACACTTGGCCATGCTCAGTAGAAACACTTCCCCCAGGCCAAAACACACTGCCAAAGCAAACCCCCAAGCCCAGTTGTGTTCATGGTTGAGCTCCAAAAGCAAAGGCATTGAGCCTCATTTAGCTGAGTGAGCGTCCAGGGGGATGTTGCAGGATGTATCCACTCCTAAATACTGTCAGGAAACACCACAGCTTTCCACTTACCCCTTGCAACTTCAGTTGTGGGGCACACCACTTGGGAGCCTGAAGGATGGCTGCTGAATTGAGCTGCTGTTTAGCAGCTGTCTTAACTAGGCAGATAAGCGTGGCCATCAGCACCTCACTCCTTGATGGAATCCATTGACTGGATAAGCTAAATTCTCCTGGAGTCAGCTTTAATATTTCCTAAAAGGATGGGGAAGCTCTAAAAGAAGTGGCAGGAGACATATTTTACTGAGGGGAAACTATCATTCTTGCTGGAATCAGAGGCTGCACAAGGAGAAGTTCTGGTGGAGATGATGAGCTTTGTCTGGGGCAAGATGCTATTCAGGGCACATCTGAATATCACAGTTGGCCTGAAGTGATCCGTGCTTGCTGTTTGATTAACATTTGATTTCCTTTTATTGCTTCTCTGCACACACAAAGCTAAATTCAGAGCTGCTGAAAGCCACAGGCAGAGCTGCTGAGTTCAGTAAAACCCATCTGAGGAGTCACAGGGAGCTGGGGGGATGCTGCTGTTCAGCACCGAGTGGCTCCAAGGCATCAGCTCATGGTGTTGGAGAGAGCCTGGCCCCCCAATTCCCTCTGGAGCAGGGGTGCAGTGGAGCAGGGTCATCACCCAAGTACCTGATCTTCAGCAGATGATTGCAGAATTTTCCATCATTCTCCCCAGACAACAAACCAAATATGATTTTTTTACATCTCTCCCATCAAAGCAGCATCTGAATGTCTCTAATACATCTCCATAAAAATCTTCACAGCTGTTCCAGCAAACAGCCTGGAGTGCTGCTGGCTTTTATGAGTATTAACTATGTTAGGCAAAGCAAATCTCACTATTACACTGTCTGTGGGAGCAGCAAACTTCTCCCATCAGTCTCCCTGAGCAAGGAAAAAGGGTGATTAGTGTCCTGTTATCATCACAGTCGTGGTTTAAGATGCTTTTACTGAGTGCAGGATGACAGCCCTTGCCCAAAGCAGCTTCTTGTTCCTGCTCCTATTGTCATAAGTAACCTGATGTGCTTGACATGTCATCAAATATTTCTGAGCAGCATCTTCCTTTGAATAATAAGTTAAAAACCCATACTGCTGTTCTGTGTCATTCTTTGGGGGTTTGTTTTGGCGTTGACTTGGAAGACCCTGGTGTCATCCAGTTCCTCCTCCAGGCAGCCATGGTGGGAAAAGCTTGGGCCAGTCCTCAGCAGAGCTGGGTTGGGGCCCTGGGCTTTTGAGATGTTGGGAGGGAAAAAGAATATTAGAGAATTTAAAAGAGTGTGTTGAGCTCTGCTCACAACAAAAGGAAAAAAAAAAAAAAGGACTTGAGTTCTTGCTGGGGGCTCTGGTTGTGGCTTTAAGGGCTGCAGCCCCTCCAAGGCACATGGCACAGCCATGCAGATCCCCAGTTGCTGGGGGTTACCTCCACCAGTAGCTGCCAGCTCTATAGATCCCAAAGTTTCTGGAAAACTCCCTGGTGCTCCAGCCAAGCAGCATTTTCTGGGTCTTGGCACATTTTCACCTGAATTCCAGCAGTGCAGGGTCCCTCTCTGAGTGCCTCTTTCTCGTGCCTTCACCGCGGGTGCAGTGCTCGCTGCATCTCAGTTTGGACAAACAGGATCCAGTTTTCCAGTGTGAAGGTGGGAGAAGTTTAAATGGGGGAAAGAAAAAGTGGAGGGGGAGAGGCTGGCTGATAGTGATTGTGCTGGAAAACTGGATTTCAGGCGATGGGAATTTAAGTTGAATTATCACAAATGCAGTATGGAAATTTTGCCTTCTGTTAGAAATCCATGTTTCTGTAGGGATGGGGATAGCAGTGGGAGAGAGAGGATGCAATAAAGCTCTGTCCAGCTCACTGTGGTGAGCAAAAGAAACCATTTCACTCAGGCAATGCAGAGGGGGCTATTTTGAGAGTGCTGGGAAAGAAGAGGCCCAGAGCAGTGGCAGTGTTGGCCCAAATTAAAAGTACTAAAGTCTGTCAGGAGAGAGGCAGAACATCCCACAGGAGGGCAGATGTCAGCAGAGCCCCAGGTCATGTTTTCCTCCATTTTGCTAAAAGCCAAGAAGAAAGAAAACAAACCAAATTGCTGTGATTTTTCCCTCAGTTCAGCCTCTGATTCCAGCTCCCTGGCCAGCCCAGGGATGCTTGGTGCTGCTCCAGTAGGGGCTGGTTTGGCAGTCCCTGTGATTTACCCAACACAGCTGTCATTCTCCCCCTTTGCCTTACCCAGCCCCTTTGGGGCAGGGGCAGTATCCCAAGGATTTTCTGTTAGACACAGAGATGCTTGCCAGATCCTCCCAGGCTCAAGAGATGCCAGGGATCAGAGGGGCAGATCATTAGTGTTTAATTACAGATTTGCAGAGTTGCCCCATGTCTTTGGCCATTGCTGTGCTGCCGTCCCCAGCATTAGGGATCCCCTCCCCAGTGGGGAACTCATCCCCCTCATCCATCTCCTCTTTCCTTCAGGATCTGCTTTCAGCTCCTGCCTGTCCTGGGGCATTAATGAGGGGTATTTACAAATTATTTTATTTCCATATGACTCGCTGGGGAAGCTCAGGAGGGAGAACAGACCTGGGGCTACTGGGAGGAGAAAGGGCAGCCAAGGAATGGGCAGATAAACAGGATGAAGCTTTTGCCCAGTTGGCAGCATCCCATCAGCCAGTCCCAACACCATCACCCTTGGCTGCCCATGATCCCTGCACCACTGGGGTGCCAGAGTCCCATGAGGGAGGAGTTGGGTCCCCAAAGCCTGTCTGGGAGTCTGTCTGACTCACCTGTGAGTGAGCAACCCTGCTGGCTCCCTCACTGCCAGCTTCCCACCTGTTCCCAGCCCGTGGAATGGGCTGGCAGTGCTGTAAATCCAGACAAAGCTGTGCCTAGAGACGTGCGTGGGTGTGGAGGCAGCACTGGCCTGTCAAATGAGTTGCTTAACAGGCAGGGTAACAGGAAGGAAGATGATCTTCCCCTTTCCTTGCCACCCTAATCTCCAGAGAAAGGTTTTTGTTTATATTACCATGAAAAGGTTTTTTTGCTGTGGGAGTGCAGAGCAGGCTTGTGTGGAGGCTGCCCACCCTGGGCATCCCGAACATTGACAGAGCATCCCACTAAAGTGCCATCCCAGGCATTAATTTCAACTTCAGATACAGCTAGCTGCAGTTACTGGAATTTTCATGGCATTTGAACCCTGGACATTTAACAGCAGCAAATGACCTGACAGCAGTGACACCCTCACTGGGTCATAACACCTGCTCCCCCCCCCAGGCTCCAGGGAATGGGGAATTAAACCATTGAAAGTGCAGTGTGCAGTGGCACAGCCAGCACAGGGACTCAAAGCCTCTGCAAAGGTGTGACAACTTCAGTGGGTTGCCAGAGACGTACCACAGTTGGAATCACAGCCTTTCCAACCAGGATGGTGTCTTCCAGACAGATGTCAGCTTGGGAAATCTTCAGCTCCTGACCAAAACAGGTCATGACTGCTTTAACCTCATGCCTGCAAGGAAAAACACAGATACCATGTGTGCATATGCAGAGTTTGGCTGTTCTGTTCCTGCTCTTGGCTAGTAGCTCCTGGCTTTGAAGTTCTCTGCAGTTTGTAATGGCTGAGGTTGGAGGGGCTCTTTGGAGCTTGTCCAGCTCAAAGCCCAGCTCACAGCAGCCTTAAAACCTCCCCACTCACAGGGCTCCTCCACTGCCAGCAGCCCTGTGCCACCTGTACCCTGGCTCAGCAGCTGCAGGGAATCTCCTTGTTTGGAGTAAAAGCCACTTCCTCCTGGAATCCTGATGGAATTCACATGCTGGCCTGGCCAAGGAGGAGGCAGCAGCCCTAGGGTACACCCTGTCACCCCAAATTCTGTACAGGAGCCATCCAAGGCATCTTCCTCCAGCCCTTCTCTCGTGGCCTGATGAAGATGGATGTGAAATGTTGCTGTAGAGCCATGTTTGAAGGGGCCTCTAATGAAGGTGGGAGAGTGCTGGAACACAAGTAACACTCAGGGAGTTGAATTGTCTCCCAGCCCTGCCAGACTCATGGCCTGTTTAACAGAGGGTCCTGAGGAGCACCTTACTGAAGTCAGGGCACTCAGAAATAGCTCTCTGACACTATAAAACGTGGGAGCCTGGCACTGGGCTGGCTACAGCTCAGCCTCTTTCCAGCCTCGTAAGGGACCGTGCCCAGCCTTAAGCCTCAGGAACAACTTGCCCATAATCCCACGTGCTCTCACCTTTGGAATGCACCTCATGCACTGGAGGCATAGATTAGAACCAGTGGCCAGTCAAGGGGTGACATTTCAGAGCAGCACTCGAGCCATAAAACACTTTTCAAATGTCTTTGTGCTTCCCCAATGGCACCAGTGTGACTGCCTTGAGTTTTCTGTGGGTGCTGCTGGCTCTGACTTTAATTCCTGGCACTAAGCAGTGAAGGAGTAAGAGGGGAAGAGGAGAGAGCTTGCAGAGGGACAGATGGGCAGTGGATATTTGTGGGGCTTTTATGAGGAGGAGGAAAGGGCTTTAAGATCCCTTCCAACCCAACCATTCTGTGACTGGGAAATAAGATCCTTGCTGACTTGCTGCTCAGCATTGATAATGTGTAATAAAGAAGACAAAAAACCCAAAAAAACCTCAAAAAACCCCAAAGCACTAATAAACAGATTAAAGGAATTACCCTTGAGGAAACATACACAGCTTTTATCAGAAAGCTTATTTGAGAGGTGATGCAATAATTTTTGGTTAATAGCTCCAAACTGGTGGGGGTCCTTGGGGTTACCTGGTGTTGGAGCATGGCTGCCAATGGCCCTAGGGCACAGATTGGCTCTGGTCCCTGCAGCTCCCTGCAGGCTTACCGAAGGAAAGCAGGGAAGGCTGGGCTGGGTCCTCATGCTTGTCCTCATGGTCTTGTCCAGCCTGCAGCCAAAATTTAAGGAGAAAGAGCTACTAAATTAGTGGTCAACCGAGTAGAAAAAGCTGACTGCCAATGTCACTTGTTCTAGGAGCTGGGTGCAGAAACAGAGAGGAAAGTTTCAAGGCCTTTTTTTTCTGTTTAGTGCCTGAGACAACCAAATAATGAGAGAAGGGGTTGCTGTGGGTCCAAGGCTCAGCATTGAGCAAGGTGGGAGCATTGCTGCAGATTTTGGCAGCGGCAGTGGCACGGCCAGAGCACGAGGGGCTGGCACTGGGTCCCTGCCTGTGCCAGGCTTAGAGCAGAGTGCTGCCCCCAACCCAAACACGGAGCACTTATCCTGTTACCCCCGTGTGTTTCTGCAGGTCCCAACTGCTTTGCGGGCACCACGATCATTCCAGCGGGCATCGAGGTGAAGGTGGACGACTGCAACATCTGCCACTGCCACAACGGGGACTGGTGGAAGCCGGCGCAGTGCTCCAAGCGCGAGTGCCAGGGCAAGCAGGCTCTGTAGCACCCCTGGCCAACAGCTCATGGTGATGGTGATGGATGATGGTGATGGATGATGGTGATTGATGATGGTGATGATGGTGACGAAGGAACGGCCTCGAAGCTGCCCACACGTCCGACCTCCCGCCAGCTGCAGCAGGGCCAGCAGCAAGCCCTGCCAGGGTGCCCCACGAGCAGAGATCAGTGGGGAAGGGTGTCCCTGCAGCTCCTGACCCCCTTTACACCCCTGCTCCCGGTGTCTGGCGCTGCTGGGGGAGGCCCCAGTACTCGGGAGGGACGCGCTGCTCGGAGCGGGCAGGACAGCAGGAGAACAGCGATGCCTCCGAGCCACCCATCGATTCACCGCTCTCACTTTCTACACTGTGGATCGTGGGGTTTTTCACATTTATTTATTTGAAGGTTTTTTGCTATTGTGATTTTTTTTTTTTTAGGTCTCTTCCTAAGCTGGGATCGTCGGGACAATACAGCTATGAGTGGAGCAATAGATGGAGCATTTTTGTTGTGTCTGTAAGTGCAGGTGGCACTAAGGACAGGAGGGAGGTAGAAATTACAAGGGATGGGGGAGTTAAAAAAAAAACCCAACTGGAATGTAACCTGCAGCAGGACGGAGGTAGATGCACAGGTATAGAGAGGACAGCCAAGACACAAAGCTGTATCTGTGTTGCACTTTCTCCACTGAGTGGGGACAATAAAGTCGAAGACACCTACACAGTCAACGTGACCTTGATGGGAGCAGAGCCCACAGCAGCGGTATGGGCAGGCTGGGGCAGCTAACCAGAAGGTGCTCCATGAAAGCAACATCTTACCTGGCTTGTTTGTGTGTGATTCCTGGCTGGGGCATCAGTCGTGCAGCAGAGGGAAGAGGGCCCCACTTGTCCTGGTTCCTGGGCTGAGCACGTGCTCACCTGCCTTGTCCCATCCCGAGGCTGCTCTCACTGGAGCCAAGGGCAGTGTTTCATTGCCTTCAGTGACAGCAGGTCACAATTAAAATATGGGATCACACCACTCTGGAGGTTTCCAGGAATGTTCCATGGCTGTGGCAGCACTAAGCTGGCTTAGCTGGCAGGTAAGAGCCTTTGCTACAGCGGGAAGGAGCTGCCGTGCCTCTCCCTGGGAGCATCCACTCTGCTGGGGATAAAGCAAGCCATGGTGCAGGAGGGCTGGGCTGGGCTCCTGTGAGGTCTCTCTCTAAAAAGCAGCTGCTTTCTGTGCCTGCCTGCCAGGAGCAGAGGTCCCCAGCAGCCAAGGGTCCCCATTGGGCTTCCCAGCACTGGTACCTCCTGCTTTCTCAGGCTGCAGCTTCCAGGCCATACTGTGAAAGAAAAGCCACCAACGCCATCTCCCTGCCTGCCTGCCCAGGCGAGCACAGGGGCCTTTCCCATCACTGTCCAGCTTCGTTCCCTGCTTTTTGCTCAGTGCCATGGGGGTGGTGGTGCTTGTTTTGTTCAGACTGCAGACTCCAGTCCAGCACCTGCTCTGGACAGTGATGGCACCAGATCCCCCCACAGCATCCTCACCGAAGCAGATCAGCACATCAGGCTTGGTTTATACACACTATTGCCTTTACACTTTTATTTCTTCCCCATGTTGGTGTTTCCCTGGAGGGCAGGGGTGGGAGGAGCACTTAGCACAGCAGCTGCTGTCCTGTGGCTGAGCACTGGCTCCCTGCAGGCTGAGCTGGTACCATTGGAGATGCCATCACCACATTTCTTTGTAAGCTCTTGCCTGTCAATGACTATCCAGTTTCAAAACTTTCAAACAATAGTGTGCCTGAAACTAGTGAGAAAAAAAAAATCCTGTACAAATGGGAGGGAGGGGTCCTAGAAACAATATTTGATGTGTAAAAGACTATATTATTAAAAAATTATTTTGTTAAATATAAAGTGTGTGAACCAGCAAAAAAACCCCAAAATTATATATTTGTGGTGTATTTTACTCTGCTGATCTTCAGCCCCTCAAGCTTCCAATTCCCCATCTTATCCCTTGCTCCAATTCCTGTCTCTTCACAGTGTTGGTGAGTGCAGCTGGGGTGGGAAGAGCAGGTCTGGAGCCTGGAAGTAGCCATGAGAATTCCATGGATGGGATGGGTTGCTCAGGGAGTGTCTCAGCAGTAACTCAGTAAAGCAGTTTTGCTTTGCCAGACCAGGATTCCTGTTTGTGGAGCTGCCATGGACCAACACCGCTCCCAGGCTCTCACTTTAACCTCCAGCTGCTTTTTTACTACTTTTACTGGTGCCATTTTATATTTGATTTCCTGAACATGGAAATTTGCTTTCAGTTCACAAACTCCTTTTGGTACCTCCAGATGCATCGTTATTTACACTGATTAGTAGTTACTCTAATTAATTACAGCTTAATTACTGTAGTTAATGTTTGTACAGTGCTTGGAACAAGTACAGCACTATACGTGCCACATATTATTATTTTCTTTGTTATTAATTAAGCACCATCTCCATTCCATGCTGTGCCACTTCATTATTTCCCAAGGAGTCACAGTAGTGCCCTTATTCCCACCCAGGAGTACTTTTCTCCCAGATGCCAGTGGGATGCTGCAGTGCTGGATTGGCATGGGAAGAGCAGGGAGGTTGCTAAGGAACATGGGAATGCTCAGGATTTTGCCCTTCACTCTTCCACAGCACTGTGAAAAAAAAAGGGAAAAAGAAGCAGATTGGGGGGGACCCCTTGACCCCAATGACCCCACACAGGGAGCTGGAGAGTGCTCTGGGTCAGTGAGGGAAAGCCCTGCAGATCCCATCATGGAGGTGTCTGCCAGGTTTCTGTGGCTCAGACTGTGGAAGGGAATCTGATTTCCCCAAATCCAGCAGTGTCAGACACAGTCCCACTGAGGGATCCCACAGCTCTCCCCAGGCACCAGGGTGTCAGTGGAACAAGGTCTGGGACCACAGGGAGAAATGAAGGCATTGATCATTTTCTAGGAAAACTGCCACTGTTTATGTGGAAGAGCTGCCAGTCACAGGTGGGCAGTGTCTCCACAGCACTGGGGGTGCCAGTAGCCCCAAAAATCATTGCCACCACTCTGCTTCCCATCAGCCTCTCTCAGGCCAGCATGGATCCAGAACTGAAATCCCATCAGGCATTCTCCAAATACACTACAGAATTTCATCCTCATCCCAATCTCCTTCTTTTTTTTTTTTTTTTTTAAATGTTGTACTTCATTTCTTTCTTTAATTAATCTCAGCTCTGGGCCAGCCAGACCCATTAACTACTCTTCTCATTTAGACCTTTCAGAGATGCAGCTGCAGATGCAATTTAATTTGTTGACCCATGATCGATAGCAATTAATACCATCTCTTTAATCTTGTTGAAAGGTTCATCTTGGGCTTCCAGAGGCTGCCAGCTGAAGGGAAAGGTGCCTGGTACATATGTTATCAGATGGGGGAGCACAACCTCCTCCATGGGCACCGTCCTCCCCCTGCCCCCAGGCTGACACTCTTGAAAATACAACAGGTATTTGTGGGAGATGGAGAAGAGAAGGTGGATGAAGGGCAGGGAAATGGTACAGCCTAGCAGACGTGGCTAGAAAAAAGAGCCAGAAGGACTCAAACTGGAGCAAAAGAGCAGGTCAGAGAGTGGACAGCTCAGAGGCAACACCTTCAGCAGGAGCAACAGTGAATTTTGCTGAAGAAACAGACCCAGAGTCAGAAAAAGTCCTTCCTCTTCAGGTTGTTCCACCCAAACCTTGCTGATGTGATGCCATCCTTTGCCCCTGAAATACAGCAGCTGTGCACAGTTCCCTCCTCCTTCTCCTAGCAGTGGGAAACCCATCCCAGGAGCATCACCTTTCCCTGTCCTCATTAATATGCCTTTAGTCAAGATTGTTTTATAATTACAGAATTACTTCCTGCACACCCCAGGGGGAATGACTCAGCTCCAGAGCACAGCAGGGCAATGTCTTTCTCCTCCAGGAAGCTGCAAAGCACACTCCAAACCAGGCTAAGCCTGGGAAAATCCCCAGCTTTGGGTACTCTCCATCCTACCAGTGCTCCTGAGGCAGCAGCACACAATGGCTGCAGTGGCACACAGTGAGCTGAGTGTCCTGGTGACTGTCCCCTGGATGCCACATCCACTGCAGCAACCCCTGTCCAGCCACAGCTCTGCTAGAGGTTAAAGCAAAGAGCAAATCCCAGGATTCCAGCACAGCAAGAGCAATAAAGTGTTTATCTTTGGTGGTTGTTAAAGGGGAAAGAGGGCCCATGTGGATACAGGGCAAATGAATGCCCTTTACATAGCAAAAGGACACAGGTTTGCAACAGCAAGTCAATACAGAAAATGAAAAATTTATCAAGAATCCACCTTCCTTGTGGTGTGGAAGCTTAGCTTTTAAAACACAGGGGATGGAAGGCATGGAAAGGAATTGCCTGTATTTATATATTTAGGATCACAGAATGGTTTGGGTTAGAATGTTTCAAGGGCCATCTAATATACCATATGGATTTATTTATATTTGCAGATAGACTACTTTCCTTTTTTAAAAAAGAAAGTATCTTTTTACCATGCCTAAGTCCAGTACCTAGAAGAGCTCTGCTCCCAGAAGATGCCAGTTCATACCCCCACTCAGGCACACACAGCCAAAGGGATAATTACGCACTAGGAAATTGAAAGGGAAGACAGAACCCAGCACAAAAGCTAAGCCAGGCTCCTTTGGGATGGCACAGAACGAGATGGTGTCCCTGCCACCACTGACTGGTCTTGTCCCTGGGGGCAGGTGATGGTGGCACCCACCTGCAGAGATGCCTCATCTTTTGGGCAGGCAGCTGGGTCTTATCCATGGCTGCTCAAGAGACAGACAAAGCCTCTCCTTTCTCAGGAGTTCATGTCTCTGACTATGCTGGCTCCCCTGGGGCCACTATTTCATAGTATCAGGGAATGGTGTGGGTTGGAAGGGACCTTAGAACTCATCCCCTTCCAGCCCCTGCCATGGCAGGGACACCTTCCACTGTCCCAGGCTGCTCCAAGACCCATCCAACCTAGCCTGGAAAACTTCCAGGGACCCAGGGGCAGCCACAGCTTCTCTGGGCAACCTGTGCCAGGGCCTCACCACCCTCACAGGGAAGATATTAATTATTTATTTAATCTATTAATTATTTCACTTTGTTATCTGCATCCCTGTGAGATGTGAGCTGGTATTTTCTTGGCTCTGGGCTTCCCACAAAAGAAGGCAAGGGTGTGGGTATGGTAGCACCAAGTGATGCTCTCTGACAGTTCCAGGGCATCCTTCCCAGCCCTCAGCTCATGATGCAGCCCTGGAGCTGGACCTGTGCCTGGCCTTTTCTGCACATCACCCCATGCTGGTGGCCCAAGCAGCCAGGTGAAAGGAGCCTTTCTGATGTTGGTATCAGATACAGGAGATGGTGATCTGGGGAAAGGATGGGGAGAGAGGCAGAGCAAGTGTGAGCTATGAGACTTGTTCCAGTGAGACAAAGCAGGGTTTCAGAAATAATTAATGCCACTATTAAAGATCCTCATTTAGACTGTAAGGCATCTGGCACTGGGAAGGACACAGTGAAGGTACTTTTGGTCATTAAACACACACAATGTTCCATGCTGCTGTTGCCTTGACAGTGATAACCCATGAAAGCTTGAAGAGAAACCACTAGCCCATTCTCCCTCCCAGTTTGCATAGGGATCATCCTGTTACCCATATGGATTGTCTCTTCAGGTATTCCTGTGGTGCCTTGGCTCTGTGTTTGGAGAAACAGGCAAATCCAAGCTTAGGGAATTTGGGAAAAAACAAATCTTGTGAATCTGGAAGAGAAAACTCCAAGGAAGCAGATGAAAAAGGGGGCTCACCAGGCTTTAAACTGTCCTTCCAAAGGATGTGTGGTGATCACAGTCTCACAGAATAGTTTGGGTTGGAAGGGACCTTTAAAGCCCATCTAATCCAACCCCCTGCAATGAGCAGGGACACCTGTTAGGCCAAGTTGCTCACAGCTCCATCCAACCTGGCCTTGAATGTTTCCAGGGATGGGGCAGCCACCACCTCTGGATAGCCTGTGCCAGGGCCTGACCACCCTCACTGCAAAAACAATCTTCCTTATAGCCAGTATAAACTGACCCTGCTTGTGTAAAACCACCACCCCTTGTGCAACAGGATGAGACGATGAGTGGGCACTGCAGACAGGAGCATCCCACCAGCAGCAGGCTTTGTCTTTTGCAGCCTCAGGTCCTACCCTGGAGCACTTTGGGAAAGGCTGCAATAAAGCCAGGATGAGGAGTTCAGGTGGCTTGCTAAAAAGTGTGGCCTGGAGTGTTTGTACCATCCCCAACAGTGCCACCAAGATCTTGGCTAATAAACATCAGTTTGCTTAAGAGACAGGGAGCAATGGTCATTGCTCTTTTCATTACTTGCCTGACTTGGTGGATGCACCCTCTGCCTTGCCCAGTTTTCTGGACTTCCTAAGGCCAGACTCCCTTCCTATAATTTGGCTGCGTTTGCCTTTTCTCTTCTTTTTTTCCAAAGGACAAAAGCTTTGGGAAAGGGGAGAGATAAAAATGTGAGGAACTTGCTCTCCTGCAAATAATCCACTCCCATACACGCTGAAAGGCTCGTTTTGCAGTCCATTAAGCTCGAGTTAATGCAGGTAGAGCACGTCTGGCACGAAGAGGATGGGAAAGGTTTCGGGGTTTAATTTTACTCAGATGGAAAATCCTATACGTAGCTGGCGGTGCCGGCACTTGTGCAGCACAGCAAACAGGCCCCACAGGAAGCATGAGGCCAAGGTTAAAGCACTTGTAAGCCAAGATACTGTGATACCCAAAGAAGCAATTTCCCATTGTAGCGCCAATCTCCTCGCGCTTTATTGGCGTGAATAGAAGCCGCGAGCCAAAGGGGTGTGTGGGGAGCCATTGGAGCTGCAGATGGATTTCAATTCCCACCAAGTTTCCCTGGGTTCAAGGTTACCTGCGCTCTTGGGCTCGTTGCATTTCCAAACAAACAGCAGTGCCCCTCCCTGCCCCGCCTGCGTGCAGGGAAAGCAAATGGAGACGTGCCTGCATAATGGAGTGTGTTTGTTACCCTGCTGAGAAGCTCCACGGGATATTTAAGCCCTCCTAAAAACTGCCCTAAATCCCACTGCTTTTGTCAGCAGCGTGAAAAACAATAAATGGAAGGAGGTGCAGGTGCCTCAGGCAAGGGAGCCGGAGGCACTTAGGGAAAGGCAATCCTTAAAATCATGGCATTAGTGCCATGAGACCATGGGGGTTCCCTGCCTGCTCCTCTTGGGTGCTTCTGGGAAGATCCAAGGCTGGTCTCCATCCAGCTGGAACATGGGGACCAAATCACCATTTGCAGTCCCACCTCTCTGCATCCTTCTGGATTTGAGAAAGTGGATCACAAACCACAGCATCATTTCCTAGGCCAAAACTCCCCCAGTGTTTGTATGCTACCCATGAGTGTGATGCCTTCTAGCAGAAATACAGGAATTTTCTTCTGTGAAATCATGTTAAGAGCAGAAATAAGAAATTCCTGGATACAAGACAAGATCCTGCAGGTTAGGTCAGCATAGAAATAGAAGTTTAGGTGGATGCACACCTGAATTCCTGACCACTGAAGCATCCTCTGAAGGAATTACCCCAGCAAGGGAAGTGTCACTGGCCAGGCTTGGCCAGTTGCACCTGTAACCCTGACCAGGGCACAGAGAGGCTTTGAGAAATCCACCCACACCACAGACTTGTTCTGTCGTTTTGTCAGGCAGGCTCTGCAAGTAGTGTTACAACCATGGCATTTGGCCTTCAATTTGAGACTAAAACCACTATTTTGAGAATAAAAACACCTGTAGAACATAACACGTAACAAAGATTTTGCTACCTCCATGTGCAGGGGCCACCAGTGCTGGAGGGAAGCCTTGAGGTGTCACAGCCTTTCTGTTAGCTATGAAAAGAGAAACCAAGCAGGTTAGAAAATGTGAAAAGAAAGAAACATGAAAACAACTGAGCCACATTCCCTTCAAACAAACAGAAATTTGGACCAGGACCCGCTCCTGGAGAAGATGCAGTGGTAAAAACTGGCCTCATGAGAAGATGTTACATCCAGCACCAACAAGAAAAGGAATCTCCCCCCATTCCCAAGACATGATTTTAAAAGCTCCATTCCCCACAGGAAATTATTCCCACGGCAAGAGGCCACTCTATCCGATTTTCTCATATCTATTTGGTGAAAAATGGATCTTAATCCACTGCCAGGTAATCTGCATCACCTCTCAGACCCTGGAAACCTGTGCCTGTTGCAGGTAGAAGTGACCTTGGTACTTTTCCAGGTGTTATTTGGATGCACTGAGTAATACCAAAGTGCCAATGGCTGGAAATGCAATATTGGGATAAGTCACACCAAAACCCAGGACAATTTAGTGACATTAAATTAGTGCACAGACTCAAACTCCTTAAGAGGAGCACCTGATATAAAAGTGATGCAGCTATCAATGCCACCTATTATGAGTTTTATTCTTGCTATTTTTTATTACCTGATTTTTTATCCTTGCCCTGCTGTGGAAACGCCACACGATAAAGGGCGAGGGCTCGCTCACCTGCAGAACAAGAGCTTTATGGCCTGCCCTGAAATAGATCATTTGCAATGACAACAAGTGCTATTCATAAAGTTTGGGGCTAGGAAATTGCAGGGAGCTGTGTTTCATATCACTGCAAGAGAGCTAACTTTGGGGAGGAAAATGAAATGTTAACCAAAAAGCCATTTCCAAGAGAAATAGTCCCTCTGTACATCATCAAACTAATAAAACTTACATGCAGTCATGTAACAGAAGGAAATTCTTCCTTCTCCTGGTCACAAATCATTTTAACCCCATTTCTTCGTGTTCTCAGACTCAGAACACAATTGCAGGCTTCTGTCAGCTTTGTTGGTGAATTTATGCAGCTCTTTACTGCTCACCTATATCTCATCTCAGTCTCTCATTAGCAAATCAGAGAAGCATTAATTAACTTTTAAGAGGCAGATAGCAGGTTTGTTTGTTCCTTCTGTGGATCACTGAATCAAAGGTGGGCCTGAGTTGTTCAGGTATAAGAGGAAATCCAGAAACGGAGAACAGCTACAATTCCAGGTTGTGCTTTACCCAGCAGAAAACATTTTAATATAAATTTTTACACAAAAAGAAGGGACCTAAAGAAGTATCCATTTCCAGAATAGGCCCAGCCTTTACCAGCTCTCCTGCAGATGCTTTACAAGTTAATTTTTTGTGGAAAATAAAACCTACTGCAGTGACTGAAGACACAGAGCTTTGGAAAACCTGACTGAATGGATCAGGTTGCTGGCAGTCTTGGCAGCAAATGGAAAGGAAAATCTGGAGATGGGAGATGCTCTGTCAGTTTGAAGCCACCCCCCTTGTCCTAACACCTGATGCCAGTAAATGGCTTGTGCAGAAGGAGTCTGAATGTTCAGGGTGAGCAGCTGTATTTTATGGGTTCATATAAAAATTCCATTCATTATTATTGAAACAATAAACACTGTAGGCTCAGCACTTCTGAAAGGTTTGTGGTGTTTTCAAGATTGACATCCTGAACTGAGATGGAGGAAACCAAAGCAGCCAAAGTACTTTGATGTGATTGACTCTAGGGCTCAGGCATGGGCTGGAGCCTGGGTGCCTCAGGATCCTGACCTGGATGCCAGCCACCAGGATGTCAGAAAAGGCACAATAACAGAATCACAGAACTATTTTGGTTGGAAAGGACCTCTGAGACCATCAAAAGTCCAACCTGTGACCAATGCCTAAAAACAGTGGAGAGCTCCTTCAGCTTGAACAAGCCTCTGCCTTCTTACCAGGCAAACCCTTTGATGGGCCCTGCCGAGGCACAAATCACTGTGTGTGTGCCACCTTTGAAAATGAAATGTTACTGCAGTCACAGATCTCAGGTGCCCCCTGAAGGCGCGCGGTTCGATATTTATAATCACTTAATAAACACATGAGAAATGGCACAGTACAGCCCTACATAATCTGTGTGCAATGATCCTTGGTGACAAAGTTTAAGTGACCAAATCCTTTTCCAGGTCTAATGATATTTTGCTCTAGTAAGCCAGTGATATATCTCATATGGCAAAAATAAAGCACTCATGCATAAAATTAATACAGTAAGCTCTGAAGTCATAAAGCTTTCAGTCTGTGATATATGAGATGAGAAAATGTCCAACATGTAATTCAAGTTCTCCCAGCACCTTCTTCCTGAAAGGGTGTAGGGTCACCTGGGCATTGCAGGATCAATCCAGGCTGTTCCAGAAGTATATGAATTGTTAACCAACCAGTTCAGGGACCCATCTGGGGCACGTGCACAAAATGCCCTGAGAGCACACAGGTGGCAGGTTCTCTTCACCGAGGTCAGATGTTTCTGTTCTTTCCAAACCTGCACAAGAAAAATTCCAGCAAATTGCTTCCATCCATTTTGTTCCCCTCATTCCATTCAGAAGGGCTCATGATGTGACAAAAGGCATTTGGTCCATGCCTACCTGCTCAATTAGCTGGGAACAGCAGAAACACAATTTCTACATTGGCCTCAAATAAAACTGGGGACTATCTTCTAGAAGTCCTCAAAAAGTATGACAGCAATGTGCACAAGCAGCCTACATCAGACACTGCTCCCAGAAACACAAGTCTGCTCAGGACAGTGGCAGGCTGGCTGCTGCTTGTCTCTGAGGGGCTAGACCACAGTTCTGGCCTTGTGTGCTCTGGCAGACTCCTCCCTCACAAATTGCACAGCCCTCCAGGAGCTCCTGCAGGGTCCTGGTCTTTTGTCCCAGTGGGAACTGCTGTCCAGGAAAACTTCCCCAACCACCTTGAGTAGGTGAGGAACCATCCAGAAAGTGAGAGCAGTGGGGGAGAATCACCCAGCAGTGCCATGAGTCTGCAGCATGAGGGAGGGCTGCCAAAATGCATTCCCACTGCAAAACTTGTTCCATGCAGCACCTGGGGCTCAGCAGAGCAGGGCACACAGGTGCAAACACAAAACCCTCCATAAAAGGATCAAAGAATCACCATAGATTCGATTGGGTTGAAAGGGACTTTAAAGACTGTTTTGTTCTATCCTCTGCCATGGGCAGGGACACCTTCCCCAGGCTTCATGCATCTTGGCCTTGGACACTTCCAGGATGGGGATTCCACAGCTCTCTGGGCAGCATAATTACACTCAGTAGTGACAAATATTGCAATTACCTCTCTGCAGGTGTGTTGCACACCTTACTGCAGTAACTCAGGGATCAGAAATGCAGCCCTCTGTAATAGCACGGACACTGCTCGCTCTGGCTGTGGGTGCAGCATGGATCCCACACAAGGACATGCTCAGACTCCATCATTCTGCAATCCAGCCCATGTTTCAACCACAAAAATAATTATCCTTTGCATGTGAGATGATCAAAGTGTTTAAAAAAATCAAACTCCAGCTCCTCAATCAGGAACGCTGCCAAGCGATCAAATCAATAGGTTGTTAGATACTTGAAGTATGGGATCATGTGAAAGCTATCAAATGATTTCTTTGTTAATAAACTGCTACAGTAATTACCATTAGAATAGGAATGGAAAGATATGGATCAGAAATGGAACACTGTGAATGGTTTCTCATTAAGTGAAATTAAAGCCCGTGGGAATTTTTTTCTTTTCTTTTGGCCATGATTCTGCTGCATTTGAACTCGCACGCCCGGACCTGCTCATGGCACCCTGCTTTGTTTGTCCCCATTTCACCTAAAAATCTTCATGTCACTGAGCCTTCAGTAGAGAGATTTTTTTTGTCTACCTCCTCTCCTCCAGTGGCAAAGGGGGACAGGGAGTGGGGGCTGCAGTCAGTGCATCACAGACTGTCTCTGCCACTCCTTCCTGTGGGGGCTTCCAGCAGCTTCTCCTGCTGCCAAAACCTTGCTGTGCAAACCCAATACACACAGAGACAGGAGGCATGACAGCACCACCACCCAAATGACTGACTTTCAAAGGTCTGCTGTGTTAAAACATGAAGTTTCAGGTAAAAAATGTGGCATGCTCCTCAAATCATAAACACATCAGGAGGCAAAACAAATAGCCAGCCCTCCTCCAGCCCTCCCACTTGCCACTTGGGATCGTTAGAGTAATAGATTTTTTTCACTGAAACAGCTTGACCTTGTCTAAAATGCAGGTCAGAGAATGCAGTGAGATAGTCATAGGGTTCAGCTTCACTCTAATTAGTGGGACAGAAATTGTCATGCTGGCTTCAGGGGGAGGAGGGAGAAAACCACTTGCTGCAGCTGGAGTCCAGCTGTCAAAGGCAGCTCAGCTGCCCACACAACCATCCCAACTTCCCTGACATCTCTCCTCCTTTACCCTGCCCACAGCTGACAGACCACACAGGAGGAAGAGATGCCAAGCAAGTCATTCTGAGCAGGTCTCAAAAATCCCCAGCTCTTTTTAAGAGGAAGAGAAAGGTTGTGGAGACTGGAAAACACCCGAAAGGTATCATCCAACATCTGCAAATCCCACTTTTCCTGCAGTGTTTAGACAGGACAATATTAATAGCCCCACAGTGCTGCACATAGAGAATTTCAAGTGCTTCCAGACCCTTTCCAGACCTAATGTATTTAATGAAATTGGTTGTCTTCTACTAGCACATAAAGAAGAAAGGGGGAAGAGGACTAATGGATGTACATTAACCTTTTGGTACTAGATTTCCTGATACTAGCTGCTAATGCAAAATGCATTAGAGGGAAACACTTGGGAACCAGAGTGTGGAATTGCTCTAACGCAGGGAAAAGGCTAAAATTCTGCAGTGGGCACAGCAGGGACCCATGCAAAGGTGGTTACAAGTGCAAGATGATCACAGAGAGCTCTCAATCTGCTTTGGGCACAGAAACCCTGCAAAATAGGCTCTGGAGAGGTGAGGATTCAGAAAGTGAGCTTTGCAGCTGCCCCTTTAGCAGGGGAGTTTTGTTGCTCACCCCAAGAGCAGAGCCTTGAAGCCCCTGTATAAAACCTCTTCCATTGCCACACCAATGCTGATGGGCAGTGCAACATGAGCTCCTTCCCAAGTTCTTGTTCTGGCCTGGGCAGCACCAAAACAATGATTTTCCTCCTCCAGCAGGTACAAAATTATCTTTAATATCATTTCTTTGAAGATGAAAGAAATACCAGGAGCAGCCTGGCCACAGTGTGAAGAAGGAACAGAAGAGGTCAAAGTGACCATGGCAATGAAGAGATAGAACAGCCTCTAATGCCTTTATTTGAGGGTTTTTTCACCTTGCTTGTCTTCTGCTTTGAAATTTTAAGACTTAAGTGCTTTTCTTTCAGTGATGTGAAGAGAAAGGAGAAAGAATGAGACCAGAAGTGAATATGTAATACACAAAGACAGCTGAAATAGTTACATTAATGTGCACTAATCATGTGTGGGACTGTGCAGCACATCCCCAGGCCTGGCTAGAGCCTCTCTCCTGCTGCACTCAGGTGTGTTTACCTAGCATGGTCAAATATTACTGCTCATGTCTGTAGTGCAAGTGCCACCCCCAGTTTAACAGATCTCTGTGGTGCCATCCAGAGACTGATCCAGAGCCAGTACTGCCTTGCCTGGCTTTCAGAACTGTGGCTCCTTCCAGCTTGTGCATCACAGTGTGCCACAACCACAGCAGGAGCTGCTGCATCTGATCCCTTACTCATTTACATGTGAATTTGGGAGCTTCTACTGCATTTTGCATTCACAGCCTGTCTTTCAGTCCAAATCCAGCTTAAAGTACCTGACTGCATGCTCTCAAAACCAAGGGAAAACATAAGACTGTGTCCAAAGCTGGTCCTGATGGATAGCTGACTGCAGCTGAGCTCACTGTGCCCATGCTTTCTGCACCCAGATTCCCTGCAGGCTAATAAGGCTTTGTGCTGAAACACATGGGCCCTGTAAGGAGGAAATAAAAGCAAGGTTATGGGCTTCTCCTTGGATTTGACAAATGTAGATGGAATGCAACAAGACCAAATCAAATCCTGACCCCTTTCTCCCCCTGACTTTCTCTGCCTGTTGGTGAGAATCTCCTCAGTGGCCACAGATATTGGAAAAAGCCTGAGTGTCCAACCTGGCCCAGGGTGCAGGGCAGGCACAAACAGCCAGCCAGCTCCTTGGGCAGGTCTGGAGTCCTGCTGATGGCTGGAGCACCACATCTGTAGCTTCCAAGAGCCAAGCCTAGGTAGGGACAGGCTACTTCTGAGCCCCAGACACTTCAGCAGCTGCTAGCTCTGTGTAGGCAGTTCCTCCATCTCTCCTTATTGAGTCAAGGTTGCTTTCATCAAGCACTCTAAGAGGCCATTAAAAGCCAGCACTGGAAACCCCCCAAATGGTTATTTCAGGCTCTTCCCAGATATTTTTACCACACCTTGTGCAACAGGTACACAGCAAGCAAAGAACCAGAGGCCAGAAACCTTGTACTGGGAGTAGACTGAGCTGGGGAGAACATCTGCCTCTGATTTTGCAGTTAAACAAAACTGTGACTTTAATTTAATAAAAGCCTTCTGCCTACAAACACAGATAAAACTGTTCAAGCTTGGCTGGGTTTAAAACCAGAACCTGGCACCTCTTCAGAAGCAGGTTAGTGAGCTTAGGGTAGAAAATCTTCCCATTCTGACAGGTGCAGCTGCTGGGACTCACCTGCTGAGAGCAGGAATGAAGCCTTGCATCGAGCACGGGCTCCAGAAGCGAAGCACACAGGGGCCAGGGGCAGCATTTGCAGTAACAACAATGTTGGTTGTAAGAGGCCTTGGGAAATGATGCATGCCACTAAGAGAAGCTTTGTTTGAATCTAGCCATGCCAGGGACCCTGGCATTACACAGCCAACCTGAGGGCAAATGAAGGAGTTCAACCCTGAGCACAGACTGGCTCCTTTGCCCTCTCCCAATCCTAGCATCTCCTGCTCTCCTAAAACAAACCTGGGGGACACAGCCAGGCAGAGCATATGGCATTCCCTTGCTGCACAAGGGAAGAAAAAGATCCAGCACTGCAGACTTATTGAATTAAACATTATTGTGGCTAATGCAATCAATAAAGCGTTGATTGCATTATCCATATTAATATTTAATTCAATTAAAAGGCTCACGTTTTTTTAAATGTTCCTTCAGATCTTTTACACTGCAGAATTAAATTTTGCTAGACCATGAATTCCAGCCAGACCCAAACTATAGCTGATCTGGGTTTCTCCTGGCACCAGCTGTTCAAAGTTGACACTTCCAGCAGAGCAGCAAAAACCATTTCCCTGGTCAGGCTGCCAGCAGCACCCAGCACAAACTCTGCAGAGAGACTGGCACCCCCCTCAGGGGACTGGGAAGCACACAGCTGTGTATGGCAATCCAAAATCCTCAGTTCAGAGGCCTTCTATTGCAACTGAGCCCCCAGAAGAGGCAGCCTCCCACCTGCTCCCCCCTTCACAGAGACTGGCTCTTCTGAGAATTAGCAGTTCACTAAACTAGCAAGAAATTAACCCAGCCCCACACTAGCTGAAGAAATAAGTACATTTTTATCAGTTCAGCACGCTGAGCAAGACAGCCAGCTTAGCTGCTGCTTCACATTCCGTTTTTTAATCCTTATTTTAACCCTGTTGTCACTGTGTACCGTGAGAAGGGAAGCCCTGCCCTGGTGCAGCCCCCGTGGCAGCACTGCTGTGCTGGCAGTGCCACTCCTGCTGCAGGGACTGTCACTGAGCAGGCACAGCCCCGAGCAGAGCTCAGAATTCCAAAGCTGCGCTCGCCAGCTGCGCTCAGCATGGAAAGAACCTCCCGGCCTCTGGGACATGCAGGGCGGGCACTGTAGGGCAGCCGAGGGCGGTGCTGCCCCACAACTCCGCCCAGCCGTGGGGCAGAGCCCTTCCCACCCCCGCTGGAGGCAGCCATCCCAACCCCTGCTGCACGACCAGCCCTGGGTAGCAGCTCCCCACGGCCCTCGGCATCTCGGAGCAGGGAATGACAGCAGGGGCTCACACACGCAGCGGGAGCTGACGGCTCTCTGCCACTTCATCAGACCCGACCTCCTGCCGGGAGTTAAATTGAAGCACACAAAGTGCATCTTCTCCATAGGAAAAAAAAGGAAAAAAAAAAAAGGTGGGGAAGCTTCCTCCCCTCCTTCCATCTGATTACACACAAAATGTTCTTCTGCTTTCAAAGGCAATTTAACACCAGTTAAACTACCATTAATTTAAATCAAACAAGTCTGAAAAGATAGAACATGCTACACTGCTATTAAAAACAACTGAATCTTCATTTGTTCCATTGAGACACTGGTGCCTATTTCCAAGGCAGTACTATCCAGCTGTCCAAAGACCTCTTGCTGCAGTTTTTAAGCTGGTATTTAAGCCTGCTTTGTTGGCTCTTTAAACACAAAGCAGGCCCCTTAGATATCAAAGATTCCAGCCTATCCATCAAACTGCTTAGGGGACTAAAGGCAGAAAAAGGACATGGGGCCAAACTGATTACTACCAATCAATGTGACATCACATCCACCCCATTTCCAGGTGATCTTACAGCACTGAAGTACAAAATAGCCTAAGGTGGAAAAAGGAAAAGCTCAGTTCTACTGTGTTTCTCAGACTTGTCCTCAACAGGATGCCAAGATGCTGCTACCCAGCCTTTGCTGGCAGTTCAGCCAATGGAAACAGAAGGATGGAATGGAATGGAATGGAAACATTCAGGCCAGGCCAGAATGCTCCTGCCCAGCAGCTCTGTCAGCACTGCAGGGCTGGCACGAGGAGCTGATGTTTGCCTTCCCTCTGCCACCCTGGCAGCAAAGCCAGCCTTCAGGAGCTGGAAGCAGCACAGCAAGCACAGACAGAGGCACCTGATGATCCCTGTGTTTGTACACTTCCCCCAAATAACCCACACCAACGTGCAGTTCTACACCAGGCCACAGCTTCCATGCACACAGCTTTGTCCTGAGCAGAATGCAGGAATTTCATCAGCCAAGATGCAGTTCTTCCTGGAAGACTGCCACACAGAATAACTGCTCCAAAATAAGTTTGGTCTTAAGACACTGGACCTATGGAGGAAATAGAACCAGCTTCAATTCCCTGCCTAGAATTATTCCCTTCCTTGCATAAATTCCCTTCAGTCACTCACTCCTCCAACAAGCCTTGCCCAGGCTGATCAGGGATAATATGTTGGGTCAGGTTCAACCTCATCTCACAGCTTAGGACAGAGCAGAAGAAAGAGGCTTTATCCCCCTAAAGGCTGTGCAGGTACCAGCTGGGTGAAGCACTTGCTGACATCTTTTTTACCAGAGATGCACCTTTGGACACTGCCATGCTTGCTATCATTACAAGAGGGCTGTGAGAAACAGCCCAGCACCTCCCAGGTGTGCCATTTCTGATTTGAGAGCAAAAGCAGCTACTGCTGTTTGCTACTACTTGCTTGCCTGTTATTTCCCTGAACCATTTGCAGAAATACTGAAACATCTCTCAAAAAGATCTCACAATATTTACTAAAAATGTTACCTTCTGTGAACTATTAGGGGTGTTAAACTGATGTCACTGAACCCCAGATACAGCTATTGAAGGTGTTATCAGGCATCCCAGATGAACTAATTAATTAAGAGAAACAGGTAATTTTCAAGAAAATGGCATGAAAACCATTAACCTGAGAAGAACTTCTTGCCTGTGAGGGTGCTGAGGCCCTGGCACAGGGTGCCCAGAGAAGCTGTGTTGCCCCTGGATCCCTGGAAGTGTCCAAGGCCAGCTTGGACATTGGGGCTTGGAGCAGCCTGGGATAGTGGAAGGTGTCCCTGCCCATGGCAGAGGGGGGAATGAGTTTTGGGGTACCTTCCAGCCCAAGCCATTCTGTCATGCACAGTATTTTTGATCAAGATAAATAAAAATATCTATAACCCTGAATGCAAGCCCTGGACTTCTATCTCTTCATGTGAGATAATGAGCACTAGATGATCTTTTCTTCCAAACCATTCTCTATTTCTATGAAATGCCCCAATCATGAGTGCACATTAAGTACATGCAGGTTAGCAGGAGAATGCTAATATAAATTCATGCTACAGCTAAGGCTCTTTATTAACCTGTAATAGCTTTTCTTGGATAAACTCTACTCACTGCTTCTGACTAAGCCAGGCTACTGTGGCCATCAGGACCACAACTCTCTCACACTTCCTGAAATACCTTTCCCATTTTCAGCCTGCCTCCTAGTACTTTCCTTTAGTGCACAATGGGTTTTAGACTAGAAGAGACAGTGAGAAATGATCCCTTCTTACCTTGCCCCAGGAGTTTAGAGCCTTGCTTTCAGGAGCCAAACTCCATCCAATGGATTAAGGGACTTGATCTATGCTTACTACAAGCTTCTTTTATCTAGTGCTATCCCTCTGCTTTCAACAATGAGCAAGAGCAAATTAAGCAGGGTCTGTGTCACTGACCTCTAAGTTTTGTGTACTTGCAGTGCTTCACTAGTGTTTGGCACCTGCTGTAGCTCTGGCATCAAAGTCCACTGTGAGGCTCTTCAAGGCTACATCTACATAAGCTGATCACACTCTGAATTCCTGCAGAGACCTGAAGCAGATGGGCCAGAGTTAATCTTGGGTAAGGGTCTCTCCTCAGTATGATATGGATTCCTAATGTGATTGGAGAGAAATACTGCTTGAAAACACAACTGTATTCAAGGGAACAAGGCCGAAGTTCAGAGCATGGCTTAAAAAAAACCCAAAACATTCATGGCAATTTTAGAACTGAGTTTCTTTGCATCTGCCAAGGAACAATGGCTCTTAAAATCTGTAAAAGTGCTGCCTCCACTTTAGGATATAGAATGGGATTACTGACGGGTCAAATTTTTTCCTGGTACAGGGCAGAAAAGCTCAATTCTTAAGAATTTTGCAGAGATTCACTGCTACTTTTGCAAAGAACACTGCATTAGGCATATTGATGTGCTATGAAATGCCAAGTTAAAAAGTGCTGTAGGAGTTAAGACAAATGCCCAAGCCCACACAGTATTGACTGGGTACCTCACTCTGCCAGTGTTTATCTGCACAAAACCCCAAACCACATTAATCCCATGGGGCTGTTCCACTTATTAATGAGCCCTGCATTTAGTGAACAGCAATGCCTCAGTCTAGCAGAAGTGGTAAGATTAAGATACTCCAGCTACTCAAATCTAGCAGATGCTATTGAAAACTGTACCTGTTCTACCTGCTGTGTGTAGTTCTAAGGGTTCTACAGGGCACAGGACCTCCAGCAGCAGTGGTTACAGAAAACAGCTCTCCTCCTCTGCAAAAGCAGCTCTTGGTGTGATACACCATCTTCACAGCTGTACTGAGCTCACAGAAAAGTGCTTTCATTTACCTGTTGAGATATGTAGGGGATATGCACTTATTCTGCAGCCAAGCTCATGCAACAGATGCTCTAAACTTACTGCACCCAAAAAAGTTTCATTATTACAAACAGTACAAAAACAAACACACAAAACTTGTGTACTAGCCCACAACCATCATTCTTATTGTGTATTATTCCAAGACACCATTTCTCAATTACAAATTCACAAGCTAAGATACAAAACATTACATAAGAGCACAAGAGTGAGGGTGTAAGATTCCAACAGTAACTTGTGATCTGTTATGAGAAATATTGTAACCAATATGAAATAACCAAACATTGATCCAGTATAGCCAGCTGTTTAGGTACAACTGTGCAAAGTGAAGCACAACTCCTTTGTGATCACTGTTTTTCTTTATTATAATAATTAAATAAGGCTTTCAATGCTTAAAAGCCTTCAGAAAATAGAACTGAATTCTAGTTACATGTTTACAAAGACGAATGAGGACAGAAGTGGGTAAAGCACAAATCTTTTTACAATTAAGTAAATTTTAGACCAAGATTTTTAAATACAATGTCCTCAAAAGTGTCTACTTCCAGATGAATTCAGGCCATTTATTTAACTCTGATTTCTACAGGACTTATCCCATGCCAAGAATTTCCAGCAAAATTCAATTTTAGGAAGTTATAATAAATACCACATGTCACCTGACACGGCTGCACAGGTTCAAATGCGTGAAATCCTTAAAAAAATACAAATTCTGGCCTGAGAAATCTTGATAAATACAGCAGATCCTTATCAATGGATGTTAAACAACATAAATGAGGCCACACTCAATTGCCTACAAAGGGCTGGTTCAAATCAAGAAAGCAAAAGGTTTCATTTGGCAAAATCCCAGTTACAAAATGTCAGTGATTATTTATTAAGCATTTATTAAGTTCAATGCAAAACTAAGCATATTAAATAAGCCAAGGCACACTTATCAATCCTTTCCTCCATTGTATGTTCATTTACTCCAGCGTATCAGTCACCTTAGTAACTCACTTAAATGCTCAAAGCTCTCCTGAATCCAAAAATGAAATCACAGCTTCAGAGCAGCTTGCCAGAGCATCCCAGCTGCCCAAGATTCAGCCCATTTGAAAGCCTTGCTCTGGGGATGCTGCTATTTGATATTCACTTCACAGGCAGGAGCTGAAATGACATCACACAGTCTATGAGCCAGCTGGAGGGGGCCATCCACACCTTGCCCTGGCGGATTTTCTCCGTCTGGAGCTTGGAAGCCACCTCATAGATGACATATTGAGTGCAGAGCCTCTGGTCAGAGGTGGGCTCTGCGTGGTAGGCCACCGTGTTGATGGTCTGTGTCACGTCACTGTCTGGTTTGGGCTGCCTAACCAGGACCTGGCCGCCCGCCGCTTTCACCAGCTCCAGCAGATCACTCTTCTGGTGCTGCTTGAAAGGTCCCAAAAAATAGAAGTAGCAGCCATCAAACAATTTAGGCAGCTGTGTGGAAGAAAAAAGAAACAAGCATGAATACAGGATTTCACAACTGAACAGGGAGGAAAAAGGTGGAAAGGAAAAATCGGAGCATGCAAAACCCCTACAATTTATAACCACCACTGGCAACTAGAACAGTAACTTAACATGCAAGGTTCTCAGGGTAAGTATGCAACCCAAAAAAGCTTCTTTATGTGGTAAATTCTTGTTTCTGTTTAAATACTTTCCAGCACAACAGGGTTTGAACTAGGAGTCAGGAATATTTACAGCTACTCTTACAATGCAGTTAATAAATTCTCCAGTGTAATCCAGCAAGTACCCAGGAATGGACCCAGTTAAATGTAAAAAAGGCCCTAAATGGAAACAAATAAGAATAAAACATTTTTCTTTCAGAACTATGTTCTAAAGCTCAGCAGAGAAGGCAGAAGCACATCACTTCCTGTTCCATCAGGTGTGATACTGCAGAGAGTGCAATACAGCATTCCCTGACAAGGTTACAGCAACATCTCCACTAATGGAGAAAAATGACAGCTTTATGGGTGTTCACAGCTCTTTGGATCACCTTGCAGATAATCAAATTTCCTGTACAAGACCACATTAAAATTTTACACCTGCTGCACCTCTGCATGTGGCAAAGGGCAGAGCTGCCCAGCCCCAGGTCATTAATCCAGGCTGTGTGGAGCAGTAAAACCCACCAGCTGCTCCCGGTTGAGCCGCCCTCGTCGCGGGCCACCTTGGACTTCGTACTTCTCTTCTTGTTCTCGAACTGAGCTCTGCAGACAGGCTTGTACCCCTACAAAAACCACAGGAAAGGAGGCAAAAAGAGGCTTTAAGAGAGGCCTGCATGTCATTTTAGGGACTAAGGAGTTGTGCTAAGGTAAAATTATTACAATGCAAGACATTACATGCATACAGCACCAAAGCTTGATGTGCTTTAGCAATTTGCTTTTAAAACCCCAAAAAATTTACAACAATGAAGATGCAAGTGAGATGGCAAGAAGTAATATCGCACTAAAATCGGTGCTATAAACACCAGGAATTATTAGCTCTTCCTCTTACCCTCTAAAGGTCAACCACTTAATGTCAAATGTCAAACTGCTGATGACTGGGAAGCTGAAAGGCAGCGCGCGGAGCCAACACGGCAGTTATGAAATGGACACAATTGCCTGATAAAGAGCAATTACAAGGCAAGCACAAAGCTGCTTCTGAGCAGCTACGGCCTCAAATAACAAATCAGATGGGATTTCAAGGTCTCCAGGATCAGCACGAACCAGAGATTTATGCTGGGGTGTAACAGTGGCATTCGTTTCTGTTAGCGCTGCTGCATAATGAGATTGTCTTTTAGAGTCAACATGTTTTTACCTTGTTTTAAGGCCAGTTATTTTTTGCAATGGAGAAAGCACTGATGGTAATGCATTGCTAACGTCCATAAAATGTACTGCCTGACCTCACTCCAGGGAGAGGAATTGCTGTGGTCACCCATTCAAGGATGGAGCATTTTGCCTGCATGTACATTGCAGTCATTAATAAGAATTACCCAGGAAAAAGTTTGTGAAGCTGATTTGGCAAAGGGCTCCACGAGGATTTACAACGTGGCTGAGGCTGTAACTTTTACAGCACCTCACTCCTTGCACCGTGTTTCTAATGCAGGCAACTCATTTGCACCAGGAAAACAGGAAACCCACAGTATATAAAAACTATAAACTGAATCAAAAGAGAACTCTGGGGGGCTGACCCTAAAAAGGAAGAAAGCCCAAGGCTCTGAAGAGAAACATCACTGACAAAGGCACTTGGATGCCATGGCAGGAAGTACCAATGGATAGGAATATCTGATCTGGAGACATCTTGAAAGAAACTTGCAGTAATTTGCTGTCAGTTCATACAAACTCACAAAATACAATGGGAATTCACGTTTTAGGTAGTAGAAGTCTTTCAATGTGCTTACATCAAAAGAGATAAACCCCTACAGAAAATTACAACTGGCTGAATACTGCAGCAAATATCTCCCTCCCTGTACAAGTATCAGATTATTTGCACTTGTTCATTCCTTCAAGGAAAATTAACATGAACTAGAAGGGCAAACCTAGTCATGGATTTTCCAGAAAGGCAACTTACATATTCATTATTGATAACAGCAATGAATACTGATAACTTAATTTCAGTACTCATAACTCAGAAATAAATCTAAAAGCTATTTCACATTTTATTTATTTATTTTAAATCACCACAATTCAACAAGACTTCTCGTGTCAATGTGCCTCTAACTTACACTGCTATTCTTTCCCTCCAAGGAAGTACAGATATTAATGGGTGCCACTTACCATAAAGGAAGAAGTCTCATCTGATCTTAAGAATGGAACTGCCCATTCATTAGGAGTATGTTTTATTTCAATCCACCATCAAAAGCTCGATTTCAAGGACTCTCACTACAGAGATGATGTTTTTATACAATAAGTACATCAGAAATTGAGCATCCAGTGCCAGCATCAATAAATGAAGCAAATGTGATACAAAAGTAATGAAAGATTGAATGAATACAAAAGACTACAATGTCATCCTGAATTGCTGCTTGCCTGGAAAAACACAAATGAAGCCAGGGAAGTAACTGATGTTAGTGGGGAGTTGATGTCACAGAATGCAAAATCAGTGAGGTCTGTCCTGAATAAACACGTCAGTCCATTTCCCAGTGCCAGTCCTCTGAGGAGCCTGAAAGCCTCAGAGTTCCTTGTCACATGTGATGACAACCCTCCAAGAGGGCCACAAGAGAGCCTCATCCACCTGTGTCCTGTTCTCACTGTGCCCACAAGAACCATGAGCAGACATCTGTTTGCTGGAGAAACTGGACACGTGCAAACAGCCAAGTGTCTGCATGATCAGCATTCTCATTAATTTCAACTTTTCTTTCCCAGCTAGAAACAGGCCAGATCTGTGTCTTAACAGGTTTGTGACACAAAAGCTGTGCTTTCCACATTGCATAAAAAGCTAAGAGCATGAATTCTCAGTGGCCAGGTATTTTCCTTCAATATAAATATTTCAAGAGGCAAAGGCCTACACACACACCTGTTCTTGGAGCAACAGACCCTCTGGGGTTTTTTGGTGATGGAAAAACAGTACGTTTTCAATCAGTGAGTATTTTTCATACAAGATCTAGAAGGAGAGCTTGCTCTGACACATGGGTGTCAGTAGCAACCAGTGTTTGAGGAAGTGGAGGGGAAGAGTCAAGCATTAGCTATCCATGGAGGAAGAATTCCTGACTAGAAGAAGGAAAGCAAATTAATGCAAGTGATGGAGACCAGTATGGCCTTTCACTGCAGATTTTGTTCAGACTGATTAGTTGCCAAGTGGCTCCTTTCTCTTCAATGACTCCTGCATGCTACAGTTTGTATTAAACAACAAAAGAAGTCAAATATCAGAACAAAAGAAGAAACAAAAGGGAAACATGTCCCTGTTGTCATAATTGAGATAAAATTACAGAGGGCTCAAGCTATTTTTCTACCTAATTCAATATTCATTTGTCTAAACAAAAGGTTATTTTCCTGTTCTTTGTCCCTCCCTCCCAAAAAAACTTTGTGTCAAGCCACCACTTGCTTCTAGATCCCTAAATTTCCATTATCATTTTCAGGTGCAGTGAATCCTTAATGGATGCAACAGCCCAAGTGAGGCTGTCAAAGACAGCACAATAATCAGCTCTGGTTGTGTTATGGTGCCATTTGGAAGCAGCAGGAATGTACAAGTGTTACCATTTTTCCAGGAGATGGTACAACCAACCACAAGGTGATCTTGTGCTAAAAACAGTAATATCCCAATTTCACACTTGAGAGGAGGGATACAAACAGAAGATTAGAGCACACTGCAGGCCCTTCCAGCCTAATTTTTTTTTTACTGCTAGGGATTTTATTTTCTGTGAAAACTGAGTGCTAAGTTGAGTCCATTCAGTATAGCCCAGGTCTTTTCTTTCAGAAAGCATTATTAATTTTAAAGCTGCTAACATGTATAAGTGGCTGGATAACAAGACAGTTCACTTTTAATGGTCTCTTCATCCAACTCAGTATCATCCTGATTAAGAGTACATATAAAAGGAAATAAAAGTCCATACTTGACTCACTGGTATATCAGTCTGCTACTTTTACAGGAACTTTTCCAGAAGCTCTCTTGACCTCACATCACTTCAGTCAAAATCCCCCTTTGATTTCAAACAGGAACCATGTTTAATTGACTCCCCAAACTCCTGAGATCAGACTCTCATTTCTTTAGCACCATACTGAAAAGCCACCAGTGAGAACTTCATGCCAAGGCACTGGTCAAATGAACAGAAAAAAAGAATTGCCATTATCCTAATTAAGAAAAGTGACCAAGAAAAGTGACGCCATCTCCCTTCTGAAACTGAGATGGATACCTTAAGTACTTATGCAAAAAAATTTTCAAAACAGGACTGAATCTCAGAAGGACAAGGACAGCCCTAAAGAAGCTTTCTGAAAATGGAAGGGAACCTAAACTTACTTTTGAAAGGACACCTGTAATTTTAGAAGGAAGCAGAGATCAGGGTTATGTTGTTTTCCTCCACACATTCGCAGTCCAGCAAGCTTGACTAAAAATCTAGTCTGTTCTGCTCTAACATAAGACCATTCAACTTGCACAGAGTCTCAGCCAATCTTGATTTATTACTTAGTACTACTGCCAATAAAAGCTGTGGACCATCTAAGTTGGAGGTTGTTCAGGTTTATCCATATTCTTGAGGAGAAGAGGGTGATTATTACAACTACATGTTAATGGCCATTTAGCTTAATCTCGGTAGCTGGATCAATCACCCAGGAAAGGGCAAGACTTGTATGAATGCAAGTGGCATTTCAGCTCTCATGGAGCCTTGCAGTGCCAAGGTCAGTGTGCAAGCACTGATGGATAAAGCTGGCCTGACACAACACCACTGTGGGGCCAGATCCCATGGGCACAGGGGTCATGCAGAGTTCTGCCCTAGAAATACAGAACATCACAAGCTCCAGGGCTTCCTAAAGAGCTGATTTCTGTTGCCCCATGTCTCAGGGGTCACCAATGGTTGCTGCTGGAGTCCCGTCGGGGTGGATCAAGACTGACTCCAATATCAGATGGCTTATATTATTAATTATAATGACTCCATAATTCAGAAGGATTTGGGCTATTTCTGCCCAGGTACAGAGCTGGCATATTGCTTCTTCAAGCTCCATACCCAAAAGGTGCAAAAATGCCAGAAAATGTTTACAAAGTCAGAGAGATAACAATTCTTTACATCATAGGTTGACAAAAGCAAACCACATCTCCCATATCAGGAGACAGGCAAAGGAATGCATTTTGTCCTTGAAACACACACACAGGGATTTGAAATCTGCAGAGAAAAAAGAGCTTTCCCATAGAAGAAAAAACTCAACAAGTTTGCATCCAAGAAACTTATAAAATGTCCAATGACAGATTTCACACCTGCAAGTTTTAGGTATAAACAAGGTCATTTTTGCACTAAATTTTAGCAAAACTCAAGCCTGCATTAAAGTCCCTAGAAAACATGGCAGAAAGAAGTTTTAGCTTAATGCATCTACATTTAGCTTGGTGCTACCACATTTGGCACGCAGAGAGAGCACTGCTCATTTTCTTCCTCTGATTAACAAGATCAGTAAAGCATCACTACTTACACTGATCCTGATTACCTCACTGAGCAGCTGCCCCTGCCTTCTCACCTTTGAGATCTAAGGAGCAAGCAGGTTAACAGGGTGTCCACTCTAATTGACCTTTGATACAAGTGCAGCTGCTAGTACTGGAAATAAAAGAAATAATTATTTGCAAAATTTAAGATCACAGCCCTCTAATCCTTATTCATGTAAGTCTTACTGGTTTGTAATGAAACTAACTGCATCAGCAAAAACAATTTGAAGAGAATGAAGTACAAAAAAACCCCCTGGTTGCCAAGAACAAGTGGTAATCACCCACAGATACCCAAGGGTATCTCTCAGTAACTCAATTAGCCTTAGTGGAGTTTTGTTGGATTTGCATTAATAAAGCAAAGAGAGCAGGGGTTAGTCCCAAAAATCTCTTAGAAGGGCTAAAAGTAATTTAGGAATACATGATAGCAACAAAGAAGATGAAATACACATCCAAGATCTAGTAGAGAGTGCAACTGATACTTCCTTAGCTCAGTCTGCACTGGGTTTTAAAACTTACATGCAGATTGAAATCCTGGTAGGATTCTTTTACCTAGAAAAGGAAGAAATCTGGACTGAGAGGAAGCTTTAGGGGAATGTGGCATGGCTGGCTTCAATTTGTTTTCATAAACAGCATTATTGGTCTTTGCTACAGCAAAGAATTTTTACACTGTCTCTTATATGCTTATAAAGTAACTTCAGACACACAGATTTCCATGGAGTGAGGCAGAGATCTCTTTGGTGAAACAAGAGCAGTCTGTTTTCTCATCACATGCAAATGACACCAGATCTGCAGAGACTGAAGGGCATCTGCTTAAGAATGGTCGCTTACAAGTTAATCCAGGTGGTATTTACTGAACATGATGGAACAGATGCTTAGGAAGTTCTGAAACATTCCCAGAAGATGGGAGCATGTGATTTGAAAATTATTCTTTCACTTGGAGCCCCAGGTGTCCTATCTTCTTTAGAAAAAACCACTGCTGGCCACAGCTGTTTTCCAGAGTGATCAAAGTGACTGGAAGCAGCCCTTCCTAAAGTCAGATTAAATTCCCTCAGGAGTGCTCATCCTCTGGATCCCATCACAGGCTTTTTAATGAGTGAGGTTGTATTTCCTGCCCTCTTCCTTACAAAGGGCTTCCTTACTGCCATGTTTTCTTCAAACCAGAAGTGAGCTAGAACAAAGGACTTCACAAATATGGAAAACTGAGCACCTGGATGACACAGAACAGAGGGAGCTTTGGAAACACCAAGGTTTCCTTTTCTTCTAGACCTTCTTTCAAACCAACCCACTTCCAATCTCTGCAGACACCACATTGAAGATATTCTCATGCCCATTTTCTCCTCTGCAAACCCCAGCAGCTTCACAGTGTACAACTGTGAGCTCCTTTCCAGCAAGTGCAGACACTGTGGGAGTGCAAAAGTTCAACCTCTGCTGGTTTGAAGCACTGCCCTCAGCTGCACACCCAATACAACCAGAACCTGCACTTTGGAGAGTTCTAAAGCCTCTCAGAGCTGAGTCCTTTTGTAGGAGGCAGCTGAAGGAAGTTTCCAAGTGCAAAAAAAACATGAAACTCTAGTGATCAAAAGTTCTGGGTGTTTCAAGGAGGGAGGGCTTTGCTGAGAATCAGCCAGTTACCTAAAAGATGTTTATGCATGGAAGAGAGACAGTCCAGCCTGAGGAGCAGTCAGCTCAAGCAGCTTTGCACTCCTCAGCTCTAATAGCCTAAACAAGGATGGGCATAGAAAATTCAGAGAGATGTTTTCACCTTGAAATGTCAGTCATGCACTCCCCTAGCTCTTCCAGTCAACTCCCTGTTGTTGTGAGTCCTTACAGGAAAAGCAGTTTTTTCTGCCTCCTTTTAATGGTCAGAGCCTGAATCATTGCTGCTGCTCCAGGTAAGCAAAGCAGAGGAAGGAATGAGCAATCAGATGCTTAGAATTCTGCCAGCCACTTCACTGCCAGGACTGACACAAGCTTGTTTCAATGCATATCATTACTGAGATCATTTTTCATTCCCTGCTTCAACAGATGACAATAACTTTAAGAAAAAAAAACAAGCTGAAAAGCTATTAAAGACTTCTGCTGGTTTTAATTACACTGTTCTATGCTCTACATAAAGCTTAGAGGAAATACAGTGATACTTGAATCTTTGTCTCAGCCCACTTGCAGAAGGATAATGACTCGCCACTTCGTGCCCTATTACCATCCCAGAAATAATAAAGGCAATAAAATAATGAAACCAGTGAAAGATATGGCCAAGGGCAAGGAGCACTGTGGCAACACTGCCTCAATTCAATTCTGTGCTGCCTTGGAAGTGGATGTACTGCTGACAGTGTGTTACATACAGAAAAGGTGGGAAAGCAACTGGTAACATGACATTTTTCTTCTGTGAAGGTCTAATATTGCTCAGTGGTGACATCCTTTCATCCTAATCTCCCACCTGAAGACAAAAGGCAACCCCAAAACTGAGGATACATATTTAAGTCTTGGCTCTCCAACACTCAGCTCAAACTGCTGGAAAATTCCACATTTCCTCTCTACCAATATGAATGGATGGTGGATCTGTGTGTACTGACACATAGCAACAGGAGTACCTTGGAATCACCCAAGAGAAGGAAGCTGCATTTTATGAGAGAAAGATTCACAGCCTGCTGTAACAGAAGAGTTAGCATAAGAGACTCTCAAATGAAATACTGTTTTTGCAAGATTGTGATGTTTTTTAAGAAGTGGTATAATGTACAGCCTATAAATATAGCTTTAGAGATAACAGTCAAATGCAGCTTACCTTGTAGTAAAAAAAAAAATTCAAACACTCCCTTATGCATAGTCAGCATTTCATTAAGTGCCTCACTGAGCTTTGTTTTTTCAAATATTTTAGTGAAATTTTTCAACATTAATTCACTTTAAGTGAATGGTTTAGAACAGCGAATTGTAAACAACAACTTAAATTTATTATATAATCAGAACATGCACATACTTTTGGAAGTTTATTTGCATCACATTTAAGGAAACTTATCCAAATAGAAGTCAAAAAGCCACGATAAATGGAAATGAAAAAGGAAAGCAAGGCCCTCTTTTTCCTCAACAAATGTTCCATCAGCAGGAGTCCCATTATTTGTTATAACAATCTTTAACTTGTAATGACTCTGAAGAAGACTGATAACAGACTGGTGGGAACAGATGGAGTGGTGCTGTTAATTATAGGCACTTAGCTGCATCAGACCCCATGAGTTATTGCTAACATTTCCCACTAGGGAGGAGAATCACTGGCTTTTAAGTAGTATGTTGCTTACTAAGCTGGGAGCATTAGCAGGCAGGATTGTATTAATCAGTACCAACAACACAAAATAAAATTCAACTGTGAAAAAAACCCATAAAAATATTTCCTGAATAACCCCCAGTCTATTTAATTTTTTTTTTTCTTTTCCAAACACTTCTAAATATGAAAGTTCTTCCATGAAGATTTAAATTCAGGTCTCACTAATGAAATCTTTCTAGGACTCAGAAGTTTTTTAAGCATCTGACTAGCAGGAAGGTGAAATGAAATGAAATAAAGGAAGCATGTAGGATAGAACATATGCAAACCTTCTGGGCTGAGTGAAGCCAAGAACCTACCAAGGGATTCACCACAGAAACAGGGTCTTCAGTCTTGAAAAAAAAAAACACTGGCACAAACTGTTTGAAAGCCAAATGAACACCCTGAGTCCAGTGTTCAGCCTGATGCTGTGCTTTAGTTTGCAGCTTCTGAGGCTTTGCAGAGTATCTTCATAAACATTTGTGTTTAGGCCATTCAAGAATTCTTATGTTCTGACGTTTAGTCACGCAGCAGAACACTGGAATGAAATCTGTCTGCAAGTTTTCCATGGGTAATTAACTCATTTGTAGTGTACTTATTAGCACAAGGGACTTAGCCATAAAGGTCAAGGGGAAGAAGATGGGCTTTGCAACTACTGTGAAAGCAGATACTAAGAAATACATCAGAATAAATAAATAGAAACCTCAAAAGTTAGAATCTAAGTCCACAGAACAGCTGTATAAAAAAGCATGCACTGTACAAACACAAATTACAGACTGCATGAAACATGACTTGCATGCTAACTTGGGTTAGAAGTTACAACCTTCAATAGATCTGAGCTTGGATGTAAACACAAGCTCACTTCCCACAGGCCTTGAACACTTATCCCAAGCAAGCCAAAGTCTCCTCTCAATTTCAATACAAACTGCTCAAAACAAATCCTAGAATTCAATAAAATCCTTCCTTCTTCCCAAGGGCACCTTCCATAATCTTCCCAATCAGTCTTAATGTAGCAATGAAGAAATTCACTCCCTACTGATACTTAGGCTGTGGCCTATCCAACACACCTAACGATGAAATACACTCATTTACCAAGGAAGTAGAGGTTATATTTCATTAAATATATTCAATTAAATTTCTAGTCATTCATGAGATTTGAAAACAATCCCTTGTACTTTGCGTCAAGACAGCATTGACATTAAGGCAGTTGTTGAATAAAAAAGCTTCTCTGGAATCCCATCTACAATTTCTGCTTCAAAACCCCAAGGAGTCCAAAATATTTAATACTTACATTCAAACTTGAGGACCCAACATCCAGTCAGAACAGCCATCATGCATTTGACAGTAGTTGGCATTGGAACATCAGGGATAACAAGATGAGTTACTAGGAGAAAGATTACATCAGTAAAACTAGAAGCACAGAAAAATCAGAGCCATGCCTGGCTGAAAAGCAATAATTCAATCATTATTTAAAGAATAAACAGACCATAATCATTTATCAGCTGCTCTTTCCAGCACAAGGAGGTGATTTTTGAGACTATGAACTGAGTTAGTATAAGAGCTATTAGAAATTTTGTGGGTTTTAACATACACTTGCTGTGAAAAAGAGAACTCATAGTTTTATAGTTCTACACTAACACTTAAATCTTCAGATGAGGCTCCAGTTTATAGGATAGCATTTTTTTTCAATCCTTTTAGAGTTGTATTTAACTCAGACAGGAATCTTACTACAGGATCTCACTGCTTTAATACAAAGCTAACAGAACTCCACTCAGAATTCTGGAGTAGTAATCCAGAAGTGAAAGATGACAGGGGGAAATTACCTTAGCATTTTGTTCACAAGCACTCCAAAGAAAAACTAACAGGGGCGATTAAGATAATATTTCTGTCCTCAAAGACAGGAAAAGAACTCAACCAAACCCCATAATTTGGGTTCACCAATCTTAAAGAAGAACAAAATCTGAAGGAAGGTAACGTGTGAGAGGACATGTAAACTTTCAGTCAATGCCATGCTCTTTTCTCAAGGCACCATCTGCCCAAGGCTCACTTCTGGAGAGTTAAATCTTTACAGGATGTCTCACACAAGCACAGACCTTAAAGTTGGTAAAAGAGGTGTAAAGAGAAGAGGTCTCTGAGGAGACTTTGGCATTTTAAATAAGAGACAATAAACTGCCAAACTGTGGCTCCCCCAGAAACTTTCTGCCTCGATAGCCAGACAAGCTTTGTACGTGTTTACATGCAAAACACACCATCACTCCACTACAGCTACAACTCAGGGATTTCAGAAAGTGCACTTCCAAGGAGCAATAAAAAACCCTGTTGCAGGTAGTACTTAAACGATGAAGTGCAGAACTGTAGTTGCTTATATTCGGACAGAGACATTTCAACAAGACTCCATACCTCTGCTGTTAAATTCAGTGCACCTCTGGGCCTTCAGGACTGTTGCTAATTTGTTCAGCAATTTCTGCTGCTCTGCACTAAGATTGCTACCCAGTATACCAAGGGGTCCATTTCTTGGCTGGCTGGAGCTCAGTGCCTGCGTGAACAGAAAATTCTGCAATAAGCTGAATATTTGAGAACATAAGGAAAGCAACTTACTTACTGGACAGCTTTCTTTTTCAAGAATAAGCATTTTGAAACAATTAATGGCAAGCTTAGTGGACAGGGTCCATGAATAGATCTCCATGTAACAAATCAGATCCACAGGAAAAAAAGCTTCACATTAGAGGTACTTCATTTAGCTTATGCAAGGTACCAAAACACCTCATGGATCAGTTTTTTCTCCCTTGACCTCTTTGGTGCTTTTTAAAGACACTGGGGTGCACACATAGAGCTGGTGAACAGCCTGGCAAACTGCAGGGTTGAAAGAATAAAAACCCCAATTAAGTAGTAAAACCTCCTACTTTTAGTGAAGTGTTAACAACAGATATATGGTATTCAGTAACCTATATAATTAATATCTGCATTTCTTTTAGTAGAAGTCCCTAATACTTTGCCCTGTAAGCAACCAATGGTTAAGTGGTATTTTTGATGTGCGTAGTATTAATGCAAAGTGAGAGGAGCTTTATGCTGACAAGGGTAGGATACTTCAGCTCCTGGATTTTCCTAAATCCTCCAGATTCCATAGCACGGACACACCTTTGAGACCCAGTTACCCCACAGCCCTCAGGCTCTGGATCAAGTCATCCATGTGAGCCAGCAGCCATCCCGTGGCACACACTCATCCCAAAGCAAATGGAAATACCAAAATGGTTTGTTTGGCACAGAAGAACTACATCTTACATTTGCTGCAGGTGCAAGGAATGGCCACATTAGTCCTGGTTTAGCTGCAACTGTTTACTTTTGGCCACTGGGTACCCTGTGACCTCAGTGAGGAGGGATCACTGCAGGCTGTACAGGCTGGAGTAGATAGGGGCTGCTTCTATCAGCCAGGTCAGCTTCATCCTCCTTCATTAGGATGCACAAAGCATTTCATAACACACTAACTTGTTAGGGCTGAGTACCTTATTCTGGTTACAAGTCCTGAGAAGTCTTTGTCGAAAGGAGGAGAAAAACAAAAACCCCAGAACAATCCCCCAAAAGCTATTTTCTACTGCTGAGATGATATTTTCATTGTTGGACAAGGAGGATAGTGGAACAGCCTTTTAAAGACACACAAAAAGCACCTGGAACAAAGACTGCTGATGCTTGCAGACAGTTTGGAAAGTAGAACAAACTTAGATATGCAGAAAAACAACGTCAACAGCAAAGTTCAAGGACTGATACTTGAGGAATAACACAGGCTCATTCTCCTCTAATAAAACCATATTACAAGAAACATCTTTTGTCTTCCCACATAAAGCTGTAACACAGAACTTCATAGCTTGTCAGTGTTCCACATATATCCTAGAAATTCTGTCCAAGACAGCTTCCCAGCCTATTTTAAATCTCCCTATAAAGCAGGTGATATACTGTACTTACATCCACGCCTTCAATATTTAAAGGAGGAACTCATGGCTTGTTGTTTTGTTAAAAAGCAAACCACAAAAACAAACCCACACAGACATTTACCTCAGAGGGCTGGTTAAGTGAAAATGATTCATTCTTCACTGGTAACATTAGCACAGATTTCATCTTTTTGCTTTCTGCGTAGTCCACAGGCCGCAGACCAAATATATTACTGGCAAAACAAGCACAGATGGGTTTAAGTAAATAAAATGTGACTTGATTCTTAACTAACCAGACATATTAGCTGGGTAGCTTTCCCTCCCACTTTCTTATTAATATGTAATTTCAGCTAAAAGCACAAAGCTTCAAGTAAGAATTGCATCCAAGACAGATGGATACTGAATTACAAGCTGTTGCTTTCGGCTGAAGAGTAAGGGATGTTCAGAGCAGAATGTTCAGTTAAATAAACAGTCCTTGTTAAACTGTTTCAAGATGCACTTTGATATCATTTGCAAGACCCAGAAATTTCAGCTTTAATCTTTCATTGCAGTCATATAACCAAGAAATGTATTTTTGGCTTATCCATTTGCCATAAAAGACATGTCAGAAGACTCTCCGTAGTGTATTAAACATGGGAGCTTGATGTGGTTGTGCTTTTATGGGAAAAGCTATCTGCTTCCTACTTGGGAACCACAGCTCCCTTGCACTTCCAAAATCTGAGTATGCATCTCATTTTCCCTCAGTGTGCTGTTCCACAGAACACATTATAGTCAATTCAGTCAGATTTTAGCTGGTGTGCCAATTTTGTTCAAAGCTATTGATTGCAGGTGGCACCTCATAGTTATTAGTTGTGCTTCCAGACTGATTTCCTCTTTTATCACTCCTCAGACAGAGGTGATTGCTATAAACACATCAAGCTCAGCCATGGCTTCAATTTCTTCTTCACACAACTCTGCTACAGGACAGTAGAGAGGGGAGGAAAGCCTGAAATTGCAGAACAGGTTCACTGCCATTAGCAAACAGGAGCCTCTGCCAGCACTCTGGGGCAACATTCTGCTTTCTTTGCCCTTTGTGAGAATAATGGCTGCTGCAGCTGATCCTCTTCTGCCCACCTCACACAGCTCTGGCTCTCCAAAGGCACAAGAAGAGCTCGTTATGGAGGGGAAGCTTGCCATGAGAACAAAGCCCTGACTCAGTGTCTGAAGCCTGACAAGCTTAGTCATCAAAGAATGAAATATTTAAAGAGGTCACAGGACTGCTGCAGCTCTGACGAGCTCTCTCTTGGCCTCACATTTCTGTGCAGAGTAGGAATCCAGGAAGCTTTACAGGAAATTCCACATAAGGCCACAACCCAATCCAGCCCAAAGAGCAGCTCAAATTATTAAGTCTCCACTCTGATTTAACCAGGAGGCTTTGGCCAGCACTAAGCTGGCCAAAGATAAGTCTGACCTCAGCACCGTTCTGTACCCCTGGCTGAGCACTGCTCACTAACACAGCCCCTGGGGAGAACAACAATCCACAAAAATCCCCCACAGAAGGGTCCAGGATGGTATCTTACACTATTACCAATCCCTAGCTCTTCTGTGCTACTAATGAGCACAGTGCAGGCATAATACAAACTCTGCAGACTGAAAGATAATTGGTTAAATCTCTGCCCAGGCCTGGGAGTTGCAGCCCATTAAATATTGTCATGCTGTTCCTGCTTTGTCATGCATCATCAGGGTAGCTCTTGCCCTTTCTTTAAATAAGGCAAATATTCAACTCAAACTGCTGCAAGAAAAAGTTCCTTTGAACAATGCATCCAGAGATGGAGGGAAATACATATACATATCATCAAATGCCCCAAAAATCACCTTTAGACTAGCTGGCTGACCTTTTACTGTGAGCTAAGCAGAGGGAAGAAATCCCTGCATAGCAGAGATCTGGGAGTGCTTTTCCCTCCAAAGGTACAGTAAGGTTCTTGACTGTTGGAAAAAACTCATGAATGTTTATCATAGAAAAATACATGGACCACCCCAGTTAAATATAGAACACTTTTTGCCAATTGAACTGTAAAAATACGAGCTCCAGCTCCTCCTTCTGAATTCACTTCAGTTTTTTTCCTACAGTTTTAACTTGTTTCAGTTGCTTCTTACTAGAGTATTGTGATATGCAGCATTGAAGAATGAAGGGCTATTTATTGCAAGCTAAGGTGGGATAGTCAGATTGTGACAACTTTGAAGCTGAGATCTGAAAAAGGAACACCAGTACAAGAGATGGTTTAAGAGTTTAGAATATTTGCAACTAAGCAAATTTTTGAGCTTACAGAGAGTAAGAAAATGTAGCTGAAACAGGAGAAAATAGGGTTTACATAATAAAAACCAATACAAGGATCACATCCCAACAATAGATTTTCAAGTAGGATGGTGTTGTAATTTACTTTTCAAAGAGAAAGGATGAAACTATATTTGTACTTTTTTAGTAAGGCAGAGGAATGGGAAACAGAAGCTTTAGGAAAATGGTGCTCACATCCATCTTTATCCAACCCAGCTGAACAAGGGAAATCATCCATCTTGTTCAGAGTAAAAGATGAATTTTAATCCAATATCCAAAACCAAATTAGATATGCACATTACATCCAGCCCACCACACAAACAGTGTTTTCAGAAATACCAATAACTCTGTGTGCTCCTCCTACAAATCTGGGTTTGTTGGGCATGAGGCCAGTGCACACCATGAGCTCGCTCTACACTCAGCAGGAAGACACAATTCTGCTAGAGGGAAATTAGTGAGGTGCCTAAACTGGAATACAAGGTTCCCAAGGCATCCTTCTTTCTACCAGAACACAAGTGGCTTTCTGGAAGTTTTTATTAAACATTCCAGGGTCAGATGTACCCTTGGGTGCAAGCAGCCCCCTATTAGCCAGTCATCAAGGCACTGAACAGTCAGTAGGGGGCTGTTACAGCCAGAACAAATCCAATCCAAGAGTAGGATGGCTGTGCTGAGAAAAAGAGGAGCCCAGCGAAGAGCAACTCAACCAAATCTTCTGAGTATGACTTTCCATGAAGTGACATAGTACTTTGTAATTCTTTGTAATCAGGACTTTTCAGCTGCTCCACAAACCAAGTTTTGTCCCAGCCCCACAAAGAGTTCAGTAGTAAATGGAAATCCTGCAGCCAGGTCTCAGTGCAGTACCCACTAACTCCCACATGGAAATCTGACTGGCTCAGGGCTCTCCAGGCAGCACCTGGATTTTCAGAGTGTGTAGAAACCTTTCCTGAACCTGACAGAGGGAAGAAAACCTAATCTGTGTAGACAGAAAGACCATCTGATGAGACATACAAACAGAGCCAGGATTTTAATTAACCTACTGTCAGCACACTGCCTTGCACTTAGACAGCAAAGACCTGCACTGTCTTGAGTCAGAATAAGGAGACAAAATGATATCAGTGTCATGGGTCTAATGCCTCCTGGAATGACTGCAGGTTATAATCATTTTTGTCCCTATGCCATTCATAATTGAGGACTGTAGTCTACCCCTAAGCATTCCCACAGGTTTGTTCAAAGTCAGACTCACAACTGTTGCACCTAAAATGTAAGAGCAAGATGACAGTTCTGACTAATGCTACATTTATTATGAGACTCATAATTCAGATTATGAGACTTTTGCTGGCTTTTTTTGTGGTCCCAACAAGAGTGGGAACCCAACCCCCTGGCCCTTTAGAGGGGGGTTCCCCTGCTGAGTTCTTTGCCAAGGATGAAGAACGTGCAGGACTCTCTTTCTTGGTCTTCAGGTTTTTGTTTATTATTATCTTGAGTTCAGCACACCGTCTGCACACCAGACTTGGCATGTGAGAAGCGAGGCACAAAATGGACCCCAAACACCCAAACCAAGGTCTTTTAAAGCTGTTTAACCCAATTAACTTCTAACACGTACTTTGTTTCTACTTTTCTACCAATAACTTCTACTAATCTATGCACGTAACTTCCACATTACTGCTTACTCTAACCAATAACTTTGTGCCACCAGTACTACAGAAAATGGAGCTGAAGAGGGGCAAAAAGGAAGAAGGGACAACACCCAAAATCCTCCATCTTGGGTCCTATTCACTCTCATATTAAAATCCTAAAACCCTAAATTCTTCACTCTGTGATACACTACCACTACTACATACTACTACCTGTGTGCTCTAACTCATCCCAAAGTTTTGGCAATTTTTCCCAGGGACGAAGGTTACAAGCAGTGTTCTGCTGAGGGTAGGAGCCTCTTAAAACAGGCAGAGAGACATTCTCTGTGCCCTGGATTCCAACACTTATTGTGCATGAAGAACTGGAAAGACAGCCCATTTGAGTGAAAGCGTTTAGGAAGTACTGCAAAATTGCAAATGCACAGATCTAATTTTTCAAATCACTTGGCTTGCTGTGAAGCAAAGAAAAAAGACAGAATTCAAGCACGTTGAAAAAAAAAATTAGTTATGCATAGGAGATTAACCTAAAAAAATTAACAGGACCAGCAGGACAATTAATAGGTCCACTGATCCATATAATATTTTTTATTCGTAGTTTGTATCTCTCCCAGTCAGTGAAAACTTCAATGAAGTTGTGGACAACTGAAGTGTCACAACTATTAAATCTCAGATTTCCAAAAAGAAATTTTGCCAAGGAATAAGGAAATACCAGGATTAATTTCTAGCAAAAGAGGAAGCCCTCATCTGTTCTTGCTTGGTCCAAAAAATATATGGCTGCTTCCTGTTATATAAAGATATTTCTTAATGCACTACAAGTTAACGTGAAGGGAGAGAAACATAGCCTGGAAACATAGCACTTGGAATGTGCCCACTTGATGGGTTTGTGAATATAAGATATCTAAATCTGAAACAGCAAAGTCTCAGCTCTTTGGATAGGGCTGTACCTCACCCACTGAGGTCTCTCAGGAAGCAGCTGTAGTTGCTTTCAGATAGATCCTACATCCCTCTACAGACCAGTGGCTCTTACCTGCCTTTGGACCTGCTGTCAGTCATTACTGCACACCTTTACAATAAATTTCACCTGGCACAAGTGAGTATCATGCTATATTTCCAAACTACTGCTCTAAGCAGGCTGTTCAATGCAAGCTCTGTTTTTATTCCAGTAGATTAACTCTTCAACACACAAGGGACATTAAGACACGAAACTGAGTTAATTCTACTGTTAAGACAGCAGCAAGACATCAGTCACTTCTGTGAGGTTTCACGCTATATATTTCATGGTGTCCCAAGTAACATTTGAATGCATTTGTCATGTTCACCTTTTACTTAGCTTAGCTAAAGTAAAACACTTAAGTAACCACAGTGAGCTAATCAAACTTTCCTCCCCACTCCTGTGAGATAAAGAAGAATCACTTTATCCCACCACATTAAGGAGGGCCCTCTCCTTGGCTGAAAGTTAATTCATTGTGAGCCTGAAGAGCTTACAAAAGGACTAGAAAGGGTTTTACACACCAAAGGGGAAAAAAAAGAGAAAATTAGACCAATTTATCTATTTGACAAAATTGGTTTGGTATAGTCTTAGCTCACACATTGCACACCTCTCAAGTTAAGGCACTCCTCAAGAACATAAACCTTGGAGATGCAAGTTCTACTCATCACTGCTTCAATTTCTAGTGTAAAGAACTTAAAATAATAATGTGAAGGTGAGCATTAAATACAAAGAGACCAATTATAACTAGCCATAATGAAATGAACTATAATTGTACCATTTTAAGTGATCAGCCTGTCCTCATCTCCTGTTTTTAGAACTGTGGTCTGCTGGTTTCAGGGATCTAGGAAAAAGAGTCACTGAAGAAAAACAAGCTTCTTGTCAGATGTGACTCCATTATAAGGGTACCTGCATCCACTAGAAAAAAAAGAATTAACTAAACCTATATTCAAGAAGGTTCAAATCCACTTACCTAGCCAAATCCAACCACTGCTTAATTAGGACTACAACTGGCAGAGGCAGTGGCTGCAACAACAGCCTGTAAGATTTGCACAGTCATGATCTAGGGAAAGATCACAACACCCCTCACTGCTGGAAGCTATTGGGGTGTGGGAGGGAAGGGAGGCACGAGGCATCCTCAGGAGTCTCAGATGCACTGCTCTTGTTTCTATTATTTCTTGACAGTGTTTGGAAGAGGTCAGCAGAGCAAGCCTAAACACTTTGCTTGTACATCTATTTCTCTGTGGCTCGAATGCTGTCTGTAAAATTAGGGGAGGGGAAACACCAAGCTCTTTCCATCATCAGTGCAATTGCAACACACAGAGTAGCATTTCAGCCAAAGATAGAGAGCCTACAGAAGATCTGGAAGCCTCAGTTATTCCAGGAGGGATGGACAGGACTGAATTTGTGCCACGGCACACAGACAAATCACACAAAGATTAATGGCAGCGAAATTTGTTCTCAGAGATTTTGACTGAATGTTATCTACATTCAGTGAAAAGTTAAAGCAGGGCTTAAGGTTTATATAAATCCCCCCTTCCCTGATTAAAAAGCTTCTGTTTCAACAGAGTCTGGTTTGTTCATGCAGCATGAGCTGAAAGAGGTTCAGCTTGACCTCTGTTTGTGTGAGCACATGCAGAGAGACCAAGGCTAACAGGAGCCCTGCAGAGTCCACTGCTGGCATTTGGAGCCTGGGCTGTGCAAACCCACCAGAGCTGAAATCCTGCCACAACCTCGCAGCAAAGCTCTTGGCTGTGCTGTGCTTTCAAACACCAGACAAACACATGGTGTGACACAACCAGTTCCTCATATTCAAGTGGCTTGAGAATCTCTGAAGCTGGCAGCTTTTCCAGGTTTACCAGTCCTTGCTGCTCAAGAACAAAGTGAAGATGAACAACTGATCCTTGTTTTACTTTTTATGCTGAAGTCTTGAGAACTTGTTGTTTTGTTTTGCTTTGTCTTGTTGTTTTCTAAACTCTTAATATATTTAAGATTAGGACTTTATGAAAACCCTATGCTCTACCACAAAGCACCTTAATTCTGTAATCTTCAAGATTGTGAATATTGAGAGCTGAAGTGATTAAGCTGAATTTGTTTATGCTTTTTCATGTGGCTGCCACAGAAACTTGTATCATGCTATACTTCATCCTGTTGTATTTCTATACACACACACCCCCCCCTATTGACAGCTCGCACTGGACTCCAATTTACACACACGGGCCCTGGCACAACAACAGTACAACACCTAAAATTACATTTAGTGCCTGGAATACTAACAGGCTGCAGGGTTATTCCTAGACTGAAAGATTCTTTAGTACCTCCTATACACAAATGCCAACATCTTCAGGAGACTTAACTATATAGAAGAGTCAGTTGAAAATATTACTTAGCTTTTTCTTTTTTTAATTAAAAGGTGTACCGAGGATTAGTGCTTTGATCCAGAAACGCAAAAATGAAAATTCCTAAATCTCAGGCTGTGTCTATGTCATTTGTGAAAACAGAAGAAACTGAAGCAAAATGCCTTCTGCTAGCAAGTAGTGTAGTAAAAGTAAAGAGACCAAAAACAGCTGTAGCAGTTCAAAACTCATCTAGCTCAGCATCTTAGAGCTGACAGCAGCTATAACAAGATGCCAACAGGAAAGTGTAAGAGCAGGGTGAGCATATGTTGTTACTTTCCTAGTACAGTCTCCAGTACTCCAGCTATCTATGACTCAGGCATCCTCAGAAAAGCTTAGGACAAAGCCAAATAGAAAGGAAACACCTACCTGGTAAGCAGAGCACACATTTAACACCCACCCCCTCACTTCACATAAACCACATTTATCACTAGCTCTGCTTCATACTCACTTAACATCCCCTCTGGATGCTGTAGCCATGGCTGATGGCAGCAGCATCCCACGTGTACTCACACTGCATCCCGGGAGGCACCATGCAGGAGCAGCAGCTCCACAATGGCCACGTGCCCGTTCCTGGCGGCGTCGTGCAGCGGGGAGTCGTTCTGGTAGCCCGTGGTGTTCACCAGCGCCCGGTGCTGCAGCAGCAGCTCCACCACCTCCCTGTGCCCGTGGTTACATGCCTCGTGCTGGGTGGGAAAAACCACAGGGGGAAACTCAGAACTCACAGAAGGACTCCTCTCACGGCAGCTCGTGCATTTTCAAGCACTCTCCAGACAGCCAGGGAAGATGATGCAAGGATACGCATTACGTTCCTGATTTCCCAGGAATTTACCTGGGAACGCAGCACTGACAAAAAGCCCTGAGAAGAACTGAACAAAGGCCAACTGTGTGCAAATTAGACCACAGGGAACAAAACCCTCCGGATTACAGGCTATCGGGAGGATTCTGCAGGAGAGGAAGAAGTCATGGTTGAATTACACAAAATAAACAAAAGGTTCTTTTCAATCAAGCCATTTTTTCATTCCACTACTTGATATATTTCCAAACCACTGAGGACATTAGGAACCCATTAAATACAAACATTGTTTCAAATTGATAATTTTTCAGTTATCCTAGCTGTATTTTCTGCATTTGCAGAGTCACAGGCTGATTGATTTCGTGGCCTGCCCTACACCCCAGCAGAGGAGAACCACACCTGGGCAGGTCAGTGGTTGCTGATTAATTCTTTTAACCTTGTTGATCATCACTTCTTCACTTTGCATAATTCTCTGTCACCTAAATGTGTGTGAAGGGAACTAAAATATCAGAGAGTAATGGAGGGATGAAGCAAAATCTGATTAGAAGACAGATGACAGAAAGAAGCCTTCAATACTCACCAGTGGTGTCCAGCCAGCATTATCTTTGACATTGGGATCTGCCCCGTTTTTCAGCAGCTGCTCCACAGCTGCTAAGTCACCCTACACAGGGAAAAAACAAGACTTATGTAAAAGTAATGAAGAAAATACACAGATACAACACAAATTTGGGAGATGCTAAATTATGAATTTAGCTGCAATAAAAATGTAATGATATAAGCCTTCCACGTAGACATTGTCAGGATAACAAAAGCTCAGCTGATCTGGAGACCACAGTTAATCACTGCTGTTCATTTAGAACCACCCACATATTTTACACAAATACAAATTTCTAGATAAAAACTATGCATGTAAAAGAGTTAATTCAAATTAAATGGAAAAGTTTGCACTAATTGCAATCTGTCCACTACAGTCAAACTGCAATGATTAAAGTCAGGAACGTTTATTGAGAATTTCCTGGATTTTTTTCAAGCTAATCTAAATAACTCTCTGAAAACATAGGTGAAATAAATTAATAAGCCTGACAAGCTTCTAGAAATTGGTTTTCCAAGAAAGGAAAATAGTTTTATTTAACACTGCAATTACTACTTTATGTTGACTCTCACTGACACTTTCTCTGACAGTTATCTACCAAAATAGTTTTAATTTGCTTTTTGGAAAAATGCTATATTCAGCTTTCACTATAAGCAAGGAGGTGTGGAAAGGGTGGAAACTAATGCAGAGCCTATGGAAAAGAGGCTGGATAGAGATGAGGCAAAGGCAGCAAAAGGGCAAATTTGTCAATCAGAGGTTTTGACACCCTGAAAAGCAAAGTTGGTAATAAGACTGGAGCATATCCAGATGCAGCTATAAATAGGTAAGGAGAAGGTGCCTGTGGAAGCTGAGGCAAGGAGATCTCTGCAGTGCAGGCCTCAATTCTTATTATTTTAGGCAAAATAAAGTGTTTCAAGCCAACTGCTGACACTGTGCCTAGACCAGGGTACTGAGATCCCAAATGAAGATACTATTAATATACAAACAGTAATGTAGCTCCTGCCAAGGCCAAATATACAATATAAAAAAAGGAGAGAAATTTAACCCATGATATATATCAAGTTCAATGCCTTTAAGTAGTGGAAAATCAAGGAATTTCTAGGTGCTACTCCCAGCATGCCTTGGAAAAGGTGAGAGAATATTATATTAAGCTTTAAATACAAAAAGATTTTGATCTTTAAATAAGAACAAACTTAAACCAATTTTCTTACCAAGAAACTCTTTGAAAAAACAAAATAGCTTTAATCTTTACTCTTTAGGTTAGAAAAAATATTAAGACAGACTGCTCTGCAAAACAAAATCCAGCAAGCAACTGCTCTGCAAAACAAAATCCAGCAAGCAACAACTGCAAACTCAAAATTCACCAATATAATACTGAGACTCGCTGGCTTTACAACCAAATCAAGCAAATTAACACATCAGAGATAAATTTCATGCGTTACATTCACAACCTGGATGTCCCAGCAAAACGTTACCTTTCAAAGCAATTAAAGGATGCTAGCAGCAGCATATTCTTTATGGTTGCAAGGTAACAGACACACATCAAACCTGAGCAGTTGTTCAGAGGCAGCCAAGACAGCGCTCAGCATTAAGATCCTTCCCGACAGAGAGAACACACAATTATCTATAATGAGCGAGAGCTGAGCTTATCATTTAAAGTTCAGTTTGCAAACATGTACTGCAAAGGGTTTGACATTTCAGGAATACTGCTTTAAAGCAGGAAGCACAGCTAATCATTTGTGTGGGCATCAGATACTATCACAGCTTTTCAGATCAGTTATGTGAGCACTGATTTGTAAAACATCACTGCGGCTTCAAAAAAAGGAAATGTTGCTGGCGTGGACACCAGGACAACATCCCCTGACTTAAATCCAGGCCCACGTCAAAATTAGAAAATCGGTGTTTTGCTGCTTACAGAAGATAAATATTGTCATCATGTCATCTGTAAATGGAACCTGCTCCCTACAACCAGCACTGAGCACTGAGTGACAGCAAGGAGGGAAAGCTGTCATGAGCTGTGCAGTGACTGGATGGGTGCTGCCAATCAGGATTACAAGAGAGATGTTAACTAAACAGAGCCAGGAGAATGTGCTTTTTGTGTCCTCAGAGGCTCTTCAGTCAGTCACCATAACATGAACATTTAGCTAAAAAAAGCAGAAGACTAAATTTCAAGTGGCAGATCATTAATAGCCATGTTATCAAGTCCCTGCTGCTGGCAGGACCACAATCACAAAATCATTTTGGTTAGAAAATACCTATAAGGTCATCAAATCCAGGTGCCTCTGACATCTCCCTGGATCTTCCAGAGGCTGATAACAGGTTTAGATGACAAGTCAAGCCAAATTTAGATGACAAGTCAAGCCAAATAACTGTGATCCAAGGGAAAAAAAAGTGGTTTGGTTATTTTTTATATGGGCCTCTTCTATCAAAATGGATGGAATTACTAATATTTATAAGCTAATAAAGGCTTTGCTAAACTCTAAACAAGAAAGAGTAAGGACCATGTAGGTTCAAATCCCAGACACAAATATGCCAATTCCATGTCTTCACAAGAGAGAGGAAGAAACTACACCTACAAGTATGGAATGACTAATTCCAACATGCTGCATAAAGATGTGCCTTGACTAATGCCAAAATTAATTTTATACATTTAATTCCTTGAGTATATTTGATGCAGCAGGAAAATCACCACTTTCCACTCAGAAGCCATAACCAGGGGACACAAGGAGAGACCCTCTTAGCAGCAGAACAACAGGGGAACAACAACTCAGCAGCAACAGAGGGGAAACGTTAAGTGCAGACACTTCTTGTTCAGAAAGGGAGAACAAGGCAAACACCGGGTAGAAAAACGCTCCTACCATTAAGAATTCACAGGCAAGTGTTTATTTTGAAATCTAATTATCAATGAAGGATTACATCCAGCTCTTGAAGAGGCAGGAGCTAGTGCAGAATGCAGAATTATCCATTCGGAACAAACAAAGCTCAGGACATTTCATGCTCCTAACAGAGCTCAGCTGTAGTGACAAGGCAGTAAAGCCACGGGTTTGCTGTTCCTCGGCACCGCAACTCCCGGCAGCTGGGAAACCAGAGAAGCAGGAAAGGCACTGGGGCCATCTGTTGGCAGAGCTGCAGCCGCAGTGGATTAGACAGGGAAGAGCATTTACATGGCTTTAGCACTTCCTCCTCCCAAGGAGAATTTAGTTCCTGCAGCCACGGTTGGCATGAGCCCAGAAAACCATCTCTACTTGGCTTTACACAAGGTTGTTGGAAGTTTTTTTTTCTTTTCCCTCAAGTCCTGAATTTAATACATATGGTGAAGAACTGCAAGTGTCCTCTTAGTCCTATTTTGCAGGGGGTTTTTTTCCATTTTGCCCTTTACAATTTCCATTAATCGAGGTGTTTTTCATCAAAAAGTCAAATTACTAAATAAATGAAAACGTATTCTACCAGAAAACCTACTCTACCAGTTAATGAGAGAGATCCAACTAATTAGGACAGTACATGAAGATTAAGCTAAAAGCCTGTACTCCTTCAACCAAATATTTCTCCTTTTATTTACAAATTTCATCAAGCAACTTCAATCTTTAGGTCAATCAAATTAACCAAAGAGACCCCCCTTCAAACACAATGCTATTTGCCTGTTTAAGCTGTAGGGGAACTAGATTATTTACAACTCAAAAATGGTCAAGGAGGAATTAAAGAGTTTATAGGAATTGTGAACTCTTTCCAGGATTCTGCAAGTTTCTCACCTCAAAATCCTCCAAATGAATTGTCTACACAGCAGACTCTTCCCTAATAACAAACATACAAGAATCTATGCTTAACCTTTAATAAAGAGAAAACATGCAAGAAGTTAGCTGGCCTCAGAAACAAGACAAGTAACAACGAAGCATTATCAAAAAAGAAATGGTAATTTGTTTCCAGGCTTTCAAATCAGCACTTGGGAAAGATGGATTGCTTTGACTCATGGCCAGTTTCCAAAATCTCAAGTCCTGCATTAGAAACCATTGCACTATTTTGATATTTGCCTTGACATGCCTTTCTCCAGGAGGGGAGATGTTCTTCTGTGACTCATCTCTCAACCATGACACATGCAGATTCAGTACCAAAAGCAAGGAAGTGCACGGCTGACTAGGTCAGGCACCTGAAAACAAGACTTAAAAGCCACCTGATGTTTGCCATCAGATGCACACAAAACCACAACATCTTCTCTGCTGTCCTTCCCGATGTGTTGTTAACTGGTAACAAGGCAATAAAAAGAGCACTCTCACAGCTCAGAAGTAATTATCTCACAGTTATTTTACTGTGTTAATTACAATGACCATGAAGAGTCCAGCACAGCTGGCCAGCCATAGCTGAAGCCTTTCTGTGAGCCCTCCTGGGAGTGCAAGGTGGGAAAGCCGTCATGAGCTGTCAAACCTAAAGGGTCCCTGGAACAGGAGGTAACCAAAACGGGTCCAAATACACCATCCCTCTCTTCAAACTAAGAAGATGCTCTGCTCAGAGGCCAACTCTTCTTTCCTCAGAGCAGGGACACCTCCTTGTTTCCTCCTAACTTGAAGGATCACAAGCCTTCTCCCAGTGTTTCCCACTCCTTGTAACAGTGCAGGGGCTGCCAAGGTCCTGTTACCCTCTGGTGTTGTTCACTGTCCCCCTCCCTGGAATCCATAGTGGCACAATCCCACTGTGCTCTGCCCCACCACTTCCCTTAGCAGAGCAGGAGAAGCACAGGCACCACCCAGACCTGAAATGCAGTGCCAAGGAACTGGGGGGGTCTTCTCTGCCCAGCAGATTTAGGATTCCACACCAACTCCTTAAGTGGTGCTGTGCTGTGATTTAATTGCCGTGGAAGAGCTCGGCCTGGGAAAACTTGTTTTCTTACTGTAAAAAAAATGCCACGTGGAAGGGCTGTTGATGGGGCCATTTCCCACTAGTTTAGAATTTTCAGAGTTGAACAGGTCACATTTTGTATTTTAACTAATTGGGATTTTCACCTTTAGTGACTATGAAGATAAACATGACTGCTGTTTGCTACAGGAAAAGTCACATTTATTTTCATTTATTAGTTTAACTCAGCATTAAGTTCATCCAAACTAGAACCTTTCTTGAGAACCATTTTGATTTCAGTGAAATAATAACTAGTAATAGTAGTAGTAAATGGGCACAATCCTACAGAATCATTAGAAACAGTACAACACTCTTACTTTTCATGCCTGCTAACATTGTTTATGATCTCTTTTAAATAAGAAAAAAGGGAGAATTCAATTAGCTTTAATTAAATTCTGGGTATTAGACCCTAACAGCTAATGAAAATAATACAGATTTGTTTTTATAATTAATGAAGTCCCAGAGAATTAGACTTCATTTTATTTTGGGGGAGGGTGGCAGCTACAAGTCTGTTTTCTTTTACACACATGGAAAAACATTACTGGCTGTGAAAACAACAAGAAAAAAAATTGCCCATAAAACGAAACTGGGAGAGAAATGCTTCTTTCAGGGAAAAAAACAAGCCCAAACCAACAAATCTAAACCCCACACTGAAAATATACAAAGAGGATAAAACCTCGTATTTTCAAGACCAGTCTGACAAAATACTTTTATCAGTTTATACAGGGTTCCTGCTAGTTAAAAGATCATAACCAAGGGATCACTTTCCTCATGTTATTTTAGTTCCTTTTCAAAGCAAACTTTGGGATCACCCTGAAGCCCTACCTAGCTACACAAGCCTTTGCTAAGGAGCACCTCAATGAATTTGGAGCTGCTGGATAAAAAACACAGCAGAACTAATGAGGAACAGAAGCCATTTCCCACTTTAGCTCAATAATTATAAACATCAAAAGACAACACCGAAAGGAACTCATACACAGGACTGAAAAAGCCCATCCCACTGCCCACACTCCAGCTGGAAGTCAGCTTTTTTTTGGCTGTACCAACACCAGCAAGGAGTGCCAGCAACACCACTGAAGTTCAATAATCAAAACATGTTTATCATTTCTGTCTGCAGCATGAGCTGTTTAATTTTTCCCCATTTATCATTAAAATGCTCTGCAATGAAAAACCACCTTATTGGCATATCACCAATATGGCAATACTCAGTCTCAACAAGCTGCAGGGATGGTGTTTTCTTAGATGAAATGCCTAAGTTCCAAAGAAGCATCAGACATATTTGCTGGAAACCATACCTGTGTGCAAACTTGTCAAGGCAGATCCATTTTTTTCAGAACCAGTCACTCATGACTGCATTCATTACAAATTCCCAGAAAATCACAGAAGGATAATCTGTAAACAGTGTTTTAATAAAGAGGAATATGCAGGACTTATGACAAGAGGCAACAAGAGATGTCTCCTTCAAAGCTCTTGAGTCCTGTGAGGACAACATTTCATTTTCTCCCCCCTAATTCCATATTAATGACATCAAATATGAGATTCGAACTCGACTCAGCTCAGCTGACACTTCCATTCAAAAAGGTCTCGTGCAGCAGGAGTGGCTTATTAGAATGTCTTTGCAAGAGGACACAGTTATTTATCAAGAACAGCCTCAGTCTCACCAGACAGAAGTGCTGTATAAATGTCAGGTGCTCATAGAGAAATCAATTCTTCCAGTATATGCAGTTTATTAACCACACAGCATTTGTATTTTATGATTTAGCATGAAGTACATTTAAATTGCCAGAGTACAAACCCTTAGAAGTGACCTCTCACAAGGGAGCTGCCATGAGTGCATCTGATGAGTGGGGCATGTTTTACCCAGCTTTTACAGAGTAATGGGCAAGGACAGCCCCTGCAAAGAGCAGGGCCATGAAGTTCTACCACACCAGGAACTGGTTAAGATATTAACACATAATGAGTGATAGCTGTCATTCCAGGAATAATACTGATCTTACATAAAACTGAGAACACCCCAACTCTTCCCTTCCATCCAGAGCAGAGGGCTCAGCATGGGAACCACAGAGTGCAGCACCTCATTCTCCTTGAGCCAATACTTGCATCAGGTGCTGGATCTCAACACCTACATAACAGTTAACTCATGTTTCACAGTAATCTTTATAAATCAGATCTTGTCCTGGCTGAGTTACCAGCTCAGACTGAACTGATCAAGGTCACTCAGTGAGATCTGAAATACTTCCTAAACTCCTTATGACAAATCAGGGACAGCTTTCTGGCACACAAGGCCAAAACATTTAAATGCTTATCACTTCCTAGAACTCATAGGTATAACTGACACTGTAATACTTTGAGTTACCAAGTACAATCATCTTTGATCATTCAAACAGTCATTTCCTTATGAAATCAGATAATCAGGTTGGAAACTTCCCAATAAACCTAGAAGAAAAAGATCACAAAATGAGATTTCCCTCCCCAAAATAGGATGTTCTGAAGTACCTGGTTTCCAGAATATTCTTAAAACAGCATTGTCTTTTTAAATCTCTGCTTAAAGCTGAGCTAGAAGGTGATAGACCTACCTTGATGGAAGCAACATGGAGCAAAGTCTCTCCCTTGTAATTTCTTCTGGCAATTGTGTTGACACCAGGAGATTTCAACACAGAAGGACTGAGTGGTGTTGCTGCTTGACTGCAAGTCTTAGAAGTGGATGGGGTAGAGGGAGATTCTGAAAGTGAAGGACTGTTTATGGCTTGAAGGGCTGCAGATCTTGTCTTCATTCCAGTCTCAGTGAGTTTGGATGCAGAGGAAGAAACCTGAACTGGTGTCTGTTCAGCGCCTGGGGAGATGGGGGAGCCCTGCAGGGACTCCTCTAAGCCATTGGCTGGCCTGCCTGACTTCCCAGGAATGCCCCTCTCACTTCTCCTTGCTCTTTTAGACTGAGGAGTTCCCTGAAGTCTGGATTGCTCCCTTGCACGTTTCAAAGGCATAACTTCATTTGCTATTGAGAGCAATGTCTCTGCAGCACACTTTGTTTCCTTGCTAGCTTGTGCAGAGCACACAACCTCCCTGTTATCCTTCTTCTCTGGGGATTCTACCTGTGCTAGAACTTCCACATGTTCTGTATTATTGCTGGAGTCAGCTTCCTTTACAGATTCCTGCTGAGGTCTTTCTTCAAGACTCTCTGGTTCCTGAGTGCACAGCACTACTGGTTGACTGCAGATGGTCACACGCTTTTCCTTGGGAGTCTTCTCCTCGGCTCTTTTCTGCTCAGGTTTCTCTGAGCTCCACTCTTTGTTAATGTCTGCTAGATGTTTCTTCTTCATCTTCTTAATCTGTCTCTGGGTTGGTCTTTTTGTTGGCTTGGAGGGCTTGTCGTGAGGAGGGGAAGGAAAGAAATCATAAACTGAAGATGTGTCTTGACCAAGGTCATTGCTTTTAGTCTTAGCCTGACTCCTGTTCACGACACATCGAATCTTCCTGCTTCTTGGGCTGAACCACATTTTTATCTGGTCCTTCTTGCTCTTTTTTCCCAAGTCTGAGTCAGTCGGTGTGCATGTATCTTCTGCTGAATCTAAGTGCATGAGGAAAGGATAAAAATAATTATGGAGTACTCTTCAGAACCTCACAAAGCAAAAAATGATCGTAACAACAACTGCAAGAATTGATGAAGTGTTACTAAATACAATCTATGAGTGCCTTGATTCCTTCTGAGAAGACACACGTAGTGACTTTAAAAGCCCTGGCAAGGCCACATGCCAGTCCAGAGCTCAGAGATCCCAGTGCAGCTACAGCTATCCATCAGGCAAGCGAGCATCCTGGCAGAGAAATCCCTTCAGCAGTCTGGGTTCACAACACATCACGTGCACAGCGGAGTTCTTACCAGGTCAGAAAAGCACAGAAGTTGGTTTTTCTCACTGAGTTTTCCTCAGAAATAGGTTTAACAAAGAGGCACATGCACACACAAAAGAGCACAGAAACAATTTTCTAAAGAGATATTATAGTTCATCCAAAGATGAAAAGGAAAAATAGCTGTAAGCAAGCAAAAACAATATCCTTATAAAAATGTCAAACATTCCTGAGAAATTTTGACTGATTCCACAGATATAGCAGATGAACCAAAGGAATATCTAGAAAATCTATAAGCAATTGTGTCCTATCATTTGATCCTTTACCCCTGGGCAGTAAATAATTTCAAGGAAGCTAAGCATTTTGATGATCTCAAACATTTCTTTAGAAATATGCAGTGGAGCCATTTTATAAATCAGACCGTACAGCACATTACAAATCAACGAGCAGGATGACGGAGGAATATCCTGTACTCCCAGCACATGAAATAACAGTTGAGAGCAAGGACTGAGGGCATAAATAGTCTTCAATGGCTTAAGAATAAATTAAGGAGTATAAAGTGACCTCAAAGTTAGACACTAATTTAATTTCACAATTTTTTTTCGACACAAAAGAACTACAGCAGATTTTTTACCAATTCCTTCATTCTGAACTGGTGTTATTCTAGGTTACTTGGACAAGTCCTCCAAAGTAAACGCACAACTCATTCTTCCTGTTGTCTCAAACCTCAGGGACTACCCCTCACAAAAGTCTTGGTGATTTATAGCAATCAAATACAAAACCAATATGAATTTTTTAGGTTTTTTTGAAGCAGCACTGAGACCAAGATTAGAAGGGACAGGAGGGTTTTAAGCATTCTGTAAATAAACTATACAAAGTCTCTGTTATTAAAAGTGACAGGCACTCACTGCAACAATCTATCACTTTCACTTCAGTGCATTAACTTTCCATAGCTAATTTATTATCTCATACCTTCTCTGTTATTTTTGGTGTTGGTAACTACAGCCCGTTTTTCACAGCAAGCTGGGATAAACTCATAGCAGCAAACACACTGGTTTCCAATCCCTTAGTCGCAAAAAAGTGCATTTGAAACTCCACTTGAAAGAGAACGGTGTAACTAGTAATTCAACACTAAAACAGACATTCACAGTTGGCTTTTAAAGCAATATTGCAAAGTTAAATGTTTCCTTAATCTTGATTTCAATTACCCTGCTTATCCCTCGAATTAAATCCTGTTACATATTAGATTTAGCTAGAGGAATATGTAAGCTGTCAGACCAAAAGTGTCATTAAGAATACAGCCTGAGGCTAGTTAATCAATCATTTAGGCATCTAAAGATAACCATCAAGTACAGAACTGCAGCTATTTGGTTTTCCTCTAAGGCTCGGCTTGGTGCAAACAAGAAAAAAAGCACTGAAATTGAGACTGAAATCTCAGAACTAGCTAGCCTTGAGATCATATCCAATCTCATTCTGACAATAACATCTAAAAAAAGGAAGAGTTTGATTGCAAACAGATGCAAAATATAAAACACAAGTTACTATATTTACTCGCCTTCAGTGTTTACACAAACCAGCAGACTTCCTTGTAAAATATTTACCTTGCTAAAAGTTATCAGTCATTCCCAAGTAAAGAGAAAGAATAAAATCGGCTTGCAGAAGTAATTTGTGCAACAATTTTATGATGGCCAGAATTCTTTTTGATGTGTATAGCACAGCAAGACTTTAAAGTCCAAGTGACAAATTCAATCAAAGGCACTGTCCTTCAGAAGTATGATCTAAAGCAGCAGAACACAATGAAGCATTTACACTGATGTACCACTTCTGGCAGCAGGAAAGCCTGTGAAAAATCCACCACGAGGCTTCCTGAACTGATCTGTTCAGTACTGGTTGCTCAGCAGGGACTTACTAGTCAGGTTATTAAAAACCTGCAGAAAATGTAACATGCCAAATAAAATACTTTCCCAGGAGTGTTCTTCCTCACCTGCAATAACTTGAGGTGTAATAGAGCATGTTGCATGTTCTAGAAGAGGGAGGCACTCATGGGACATGATTAAAAGATGCTCCATATCGTCACAGAGAGACCCACCCCATCCAGAGGCCAGCCCTGCACACCCAGGGCAGGAAATGGCATTTTTGGGTTTTTCTTAGACTCTGCTACCCCTTCCTCCATTTCCTAAGTGTACAAGGTAGGGAGCCAAAGCAACTTGGACAAATGGCTGATCTACCTTCCCTGAAAATCGAATCTTTTGATGGACCCAGAGCTGAGAGAGAAAGAGGGGAGATCCAGAGCCAAGAAGCTGATAGGAAGTTCTTATGATTTAATAAGTAAATGTTAATTTATATAGAGAGGGTATTATCTGGTGGCTAAGTTCATTCAGTTAAAGTACCTTCAGAGAAAATTGCGTACAATAAAATCAATCCAAATGAATTCTCTGCTGTCTCTGAGTTTGAAGCCAGAGCTTGAATCTCAACAGGTTTGAAAAAAATTACTATTATGATTTTGATTTAATTATCTTTTTAATACCTAAGTGTCCTCCCTAAAAATTTTCAGAGGCATTTAGACAAGGTAAATCAGTAGAGCACTCCTTACTAATCCTAGATTTTAAGCATCTGCAATAGCATAAAGAGCATCCACAATAACAGTATTAGAATCAGCCCATAATAAATGCAGTAAATTTAGTCTCCATTACTTATTAAATGTAACATTCAGATACACAATGTAGTAACTGAATTATTTCTAAATTAGAGTTATTTGCACATAATAAACCTAAGTTTCTCAATGCTGACATCTAATAGAGTTGGATTTCTTAAGTGTTAAAAGGGTTGAGAGTACACAAAAATACCAGGAGATAGTCAGTGCCTTGCACCTAGAACTCCATCTCCAAGTTCTGCTGTAGTGCAATAGCAGGCTAGTGCTAGGAAAAAAAAGGAGCAATTAGAAAATGTGGTTTAGCTATCATTAATCTGCATCAAAGGAATATAATGATCCACATTGTGTGCCTTTCAAATTATTCTCTATTACGGGTTTCAGAACAGAAGTTGAGAATTCTCTTTGACAAACTAGTCCCTTATTAAAAATCAAAGGGAAGAGCTTTGGTACCATCTGTGCAACATTAGTGCCTCCACTGAAGAATGATTATTTTGCAAGTTAAGTATTCAACACCGAGGGGGAAAGGGAGAAATTCCTGCTATTCAAAACTTCATCTTCAAATGTTATAAAAAATGTCACAGTATCCATGAAATGCAATGTAAACTGTTACAACAGGAGTTCCACATCCAGTAAATGTGAAACAAAGTCATGATACTATAAAGGCTGATTGATCTCACTGACTGTCCAGCAGCATCAGCACGAGCTTGGGAAGCTTTGACCAACACCTGCAAGGTGTAGCTCTGCATGAGAAGAGGGGAGGAAGGCTCTGTTTGATGTATAAGAGTGAAGCAGATTGCTACAAAGAATAAGGTAAAAATCAGCTATAAATGGTTGGTGATGGTTCTGAAAATTTACAACAATCTCTTCTTTTTAAAGAACATTACACAGAAAACTCAAAGTATTTAGAGCTTCTCTTTCAAAATCATCACTGTACATCAACAAATGCAGTGTTTTATGTCCACTATGCCCATGGTTCAACAAGACCTCAGGAATTACCCAACCCAGTGAAGCCCATCATCCCACCAATGTCAGCTCCCAAGATCTCTTGGACACTGCAACATGAGAGCTAAAGAGTTTGAGCTGCAGACACCCTATCTGCAGTGCCCACCAGCCAGCTTTTCCCTTTACCCTTAGGAAGGTACAGCACAGGGCAGCCAAAAGGTCAGGCACCTCTCCTTGCCTTGCCATGGACTAAGCATGTAAAACCTCTAACAAGTGAAATAATTTGGAGGTTCAGCATTTCCTACCTATAGCTTGAATTTTCCACCTGTAATTTGTGTTTTGCAGCCAGTTTCAGGTTTGTTGTTTGTCAATTCATCTTCAGTCACCCTAGGAGTGTCATTTTCTGTGTTTCCCTCTAATTTAAAAGGCAAGTATTAGCTGTTTTGTGCAGTCTTTCCTGAATTATTTGCTGCTCCTTCTTATAATGCACATGCTGTTTGGCAGAAGCTATTTTTATCCCAGTGGAATACAAAGTGAGATCCCTCTCATGTCTACTGTGGAACATCAGGGTACAGGGATTTTTGTATTTGAAATATTCCGTGTGAGCTTAACCCTATTCTTTTCAGTCACAGCAGTTCCATGGGGTTTTTTAAAAGAAAAACTTACACAACTTACTGCATGCACTAGCTCCGTCAAAGAGAAAAAAAATTACTAGTAGGATGCACTTAGAAATTTCAGTGTCAACAAGGATCTCCAACAAGACTTAAGAGAAGCCACAACTGTCTCAAAACAAGGCATACACAGCAAATATGCAAAAGGGACATAAAGCAAATATATGGAAATATTCCTTTTTTCAACTGCTTCTCTTCCTTTCCTGCACTGAAAGATTGATTTTTCGGTCTATTTCCTATACTGGAACATAAAGTACAGTTTCTGACCTTCTAGCACAAAAGAGAAGAAAATATTGTTGACAGAAGTACAGCGCTGTAAGAACATGAAAGCAAGTCCTTAACAAGGGAAGAGAACCCATGATTCTCCAAACTAAATGTATCCAAAGAGAAATATGTTTAAATTCAAGGGAGAACTTAATGTATCCAGACATCTATGGGAGGTGAGGGATTTTCCAGAGATGAGGGACAAAGCATCCTCAAGAATTTGCTCTCAAAACATCTAAAGCTACAATATCCTGTGATTTTCAACCATATATTTTTTTCCACCATGTAACTGGTTGTTCTTAGAGGTGTGCTTATTTACTTATGAATTCAAGCCATTCCTGACAGTTGACTATTACCAGCTTGGGAGGATTTTCTCCTAACCTCAGTATCACACATCCAAAAGGCCGCTGTGCTAATCCTTAGCATGCTGCAAAGATTACACGTGACAGAAAGGCATCTCCCAAATCATTTCATATAAAACACTCTTATAAACTTCTATCCTGTGTCTGCTTTTGAGTCAGAACAAAGGATAAAAAGAACCTCATTTAGTTCTGTGGCTTAGCCACACCATGCAGACTTTATTTTAGAAGAACTATGGGACTAAATGCACTGTTAAACTTTTAAGTTAAACATCAGACCAATTTTTAAGGGTTAATCCATCTCTAAGAGCTCTCCAGAACATCTAAACATTATCAATAAGGCTACCATGTCATATTTTAAATGCTTTATTTACAGCATCACAAATAGTTCCTCTCAGAATTATTTTCTTCCAAGCGTGCTTTTAAAAGCCTTCATCACTTAAAATGTTTGCCTGAAATCCTATTTAAGCCATCATCTGTTTTCTATGCTCCAGAAGATTTAATCACCATAGGATTTTATACCTATATAAAATGTATTCCTTTACACTTGGACATGGGCTTCCAGCCTCATCACTTAAAATCCATTTTGGTGTCAATAAAGAGCTATTCCATAAATGAATGAAGGTGCTGATAGGATTAGATACAGAAAAATAATCTTTAACTTAGACAAACATATTAGGAAGCAACAATGAAGGAAGAATTACCCATTCTGTATCTGACAACTAAATGAATGTGTTCTAAAACTTGGTATTGCATAAATGCTCCTCTCTGAGCTTGCAGAAGAAACACACATTCACCTACATTTATTTCACTACAGTTTTTCCTACTTTGACAAACAACCTAAAATTTGATAGAGATGAATTCCCAGAGTACATTCTCTGCAATCTTCTAGCACGGTCAGCAGTGACAAAACTTTACTGCAGCAGATTAGCTGATTGTTAGAGACCAGAAAATAAATGAGTTAAGACCTGCTTCCTTCCCCTTTTTAGGCAAGGAACACAGATAGTTTTTCCCATGGGCAAAAACCTTGAACTAAAAATTACTGGGACAGCAGGCACGACTCAGTGCACAGAAAGCCAGAGGCAGGAGAAGATCTGCATTAATTCTTTAATAGGGCCCCTAATACAATGCAGAACATTACACAGTGGGGCTCCCGTAAGATATGACAACCTGTGCCCCTGCTTTGTACCACGTGACTCAGCAATCTCTCCCAGTTCCATCTAATTTTGGAAAACGGATTCTAATGAATTATGGACTAACCCGCTCACGCAGATTTCTCAGTAAAACAGATCCAAAGAACGAGCAATCCATACAGACAGTTCTCTTCAAATCAAATTTTCCAAACATGATTTGGAACAGCCTCTCGGAATTTTAAGCAGGGCTGCACTGCTCATTCCCTGTGAGATAAACGGGGTGGCCTGGACTGTGCAGCCACCAGGGAGCCGGGTGAGTCTCACCTGAGGCGTCGGCGCTGAGGAGCTGCCGCAGCTTGCTGCAGAGCTGGATCATGTTATCCAGCTGCCGGTTGATCTGCGCGTCCTGCACCCAGGCTGGCACGTGGCACACGGGGCACCCAGTGCCAACACAGTCACCCACGCAGGACCTGAAGGGCAAAGGGAAAACCCATTATCCAGTGGAAGTTACCTGCTGCACCTGCCATTGACCGTTTCACAGCCTGGTGAGAATCTCTTCTTTTAGCATCGACAAACCACCGTACATGAGTCAGTCACAAATGCAGGACAGGACATATTTATCATGGCAAGTGACAAGCTGAGCATAATTAAATAACCCACTTCCAGAGCCCTGTCAGGACAGTCATGAAAAACACAATGCCTCACAAGCTGACCCAAATTTTCAAAAGCCCCACTGCTGTTTGACTCCAGGTAACAATTAGGCTTAACTGTTAAAACTACACGTTCTTTTACCTCTGCTATTCTGCAGCCTTCCATTTTTAAACAAGTGCCAGAAAGCCAAAACATAGTAAACTACAATTTCTGCTTTTTCCTAGTTAAAATTTGCTTGCTGTTGTGAAGAAGTTTCACCTGTGTGAGCATTTCTCACATGAAGTCCCATGAGGATCTCTAGGTGCTCAGAGTATTTTATCACTGTACTCTTTGGTGGGATAGGTGGGGAAACAGATTTACTCAGTAATACTACTCTCCCCAGATCAGCCTAAAATCTTTTTTTCTTTTGATCAGGCTAGTGAGAAGACCTTATGATTTGTCATCTGAACTGCAACATCCAAGGGCCATTGCTACATCTCATCTCCCATCTATCCTATTGAATAGAGGTTATAGCTCCACATAGCCAAGACTGAACCAATTTCAACAGCCTCAGCTACCTGACCACTACTCATGTAAAAATTGCTGCTAGGTGTGTTTTGTGCTTTAAACAGGCAGAGGCCCTTGTGGCTGAGGCACTGCTGTGTTTGGGAGACTGAAGCACAGCTCTTGGCTCCAGCATATCCTAGATGACATCTGACAAATCCCTTGGAGCAAAAGGAAGGGCCAACCAGGTCTCCTTCTCTAGGGAAGCTGTCCTCAGGCTTCCCACCCCTGTAAATGGCACTGCAAAGGAAATGCAAAATGACTTTCATACCAAAACATCTCTTCATTTCATGCAGCTGTTGGGGTTTTGTAGTCTGGTAATGACTGCAGGTAACCTAGCACAGCTACCCCACCAAAACTGCAAAATATCCCTGTCCATAACAAAACCATGGTGAGGGAGAACCAGCTGTTTTATGTGTGACCTGAGTACTGCAGTTCATTAGTTTCAGGTCTTTCACTCTGTATTTCAGAAGCCCCAATCCTCCCCAGGTGTGTTAATAAATGTCTGTCTTCAGCAGTGAACCACAATCAGTTCTCAACACTTCAACTTGATAGAAATTAATCTTAACAGAACCTAAACCCGGCAGAACTTAGAGGTAACAGAACTTCAAATTAACAGAACACAAACCTTACATGACTTACATGTAACAAAACTTAAGTCAGAGTTGAGAGTGCTCCTTTAAAAGTTCCAGATACAACAGAATTTAACTCATTTTGACTCCAGCGATACCAAAAAGGAAAATTTGACTGGAAATTTGTCATTCAACAGTTAGACACCAACGAACAACATGCAGGCAAACAACTGAATTAGCAGCAACCTGGACTTACTGGAGAGATTATAAAGGTGGGGCACATACCTTGGTTGTGATTTTAGGAAATTTAGTTTTGAGAATAGCTCATGGTAACTGCAAATATTATTGAAAATACCTGATTTGCTTGTAAAGAAATTAATCTGAATTTCCTTAGGTTTATGTAAAAAAATAGCCACTGCCCAAGACTCAGCATCAAAGGACAGATGAAATTGCTGCTAAAAAGTCAGGCATACAAGAGAGAAAAGATCAGGCACAACACTAACTCAGGTAATATCAAATAAACTCCTTTTTCTGGGGCAAGAAATAGCTACTAATGAGGGCTTAAGACTCCTGTTAGCTATTCTTTCCAGCCTCATCAATACAAACTGCATTGTCCTCTTGATGTTTGGAAAATTCTTCTTTAAAAACCCCACAAAACTTCAAGGAAGAGTGGGTGATTTAAATCTGTCAACTAGAATACACAGGGGTTATCCAAAATAAAACCATAAAGGCCTTAGGTGCCCAACAGCTAAACAATTACATTTATGAAGCCACATGCTCATACTTATAAAAAATTTTTGCAAGTTTCTGGGGGTTGCTTTACCTAATAATCTGTAGACAGGTTGTATAAGTGAAATAAATAATTTAAAGAATTCCTTCAAACAGCAGAACCATAGACTGGTTCCAGTTGGGAGGGACCTTAAAGCCCATCTCATTCCACCCCCTGCCATGGGCAGAGACACCTTCCACTGTCGCAGGTTCCTCCAAGCCCCAGTCCAGCCCGGCCTTGGACACTGCCAGGGATGGGGCAGCCACAGCTTCTCTGGGCAACCTGTGCCACCCCATCCTCACAGGGAAGAATTTCTTCCCAATATTCAATGTAAACCTGCTCTCTTTCAGCGTGAAGCCATTTCTCCTAGTCCTGTCCCTATGTGCTCTTGTAAAAGGTCCCTCTTCTTCTACAGCAATTGATGGCTACAGCTAGGAAAGAACACATGTCTGGAGAGAAATAATAATCTTTACATGCATACTGGGGGAAGAGATGCTGAGGGCATCTGTCCCATAATCTGTTAGTCCTTAAAAAGCCAGTAAATATTCTACTTGCATTTTACCTTTCAGGCCTTCAACACTGTAAACTCCGATTAGAAAAGTGCAGCTGAACACAGGGAGTGGATACACATCTGTGAGGGAGGGAGGGCTTCCTCAGCTTCTACTGACACAGTGACTGTAGACTAACAGGGCAGCCAAAAGGTTCCCCCACCTCACCCAAAGGCGGCTCTGGGGCACAAGCATTTCAGCCTCTGCCTGTACTGACAATGCAGTGAGTTGTCCTATGACAGGTGACACCACCACCACCACCTCAGAAGCACTTTGTTGGCAGAACGTTTCTAATTTAAGTCAATTTTTTTGAAGCACCAGATTATTTGAGCACCTCTAAGCAGAGGTAAGCCCGCCTATGCCAAGGTGTTTGGATGCGTGTCAAAACAGGAACAGGCAGAGAGGCAGATCTGTGGGAGCAAAGTCTTGGTAGAAGGCCAAACCAACAACAAGCACCACACAACCCTCTGGGGCAGAGGAAAACCCCCCTAGAAACAGGAAACACCTTCCCAAGCTGCTCTTTTTTCTTCATGTGAGGAGAAAGAGAAAGGAGGTGAGGATGATGAGAACTGCAAGTTGTTTTGGATTTCTACCCCACGACAAGCAGACAACTCCCTCCACCACACAAAGTTCCCTTCACGCCTGGCCAGCACCCTGAAGCCTAACCCAGCACTCCTGCATGGCACCCACAGGGAAACAGCAGCTCCCGCTTTCCTCTCCCCCGCAGCTGGAAGGCCCAGAAGGCACCAGCGGTGCCCACAGCCCTCTCCTTTCTCCACAGCCCGGCGAGCCCCGGTACTTACAGGCAGAAGACGTGCTCGCACTGCCCCAGGGACACGGGCTCCCGCAGCACGCCGGCGCTGTGGGCAGAGCAAGGAGAAAAGCGGCACTTTGAACACGCGCGGCCACACGGCAGGGGCAAAAGGGGGGGTTAAAAGGGAAGGAGAACATCCATTACCAGCGGGAGCAGCTCAGCGCCCTTTCCAGCCGCCCCAGCGCGGCGCGGGTGTGGGACCAGGGTTGCCCGGGCTGCGCCATGGAGGGGGCGGCGGGGCGGAGGGGGCTGCACGGGGCCGGCTGGTTGCCCGAGCGTCCGCGCAGCGCCTCCCTCATGGCTTCCCTCACAGCGGTTCCCTCATCAGCTCCGACCTCAGCCCTTCCTTCCCTCAGCGCTTCCCGCCGCCGCTCCGAATCCCCCGCCCGCCGCCACTGCGCAGGCGCGGGGGCCGCGCGCGCGCTCCCCGCCCTCAGCGTTTCCCGCGCTCCGGGAGCGGGGCGGGGCCGCCTGTGAGGGGAGAGCTGGGGAAATGGCGGGCTGGGCGAAATTCCGGGCGGAGATTGCAGAAATACAGGGTAAATTAGGGTGTGGCAGGAAAAAAGGGTGCTAATGTCTTCACGTGCGACTCGATGGGTGGAAGTCTTCAGTAATTATAGGAGAAAATAGGCTGTTAATGTCTTCAGGAACGACTAGGTATGAAAGGAAGGCTTGACAGCCTGGAGGAAAAATGGGTCTTTTTGTCTCTACGAACATCAAACTGCAGAAGTTTGTTATAGGACCCAGACAGTTTAAACTTCTGAACTCTAGGGTGATAGAAGAAATGGGTCTGCGCAAGTCTCTAAGTCTATTGCAGAGCCCAGAGCGTCTGAACTTCTGAATTTTAGGGGCAAATAACGATACATTTTTAAACAGCTTGAAGCCATTTCCTCTCCTCCTATCCCTGTTCCCTGGGGACAGAGCCCCACCCCCCTGGCTGTCCCCTCCTGTCAGGAGTTGTGCAGAGCCGCAAGGTTCCCCCTGAGCCTCCTTTTCTCCAGGCTGAGCCCCTTTCCAGCTCCCTCAGCCGCTCCCGGTGCTCCAGCCCCTTCCCAGCTCCGCTGCCCTTCTCTGGACAGGCTCCAGCCCCTCAACATCCGTCGTGTCCTGAGGTGCCCAGAACTGGACACAGCACTTGAGGTGTGGCCTCACCAGTGCCCAGCACTGGGGAAAAATCACTTCCCTGGTCCTGTGGCCACACTATTCCTGATACAAGCCAGCTGCCACTGGCCTTGCCTACCTGGGCTCATGTTCAGCTGCTGACTCTGGCACTTCCAGGGCTATCCCAGCTTTCCAGCCTCTCTGCCCCAGCCTGGAGCTGCCGGGGCTAATTGTGGATAAGTGCAGGACACACTTGGCCTTCCTGAACATCATGCTGTTGGTCTCAGCCCGTCTAGATAGCACAAGAGCATCCAAATCGATCTCGTACCCAAACCTAGTGCTCCTATGTACGTCCTTCCAGTGTCTGTGTCTACAACAAACGTGTCTAACACTGCATAAATATCCCCTGCTCAAAGGGGGCCTGGCACAGCATTGTGGTGCTGGGGCACCCACCCCTCACGTCTGGCACCCAGCCCAGGCACAGCCCCGTGCCAATGCCTTTTCACTTTAAACATTTCATTTTCTTCTCTCTCTTCTACCCACTCCTCAGCTTCCTCTGGCAGAGATACCTCACCAGTCACCGTTATTTTGGGTTTCCAGGGTGGTTTTTCCCTCCGCCTGTGTGTCCTGCAGCACCCCAGCCACAGCCCAATCTCCCACTTCTGATGTTTTTTACGTGGTACCTGCACAGAGACGCAGCCCCCGCCATCCCTCTACAGCGTAATTACTGGAGCACATAAAGCAGTTATAGCAGGAATTTATCACTTTCAGGTAGAAATACTCCTGGCCAAGTAAAAGATAGAGCAGGAATGCCAGGAGCAATTTATAACAGGCTTACTGACATTTCACGTGGAGAAGCTCCGCCAGTGAATAAGCATCAAGCCATAAATCTCGGAGAAAACATGATTAAAGCAAGCGAGTTATTCTTTCAGGGAACTTCATCATAAAAGGACATGGCGGCGTGGAGCTGCAAAATTTTGTTTGCAACAGTCGTAGAAAACAGCCATCAGAGGGGTGTCCCAGCCTTACCTTATCTAGACAGAAGGAGTTCTACTTAAATGGGTGTTAAATCAGGGCTGAAAGAATTTCTTAATAAGTTATTAATGTCTCCCAAGAGGGAGGTTCTCCAGTTTTCAAGGGTCACACTCCTCTGCTTTTGTACCTTGTTCCCTCCGTGGCTCCTGAACACCGGGGATGCTCTGAATCGTGATTTTTTTTTTTTCCTTTATTTTGGGAAGGCTAACTATTTATCTTTTTAATTAATATGAGCCAGAGGTGCAGGGAAGTGGGCTCCACATAGGATGTGGATTTGTGAAATCTCTCAGCACTTTGGATCTGAGAACCCTTGCTGCTATCGTCCGGGGCAAAGCCGACACATCACAGGGTGAAGCAGCGCCACGCTCTCTGCATTCCCGGTAACTCCCAATCCCTATCCGCGAGAGAGGAATCCATGGAGGGGCTGAAAGGTCAAAAGGCAGCCTCTGCAGGTGACAGTGTCCTCACAGAGCCAGCGCCAGGGTTAATAACACCGCGCTGCGTCCCCTCTGCCACAGCCCGGCGCCTCCGCCGGCGCGGATCCGCCAGGGAAGCGGCGCTGGGGAAGGAGCGGCAGCCGCGGAGGTGAGCGTGGAAGCGCAACAAAAACCACTTTGTGTTACAAAGCACACCTTGTAAGGGACACGAGTGGGTGTGGGATGCTCGCGGGCAGCAGGCGGGCTCGGACGTGTGTCTGGCAGGATCTGGGTGCGATGAGCTGCTTCGGGGCACAGCATCCTCCTTTCCTGGCTTGGGGGAGGGAAGAAGGCAGGCAGAGGTGCCCTGGGCCTGAGCTGCCCAAAGAGGAGTTTGTCCCCAAGCCCTGCAAGCCGGGGGACTGGCACGTCTCATGGTGCCTTTTCCCAGCCTCTGCGCCGGCAGAGCTGGATGCAGGAGCGAGGTGACAGCAAGGGACACATCGGCACACTCACTCCTTTCCATGGGCTGCGGGGGCTGGAGCTGGGACAGGGATCTGCTCCCTCACATCACCAAAACCAGGATAAACTCACAAAATAAGCTAAGCCTGTTATTTTTCCCTTAAGAATGAAGGGTTGCCAGGTGCACCTTAACATTTACTCCCTGTTACTTGGCTCATCCTGTGCTCTAAAAACCCAGCTCCCAGCAGCTCCCAGTGCACCAGGGATCCTGAAAGATGGCAAAAGGCCTCTCTGCTGAGATGAAACTTTAAGGCAATTTGAAGCATTCAGAGCAGGTTACAAACAACACTTGATCCATAGATCTCTTGAGTCAACCTGGCATTTATGTTCACAAAATATGAGATGCCGATATATACTGTATAGCACAGCAAACCAGATAAGTGCCTCCTCTTCCCTTCCTCCAGCTGAAATATGTTTAGTGTCTCTCTCAATAAATCCACAGATGCAATAGTTTCCATTGTGCTGAGACATTATGTGGGAATTTACAAACATTTACAACTAAGTTAAACTGAGGCAAAGCACTGCCCTGGGCAGCCTGCATCTAACAAATACTTGCGCTCAAGAAAGATGTAAAAGTCAGGAATGATTCATTCTCCCTAATTTTATAAAGGTTAAGGAGCTGGCACTCTTGGAAATCTAAGAAATGTCTTCTTCAGGAGTGAGTTAGTGCAACCAGTTGGACAGTCAGAAGCAAAAAAAATGATGGGGGGGAACAGAGGAAAGCAAGAAATATATCTCTAAATTTGGTTTATGCAGTATTTAAAGTACAACTCAAGCCATTCCAGGCAGTATAAGGCCCACACACTTTAAAATAAATTTGTTGCATGACAGAAAGGCAGTAAAAGGGTTTCAGCAGTGGTGTGATATAGTGAGGCAGCGGCGCTTGGTGCATGCGTGAATCAGCGGCTCCACTCCCCGCTGAGGCAGTGCTCATCCTCACCGTGCTGGGCTGGGAATGGGATTTCCAAACAATGCTGGGCTCCGGGTTTTGTGCTGGGCTGGGAATGGGATTTCCAAACAATGCTGGGCTCCGGAGCCAAACCCGCACTGAAGGATGGCTCAGCTCCCTGGCTGACGAGCAAGGGGAAAAACCTCGCCTGCCTCGTGCTTCATTTCAAAGCATTGCCCATCTGGTAAAGACCTTTTTGTGGAAATACACCACTACCTGATATTTTATTCATTTAGTGAAGTTCCCCAGCTGTTTCTCAACAAATATACAATTATTATGTGATTCATCATGTAACAGGAAGGAGTGTGCAGAGGGAAGCAGTGCCATTGAGTTTTGTAAATCAGTTGTTTTCCTTGGGGTTAAAACAGCCAAAGCTCCGTGAAGAGGGGATCCCTCTGCTCTCATCCACCTGAATACAGAGCACATCCTGAAACCTCTGCACCCTGCCAGGAAAGGGTGCTCAGCTCCATGTGCTGTACACCCTCAGCAAACAACAGGATGGATCCTCTTCATGCAGAAAAAACTGGAGGAGGCGCAGCCTCATATTTGAATTCCCTCTCTCCCCAGAAGTCTGAATCACAGGTTTCAATGGGCTTAGTTTGCACCTCAGGCCACCCTTGGGGCCAATTTTGCTACACACCCAAAGCCCTGTGAGCTCACCATGGTCCAATCATGGGCCACAGCGCTGGTTTGACAGACATGGAGCTGCTGAGATTGTTCGGTGCAGGAATTGATTAGGGCTGGTGTCTAACAACAAGTTTTAACATTTCAAATATTGAGGGATTGGATCCCTGAAAGGAAATACTACCACTATTGCTACTACCACTATTACTACTACCACTATTACTACTACCACTACTACTACTACTACTACTACTACTACTACTACTACTAATAATAATAATAATAATAATAATAATAATAATAATAATATAAAAATTTAAAAATCTATTACACTTTCAGATTAAGCAGCGCAGTCAGCATTGCATTACACGGCATTAAATTATTCCTTGAGTCTCGATAGCAGGAACATCTGCTGGTGTTAGACATGGCATTTTTAATTAAAGGCAGCAGCAGAGAAGCCTGTGGTTCATTGGTTCTGCTTTCACCATGCGAATTGCTAAATCCAAAGGGCACTTGTACAAAGGATTTGGTCAGAGCACAAGCTCTGGGCCCAGCACTGCAGAGGCACAAGCTGAAAAGCAGTAGAGCTGACAGGTAATTTCCACTTGCCCATCACCTGGCAGGAGATCTCTGTCAATGCCCACATGGGTCAAAACTGTGGGGGATTTTACAAAATTTAAATTGCCCTTCTGATTTGATCAGAAAAGGGATTTCCTGCAGAAAGGCAAGTCACAGAGAACAGCAAAGCATGAGAAAACCCTGTGCCCAGCCAGGGACCATGTTCACAGCTTTGCTGCTGTAACTGCTGATGCTCCCCTGCTCCAGTGCTGGGCTGCACAGATAGATGGCACAGACCAAGTGGTGCTCCCCAGAGTTTTAACTTCCAAAGAAAAAAAGTTTGAACAGGGAATAATTTGCATCCCAATTAGCTTCCCTCCAAGAACTCTGGCTCTAAGCAGGTCAAGCAAGACCAAAAATCCCCATCAGTCCTGGCATTTGAGGGATTTTAGCATGGCTGGAAAATGCCCAAAGCCCCCAGCAGGGTGGATACATCCAAGACAGAGCCACCCTAAAAACAGCCTTCTTGCCCTCTTCCACCTACCACCTCCCCAAGGCAGTCCCACTAACCTGGGTCAGGCTAGGCAGTCTGCTTTGATGGGACCCAGCCTTTCTTCAATAAAATGTGAATTTAAATCTCCAGAATGCCAGGTCCTGACTCAACTGGGCGGATGGGCAGAGATGAGGAGCAGAGGGAAGTTCTGGTCTCAGGCTATGGATGTCAGAAATGTCAGCCCCATGGACACGTGTGGCTGCCTTCCCATTGGCGCCGAGGGGGCCGGGATTTCCCCCGGCGAGCCCCACAGATGGTGTTTGTTTGCTCAGCCACCATAAAAAGGAAAATATTTGGTGCAATCTGCTAGCAGACAGAGACAGACATATGGTCGGTGCGAGCCTGGATGCTCGGGAAAACACAGTCCAGGCTCTGCAGCAGCTTTTAGATGTTGGATTGCCCTTGAGCTGAGTGGGAGACAAGTCCAGGAAACCACTGAGGAACCTCGGTGCAGGTTTTGTACTGCTGTGGCTTGAACCCTCCTATTAGCCCTCCTCTAATTAATCTTATTATACTATCCTTATTGTGCTAGAGTTATTATAATTAATGCAGTTTTAATTTATGCAAACCTCAGCTCTGGCTCAACGCTTGGAGAGATTTACCTTGGTTTGATGTCTGTTCATCTGGCACACACAGAACACAGGTTAAAAATGACAGAGACCATTAAAGGCAATTACTTGTATTTTTCAACCCAGTGGAGTCAAAGTGCAGGTGAAACATTGCTTTTGTTCTTTTTAGCTGTGACTGTTTTTAAATGTATCATTGCAGCTTCAAGCCTAAGGGAAATCTTTGGGCCACCCCAAAAAATTAAAATTCTTTTTAATTCCCTTCCAGTTACATTTTAAAAATACAAACCATAATTGTTTCCCAGCTTTCAAGGCCTATTTCTTAATCAGGACTAACCTCCAGCTAAAGCAGCACTGGTGACCTCCATGAGGTCTATGAGGGATCTCCACACCTTCAGTCAGGGCTCAGCACCTCCAGTACCATCAGGATAAAGCGGATAACCAGGACTGTGAGTGCTGGACTGACTTTGGGAAGAAATTTGCTGTGATTTCTTAACAACAAATCTGCCTCACTTTAAAAAATTCAAGTTATTTTGGGGGGGTAGAATAGACACCCCCCACTCTGCCTGAGTGCTTGAGGGCAGGGACAGATGCTGTGCCCAAGCACTGGGATGAGGATCCCTGGGCAGTGAAGCTGTGTCAACACCAAATTTAGAAATGATCTGTGGAGAGGGATGGAGCCAATCTGGCATGAGCTCCACACCCAAACCACCAAGTACAGTCATGTTGGTGCCCTGCCAGCCTTGCTCTGGTGCATGAGTGTCTCAGCCCCACCTTTTAGCTTGAACAAAGTCAAATCAGGGGGAACAAATAATACATCAGCAAGGAGTACAGCTGGCATTTCTGGAGAATATGAAATATGTGGGTAATGCTCCCTTAATTTAAAATGAAATGCTCCTTCCTTGCTTAGCCTTCCTTCCAAAGGGAAGAGCAGCAGGCTCCAGCATCCCACAAAACCCATGCCTGGTGCTTTTTAAATGTGAAAGCCAGAGTTGAGCTGCAAATAAAAAAATAAGGGAACCCGTGGAGTTACTGCAGAAATCCATGGATGCAATGCAGTGCTGGGAAGTGGCAGCACTGTGCCCTGCACTGGGGCTGGAGGGAAGGCTGGGGGTGGTGAAACAGGTCCAAGACCTCCTGGTCTTGCTTTCCCCCTCGGTGCTGATGTACTGTGTCAGCACAAGACAGATTTTGTTAGGCTGCAGCTTGGCCTGAACTGTTGGCAATCCCTCACGTGGAGAGCTCCCAGAGCGTTTTCCTGACTTGCATCCTAGCTGGAGGAAACTAAGGAACAAAAGCCACAGCACATCTGTATGTGTTTACAAGTAAGGTTATGTATTCTGTAAATAGGTGAGGATATTATTTTTTCCATACTAATCCATACTAAATCCAAATTAACATGATAGCAGCTCCTGATGATTTATGTTGTTATATTAAATATCAGCAACTGCACGGCACTTAGCTGATGATTAATGATCCATATTTACAGTGTTTTCAGCTCAGGTCTGCAGTTTACACTTGCAAACATCAAACGAGAGTTCAGCTTTCCTTCTCTCCTGTATTTTGAGGCCACGTTGTAAATCCCGTACCAGCAGCCTCGGCAGCTGTGTTTTAATCCACAAATAGGATTGCCATAAACTTCCAGGAGAAACAGTGTCTGACCCGTGAGCCATGGGGGCTGTTTCCCTCTGGCCTGGGAGCAGGTCTGGCTTCTCCAGCCTCGGCAGGGAAGAGAGCCAAACCCGTGACAGTGGATGACACCATCACACCCTCCCCTCTGGGTTATCAGGGTCTGTCACTCAAATGTACCATGCTGCAAGCACAGCCCCTATTTTTGTGCTCTGGTTTTGCTGTAATCCCTCCCCTTGATCCACCTCAGGGAAGCAGGATGGTTTATGAGCTCCTGTGCCCTCCTAGAGCCCTGCACCCACAGTGCCCCATTCTGCTGCTGGGACTCCCCAGCCCTGAGCCATCCAAACCCTTTGGACAGGCTCCCTTCTCCTGTCCCACTCTGCAAACAGGCTCGTGGGGGTGGCAAAGCCCTGGCACAGACCCTCCTGTTTTCACTAGACTGGTGCTGAGCACCTCTGCATGTCACAGCCTGGGTGGGTGGGAAAACAGCTTCCCACATCCTAAGGTGATTTCAAGGACTTGTCTAACCTCACAGGCTGGAGTGCTCCCTTACACAGCCCAAGCCAGCTCACTGTGTAATTCCTGCTTGAACCAGAGCTCAAGAATGCCAAAGGGGCTGGGAGGGAAGTACAACACAGCAGCTTTGATTTATCAGGATGAGGCTGGTGAGTAATACAGAAACCTAGCAGTCCAGGAGGGACACTTGCCTCTCCCATTTCACTTGCTGGGAGAAATGGTGCTATATTACTCACAGGTGCACTATATTAGCATCATAGATGAGCTGATTTCAAGCCCTGAAATCACCCTGTGTAGGATATTCACAGTAGAAAAATGACCCCTTACAACATCAAGATTCTCCAAGGGAGCTATGAAGGTTTCTTGCTCTCACGGGTCACTGACATTGACCCAGGAATGACATTTTCCTGTGAGCTGGCAGAGTTCTGTGGTTCTGGCACATGGGATTTCCAGAATGTTTGAAATATGAACTCGGTCTGAAGCTGCATCCCTCTGCTCTGCTGCCTCCACTGTCAGGAAAGACAGGGCAGCAGGCATGGAGCAAACCATCCCATGCCTCCTCAACCATCTCCATCCCCTGCAGGCATCCGGGGGCTCAGCCCTAGCTCTGGGACCTTTAAAGGTTGCACATCCTTGTACACTGCCTGGTCTTCAGCCCAAATCCTCCCAGTAAAAGTCCCAGTTGCTGCAATGGCATGGTATTCCCTAATCCTGCCTCATTTCACACATCCCAGTTTATAAGCCAACCCTGAGGAGCAGGAGGGTCCCTCACACGGGCAGCCAGGGTGGTCTATAACAAACATCCCAGCTTTGCCCTTGCTGCCATCCACCGATGTGTGGCAAAGAGCTGATTATGGGGGGAAAAGCCCTTTGCTGAGTCTGTAATGAGGATGGTCAAATGCTGAATTGCAGAAAGCAGGTGAGAGGAGAGGCCTCACTGCCCAGCCCCAGTATGTTCACACAGGGTGTTATCGCAGCGTGAGCACCAGCCCAGGAGGAATCGCTCCCTTTGCGGCACTGCGCTCCTCGGAGAGGCTTTAATAATTTCTGGGGAGGCTCTAGAGGCTCATAAAAAAATGAATAAAGGAGTCAGGCTGAGCAATAGCTCTCTTCCTCTTTATGGCAAGCCTGGAGCTGCCTTTGTCTGGCTGATCAGGTATGGCTCCGATTCCCCGGGTTCCTGGAGCAGAACGGATTTGGCGGCGCCGCAGCTGCTTTGCAGTGATGGATGGGAACGATTATAATTGTTAATCTGATTAAGCCTATGCTCTCAACTTTTGCTCGTTTTACTGACATTGAAAGTCCCTAAAGAAACACTTGAGGAGGAGCATGTGAAGATGGATGAAGCACCTGCTTCTGTGCACCCCTCAGAATTGATCCCAGGGCTCGCTCGATGTGGTGCAAATTGATGTGAGTTTGCATTAAAATGGGGTACCTGGGTTATCGACCCACGCCAGCCCTCAGGCTTCGTGGTACAATGGGTAAAGGAGAGCCTCCTTCAGCTTTATTTTCTCTCTTTGATAGGATTTTAAATAAGAACCTGGGGAGCAAGGTGTGGTTGCACAGCCTGCTGCTGTCCAGAGCAGCCTGACTACAGGCTTTGACAGGGACTTCAGCTAAGGCTCCATACCAAGCACCATACTCCAGACTCACTGGCTGCCTGGGGCTGGCATAATGCTCAAGGTTAAAGTGGGGAGGTATTTTGAGTTCTTTTACCTCATGTATCTCCACAGAGATGGCTGAGGGACAGCTAGAAGTGCTCTGGTGTTTTTAGCAATTCTTAATGTTTGCATTGCTAATTTTGTAATGAGTTTTCTTATCAAAGTCAAGTCTGTTGCTTTAACTCTCATGGTTCCTGGAGGCAAGGTACATTCTGGCACTACAAGAGGGAAATGTCATGTACAAAAAAGTGTGAAAAACTCTTACCTTTTAGAAGCACCTGGATCTTAATTGTTTTCCAGCGACTGTCTGTTGGAGAAAATTGCTCTTACAAAGCTGAAAAAGGTTTCTGTGTTTCTCCTCTGCCTTGCTCCCAGGCCAGGCTGGGCCACCCTGTGGGGCTCTTACCCAGGGGAGGAGCAGGCCACTGTTGGTGATGTAAACACGTGTCCCTCCTCTGGGATCTCATGGATATGGGTCACCAGGCAGGCTTCAGCTCTGTGCTGCTGGCCCTCTCAGCACGTGTCTGTTTGGAGCTGCACTGGTGTAATTAAAGGTACGCTACTAATTGGATGTGCAACCCTAAGGGGACTCCTTTAATTGCATTTCAATCTGGTTGGTATCATTTTAACTTAATTTCATTGCTGTCTTGTGCAGGAATAACCCAGCTGGGTCTGGTTATGGAGAGGCAGAGCATCGTGCTTCCTCCTCCCTGTCACGTGCTAGATGTGCTTCAATTTGTCTGTGGCTGGGAAATAGGCAGTGCACACTCAAGCAGAGGGCTGGGCAAAAACCCTTTCCCTGGCAACCAGGACATGGAGAGTTGAGGGCTGAGAGTTCACTTGACCTGCTAATGGAGGTAACATATTACCCTGTCCTCAATTGGACTTAATCTCATGTGTGTTACCATAAATTGTCGTGTCCTTTGTTTTTTTCTTTGTCAGTGAAGACAGTGAAGACCTGAACTCTTTCCATGAGATGCTTCATTTCTACCCAACTTGCTGGTCTAGTGGGAGACTCACTGCTTAAAACTGAAGCACCTCCATTACCCTGGAGGCTGGGGCAATGCTGGGGCTGCTCCTTTGAGCCTTACAGCTCGTGGGAGCGCTGCCGTTCATTTGTCTCACCCCCAGCACGGGGCCTTCAGAAATGCCCTCCCTGGTGGATGCCTTGTTTCCAGAAGGGTCTTCCAGCAATCAGCAATGCAGTGGGGGCTGCATGCCCCAGGATGAGCACTTGGGAGAGAGAACTGGTTGCAAGTGTTGCTCCATGGGTTGCAGGCATAAGGATCTGTGTCCTTCATCCCAGGCCTAGCCAGTGGGACTCTTCTGTTCTGGCATGTGCCACCATCCAGGTGCTGCAGGATTGTACCGTGACATGGGGCAGCCTCCAGCCCCAAAACTCTGATACTCCCTGGGCTGATCTTGTGCATTCTGCAGATATTTTGAGGAGTCAGGTCTGGCCCAAAATGGGCTGTACTTGCCATTCTGCTCCCCATCGTGCTCCCTCCTTCCCAGTGCTCTGTATGTGAATAGCATGAGGAGCAGAGCCAACAGCAAGAGCTGGCTGTGTCACTTACTAATGTTGTTCTTATTATTTCAGTGCCATCTTTCTTCTTTCTATCCTCTCCCTGAACAACTAAATTAATTAGAGTGATTTTTTTTTAAAAATTTAAATACTGCCATGGAATAATAATTCTGGTGAATTAAATTTTTTTGTCATTCCGCACTGCTGCTTTTCTGTGTTGTGCTCACTTTTAATTTGCTGTTGATACTTTGTTAGAGCTATGCAAGATCACAGCTGTTGTCCAAAAAAAAAAAAAAAAAAAAAAAAAAAAAAGTAAAACCATGTTATTTGCTGTTGCCATCCAAAACCCATTTTTCTTTCTCCACCAGCTCACAAAATAACCCTTCCCCTATTAACTGAAGAGACAGATATTTTTCTTGGCTTGTAAAAAGCCAAAAACCCTCACAGTAGCTTCAGTGAAGCTGCAGCAATGGAAGAAAGCTGAAGCTCCTACAACAGGCTAAGCTCTATCCTGAGCCTGTTATGAGGATGGATCCTGCAAATTCTGCATCCCAGGAGTGACTCCTCACAGGCTGCAGGTCTCTGGGCACCTAAGCTTTAGTAGTCACTGAATTTTGTTTACCTGGATGTGTTCATCTGAGCTGTAAACATCTTTTCTGAACTGACAGTAACAAAACTACTCCTGCAGTTCTCATGAAAGGACCAAAAAATCTCATTAGAGACTTTGAATTTATATTTACAATATTTTACTTAACACTGGCTCCTCAGAACAGCTTTCCCCAGCCCCTGCCAGATCCCTTCTGACCCTGCCAAACCAGCCCTCAGTGGCTATTTGCACCGAGAGCAGAGCTAAGCAAGGATCAGGCTGGAGCAGCACCGTGCTCTCATCAACAGCACTCAGCTCCCTGCTCAGGCCAGAGGAAGGAGGCAGCTTGGTGGCTCATTTTGAAAGCAGAGTCATGTAAAGCCAAAACTTCTGAGGGGATTCAGAGAGGGCTGGCAGTGGGGGACACGCAGTACTACACCCACAGGGGTAATAGGGGAGTGACCCCATCCTTCCCCTGCCCTGTAGACCCTGCTCAAAACCTTTCAGACTCTCATCAGTGGTTTCTCAGTCAGTGTTCCACATTCCTGGCCACCCCTGGAACCTTCTCAGGGAGACAGAGAGGTGATGGGAGGCATGGAGCTGGTGTCCAGGGGCAGGAGAGTACTGCCTTTCAAGGTTTTTGCCAAGGAATTGAGCTTGGAGCATGTCCTACCTCCAAGAGGGACAGGATGAATGGGAGGCTCTGCAGGGAATGGGGATGGTGTAATGGCACTGATGGTAATTCTGTCCCTGGTGACATTACATACAGCCTCCCTGCCAGATGTTTCCAGCCCCCAAACGGTTGTAACTGCTTCTCCACGGGCCTCAGTTAAATTGCCCCCAGGATACAAACTCTGGCTTGCTTGGACCAATACCCACAGACTTGATTGCAATAGCAGATGGTTTATTTTTACCTGCGAGTGAGAACGGGGAGTGTAGATCATGGCCGTGACACATTTCACATGGAGCAGATGTTTCTGTTAGTGCCAAATTGGGTGGGAATTCAAAGGATGCCTTTTGCTTTTTTTTCCCCCTCAAAACTCTATTTTACACAATTAAATTGCAACTTGCTGAAGTATTCCAATGAATCACTTCCTTTTTTTTTTTCCCCCTGTTTGATTAGTAGGCTCTAAAGGGACAAAAGAATAGTTTTGTATCAGTCTCCATCAATTACATGTAAAGTACATCTGGACAGAGTCTGAAGATCCATCTTTCACTGGCAGTTGCAAAGCCATCAACATAATAAAATAATACTCTGATTGGTATTACAAGGCTGCATTTAAATCATTGGCATTCATGCTCCGAGTCCTTTGCAGGAAGCACAAGCCCTCCATTAGAGAAAAGCTTAATTTTACACTGTGATCTGTGTAAGATGTGCAATGAAAATGAGAAAAAAGAGCTTTTGCAGAGCTGGAGACATAATAATAGAAGCTACAATGGATGTCTGGGCAGCTTTTTCAGTCACTTATAAACTGCAGGTGTCAAATGCATTCTGGAAAGAAGCTGAATCCCAGTTTTAATTACAGTCAGCAGGTTGAGGCATAATTCAAAGCTTAGTAATACTTTCAATCCTCCTGCTATCTGTAAGAAGTTTACACCAAGACCAAGGAGAGGATGTGACCCCCTTGCAGCAGCTAAACCTTGAACTTCAGTATCCCACTGACTATCAAGGGTGTTGGGGATTTTACAAAGTACCTACTCCTTGCACAATTATCACAGCAAACCTTGGCATCACACAGGAGCTGAACTAGTCAAACTCATGGTCAGGGTAACAAAGATGTGTCGTTGCAGCTTTCATCACAGGTTCCTTAGACTCAAATAATTCTAGGGGAAGGAAAAAAAAAAAAAGGAAAGAGAAACCACCTGGCTGGAATTGTGTGGGTGAACCCAGGTCAGTTGTATGGGCCACCCCAGGTCTCACAAGGTAAGGCTTTATCTGCAATCTGTTTTACCAGCAACAGCAAGTTTATTGAGCTCAGAGTTTAAGTTCATTTTGTGCTTGAAAGTACATCAATGCCCTGACCCAAACCCAAGTCTTTGGGGCCTCATGCTGATACATATAATAAAGAATCATATTAAACTATTCTATCTATTAATCATTCTGGGGGAAGAGAGCAGGATGTGTGTGGTGGTATGCTGAACTCAGCTGCTGGGGGCTGCTCTCAGAAGTGGGCAGAGCACTCCCTTAAAGCCAGCAGGCAGAGTCTTTGAAGCAGGAGCTAATGATGCCTTATTATGTGGGAAAACACAGCTCTGGAGTCAGGGGGCAGCCAGCACATGGGGTTGAGGAGGAAGGTCACTGGAAAGGACACAGAGAGGCAAAGCTGCTGGAGATGGAGGGTTTATGAGCAAGGGGGATGCTCCTTGCTTCTACTGTGCTCAGGGAAATACAATCTTATAAAGCAAAGAGTTTCTTCCTGTCAGAGCATTCAGCCAACAGACCTGCCCTGTACCACTCCTCCTCAGCTATTCCAGAGCAGCCCTGAACTCCAGCCAGAAGGAGAAAGGGGCTCATGGGGGAATCATCTTCCACTGGGTACCAAGAGCCAGGAACTGCCTGGGACCAGAGGACTCACTCGAGGAGTTACACAGAGCTGGAATAAGCTACAGGAACAAACCAAAACCACTGGAAGCACTAACTTAAAAAATAGTTATATTTGTGCTGACATAACCAGAGGAGCTCTGTGCCATTACCAAAGGTGGCCCCCACCAGTGGCCTTTGGGGCTGTCAGTACATAACACCTGCATCCTCAAACCCCTGTGAGGAGGGGCAAGGCCATGAGCCTCATTCCCCCAGGGGGAGCCTGTAAAAACTGAGCCCCTTTCACTCAGTGGCCCAGGAAGCCTGTGCTGAGCAGGGAGGGGAGCGTGGCCTTTCCTCTGCGGCCGTGGGGCTGCTTTGTGGTCAAACACCCTGCACTGCCCACAGCTCCTCTGCTCCATCACAGCCACTCTGCTGTAAGCAAACGGCCACGAGCAGCAGGTGATGTTGTTTAAATCCTCACAGCCATTACAGTAATCATAAAACAAGAATTTGGGGTGGGGGAGGGGCAGGCGGGAAGAACCTGTGGAAAGACCAATCTGATTTGTAACCGAGTGCCAGTCTCAAACACCTACCATGTTCCTAGTGACATTAATTAACTGCATATCAAAAAACAAAGTACTTTAAGAAAATGGGACTGCTTATCCCCATCACCCTAAAATCACTGAAAACAGGGCTGGAGGAGCTGTCAGGTCTTTTCTTCAGCTGCTGTGATCCTGTGTGGGTGGATCCCTTCAATAGATGGAGCTTATGGTGCTAGCTTGGCTACTTGTGTCAGAGCTGTCCAGCGTCACGTCAGGACCTGCGTCCGCGCCATCGGGATCTGCTTGATCTTTAGCAAAGTTGATGAAAACCTGGAAGTTTAAAGGAAAACACTCGGTATGTGATAGCATAAATAATTCATGATAGGAATGAATATAAAAAAGGCATGGCTGCTCATTTGACTGTGAGCCTGGAGAGCGTGCTCGGGGATGGATTCACGCTGAATTTGAGAATTGCAAATTGCTGGGCTTCTAGAGGCTCATGTAAATAAATGGATGTGCGCTCCCGTAGTGCGGAATGGCCGCCCGGGATCCAAAGGCAGACATTCCTGCACGGAACCTAATTGTCCTGCAGCTCAGGCTCCCCAAGTGCCAGCGAGGCAGTGCCATGCAGGGCTCACTTCCATCACACTGTCACACAGCCCCATGATTACTTCATAAACCCATCTGTATCTGTGTAATTGGCATCTGTGCACGCACAACTGCAGAGTGTACAGAGAGGTGTAGGAAATCACACTAACAGCCTTCCTTTCAACAGCAGCTAATGAATACAGAAAGGACTCTTACCAGAACACTCCCTGCAATCACATTTGCATATTCACGGAGCCAAGCTGTCCTCCCACAAAATTGGAGCTGGGGCTTCCTGCACTTTGCCTGCCTGTTTCTCTCACAGCCACTGCCCCTTACTGGAGCAGCACTGAGGAACTCCCCTCCCAGACTGCTGTGTCACAGTCCATAGCACTGCAGGGCTGCAGCTCTGCTCCTCTCTCTGGGACAAACTTAGTATTCCAGGTGCTGATGACACAAAAGGGTGATTTCTTCTGGATAGTCCTTGTGGCAATCCCTTCAGCTGATGTGCCCCCTATGAGATTTTGTTGCCATTGGGAATGTTCTTCCAGGGGAAAATGGAATGAACCCCAAAGCTAAGTTTGGAGTAATGCTAAATAAATTTCCAACCTGAAAAGTGAAATTAAGCATATTTTCAGGACTGGTGGAAAGTCTAGCCCTGGACATGGGGGTGATTCATAGCCCTGCCCTTCACCCACACCCACGAGGCTCCTGAAATCAGCAGTGACAGAGGGAAGAACAGATCCTTTATGCTCCAGGCAGCTTTCTGTGTGTGTTTCCCTAGCACCAGCAGAGGTACCTGGAGGCAGCAGTGCTGATAAAGTACCCCCAGGAGGAATATAGATGGAAATCCCTTTCAAACTGTAGTCTATTGTGTGCAGCAGTCCATTATGTGTAACCATCATTCTGCTCCCCTGTTAGCAGTTTTAAATGGATGGCCTCACATTTGAATTCCTTACCTCCTCCAACGTTGTCTGACTCACAGAGAAGTGCCTGATGTTGAAGGCTGCTTTGTTGCTTTCCAGGAGATCAAATATATTTGCTACCCCTCCTGCAGAGACTGGGACATGGTACTCCACCATCTTGAAATGCCGATCCTGTGGGGACAGCAGTGTTGGGGAAAGCCAAGAGCCAACAGACCCAACAGCTGGACCATGGGAGGATGAAGGGGCAGGGGCTGTGGTGTCTTCTGAATGTTATTGTCTGGTAGTGACCAGTGTTTCCCCACTGGGAGTTCTTGTGGGGTTTGTGACTGGGGGAGCACAACTAAACTGCAAGGCTGGAAGCTCCAGGGTGGCCGTAGCATTTTCCAGCTCCAGGTGTGCAGTTTTGGTTGATGCAGAGATTGGGTTACAGACAGTGGATGGGATTTGCGACTCAGTTACTCTGGTTTTACAATTGCTCAGTTACTGGAAGTACTACAAGCATCTCGCTATCCACTGAACCTAAAGGGGGTTTCCATCCATTCCAGGCTTCAGTGGGAAGGGCATTCCCAGGGCAGAGGGACACCTAACAGCTGCCTTACAGGGTCACTGCAGCTGTTTGGCTGACGTTACTTCAGCCACCAGGAACTGGAGTGCTCCAGCCCTCGGAAAATGTAGCTGAAAGCAGTGACAAGTGTGACTCTGAGAGCTCAGATCTATGTGCACAGATGTCACAAGATGTCCACCTTGCAAGGATCTTCTTGATTTGAAGAAGTTTGAAGGGATTTTGAAAGCCTTTCCTGAAAGCATTTGTGCTGCTTACCTTCAGGCATGTATTTGGGAAGTGTGACTTCATGAACTCTGTCAGTGTCTCAATGCAAACTGTGCTGCTGTTTAAGTGCATCTTCACAGTGAATCCTCTTCCAAATCTAGGGGAAAAAGAAAATCACAATTAATGCTGTAGAAAAGAGAAAAACAGATGAAGAAAGTCCTTTGAGAGTGCTGCACAGCCTCTTCAGGGAAATCTAATCCAGGCATGGTGCAGCTTGAATGGGGTCAGGGTTGTTAACCTGGAGTGAAACTGAGTAAGAAGCCAAGCTATTGTTATAACTAATAAAACCAAAGCTCAACCCTAATATGCATTTCTCATTTGTAGCAGTGAACAGATTACTTCAGGGGACACATTCTGGGAAGACAGACTGTGAGGGAGTAGAAAGTGCATTAATTAACAAAGAATTTCAGTGGTGTATAAGGGACATGAACCAGGAAAAGTCATTGTTTTGATAAGACAGGTCTCATGTTCTGAGCACTCAGAGCTGTAGGTCAGTAGCTCCAAAGGCTGTTCAAAGTGAAATAGGTTCATTTTACTGACCTGCTCTTGATGTGCTGCAATGAGCCAATGCACTGGAAAGTCCCGTTCACCATGATGGCCAGCCTGGTACAGAGGGCTTCACACTCCTCCATGCTGCAAAACCAACCAAGTAACTCCAGTGAGTCAGTGAGAAGGTATAAAAATATGGTTAAATACCTGGAGAACACCACTGATCTTCCCTAAAGTGTTGTGGGTTTCTGTGGACACCACATTCAGCCACAACAAACCCCCAAACCTGTCATAGCTCGGTGCCCTGAAATTGTGCAAGGACCAGTGAGAGATGGGTCTCTCCACACTTCTGCTGACTCCAAACAGGGAGGCAGAGCAGCCCAGCTTTACCTGTGGGATGTGAGTATCACTGAGCATTTGTTCTGCACTTCCTCACTGATGATTTTCCAAAGGTGGCGTTTGGCATTTGGGTCCATTCCAGAGCTCGGCTCATCCTATTGGGAAAGACAGGACTGGATGGAAATTTGCACTCAGAAAGTAAACAAGCCTGGGCTCAGGCAGCAGTTAGTACAGAGGGAATTCCCCCCTCCTATTTTTATTGAGATTTTTTATCTCACAAAGCAGCAGGAGCACTGGCAGGTGGTCAGAAGTGAAGGCAGCAGTGCTGGCCTCGATAGAAGTTGGGACAAGGGGTATTTATGTCCACTAAGTATCCAACCTAATATTGGGAATCCTGCTCACAGAGCTCTGCACACATTCAGCACACAGCAAGTGGGAAAACTGCACAAAAAGGTATGTTTTATCAATGGGGTAGGCCCATGGAAGAACTAGAAATTCAGAGTGAAAGACAAGACAGGAAGCCAAACCTAGAAAAGTAGTTACATTCTAATTCTGAGGGAAGTAGCCCCTTTGCTCTCCTACAGTTTTGGAGCCTTGGATGCTGCTTTTCTTGTAAGGCTGTAAGTTGATAGAAAGGTAAGGTAAGGCAGGTAAGTTGATAGAAATAAAAAACAAGATAGAGCTGGAACTAGGAGAGTTTAATTGGCAAACGTATGGTCTATTTTTGACTTCTGGAAGATGCTGCTAGAGAAACTGAAAGACTTGCCACTCTCTTATGCCCTCAAAGAAAAGATGAGTGTTTGCTGGAACCTGAACTTTCCTGAGATGGTTTCTGTTGTCAGGCCAAGCACAGGCACGTGGGGAGTGTCCCTTAAGCTGTACCTGAGGAGGTTTTGTGAGACTGCCCAAGTTCTTCTGCAAGCCTAAGGACCTGCTCCTCTTCCCTCAACAAGACCCCATTTCTCACCAGCAGCAGAATGGACGGATTGCCAATGAGAGCCAGAGCAGTAGACAATTTCCTGTTGGTGCCATAACTGCACATAGAGGTGACTCTGTCCTTGTAGGCCATCAGGTTCAGCCGGTGGAGGAGCTGCAGTACAACCTAGGGAGCAAGAGTTCTGCTTCTACAACATGTCCAGGCCATGCATTACCACACATGTATCTACTGAAAAACTAATTTAAAGGCTCCAAATGGCAAAAATGCTGCAAGTCAAACCCCTGGTTACTCACTCCCTTGATGTCCCCCTCCGGGATGCCGTGCAGTCGAGCATAGTAATACATGTGCTCTTCCACGGTCAGCAGGTCATCCAAGGCATCTTCTTGGGGACAGTAGCCAAAGAGTGACCAGTGGGCCTCACTGATGTCATTCAAGGACCTGTGTAAGGAGGTTGCACATCACTGTAAACACACTGAATTGCCAGCACACTCTAGAATCAAAGAGGAGGGAGAAAACCCCTTTCTCCTACTCCCTACCCCCTTCCCCAACCCTTGAAGGAAAATGCAGTGGATCTGCAGAGCTCCAGCTTTCAGGCCCCAGTTGTGCAGAGGCTGAGTGCCCAGTATGTAGCTCTTCAGTTACTGCCAGCACCTCAGGTGGCACAGCTGCCACCAAGCCTACACCTGTTAAAGAAAGCTTTGAGTGAGCCCTGCTGGTCTCCAGGTCTGACTTAGGAGTGGGATCACACTGCTGAGGATCTGAGCCTGATCCCATCTGCAACAGGCTGAAGTGGAGCAAACGCCTCTGAGCAGCAAAATGCAAACCCCTAGGAAGCAACCATGCCACCTTCAAAGGATGAATTCCCTGCCTTATTTACTTTTCCTCTGGTTTGAGTGTTTTATTTCAGACTTTTGCATTTCTTTTCCTTTGCCACCCAGCCCTTAAAAACTGCTCTCAGGTTGATTTGCTTCCCCAGAAATCATATCCTCCATACCCAGAATGATCCTGGACCCGCAGCCTTCCGCTGGATGCTCCGATATCCCCTGTCAGCATCTTAAAGATTGTTGTCTTTCCAGCTCCGTTCACACCAAGCAAGCCAAAGCACTGGGGAAGAGAAGTCAAAATGTGAATGTGCTGTATTTGCAATGCAGAAATATTGCTCTGAGATGGGTGCTCAGTGCACCTTGCCCCTTCTTTCTCCAGCCCCTTGAGCAAGATAAATTGCCAGAGGAACTCAGAGCATCCCAGTGTTCTAATGGAGGTTGTTTATGGTGCTATATACTCCAGGTTATATTAGGACCATTTGTTTAATATGGTGAAGAATCAAGGATGTGTCTCCAGCAGAGTCAATCCTTTTTCTCCAAGGTGCATTTCTGCAGGAGCTCAGGCCAAATCCCCATTGGCTCATCTGTGCAAAACCTCCCCTTGACAGGGACAGAGCTGCTCCTGGGAATGGGGTGAGGGAGGTTTGGGCTGGCACTGGTTAAAACCTTGATTAACACAAGGTTTTTGTCACATAGTATCACCCAAACACTACCTTAATAAGATGAAGAACTGCATCCCTGTAGTACAGTTCCAGTATCTCATGGTAAAATCTACATTTTATTGCCGAGGTTGGAGATAGGCAGTTGTGTGTTGCATCAGCCATCCCCATTGTGCTGATAATTACTGTTATTTTGCCATCATTAGTACAGACCAGCTGATGTGAGAGTCCTCCTGTGCTGGGGATGCACAGCAATCCATGGCTCTTCCCCACCTTGGTCCGCACAGGAACAGGATCTGTGCACAGTCTGCAGTGCAGACCCACAGCTTCTGCTACCAAGTGGGGAATGGTGCCCTAAATCCCACCAGCATCAGGGAGAAATATGCAGAGACCTTCTGGCCTCCTGGCTTAGAAAATTTCTCAGCCATAAAGGCTAGCACAGGGTCCATGTGAGGATACTGTCCTTTCATCTCCGTGGGACCCAGGCAATTAAAATAAACCAGGTGCCAAGGATTAATTCCAAGCTTCCCCACAAGTCAGGTGCACAGCCTGAGGTAGAATCTGGTCTCCAGTTTCCTCTGGATCTCAAAGGTGCTCTGTGTACTCCTGTCTTTCCATTTCTCAGGGAGGCAACTGCACTGACATGACCAAAGAATGTTTTTTTCTTTGGAGTTAATTCTAAGTCCTGATTCATGAAAATGTGTGTTCAGCTGAAGTGATTTGTCTTCCCCTAATGGGAAAGCACAAGCAGATAAGCCTGACTCACCATCTCCCATGCAGTTCAGGTGAATCATTTCAGCTGGACACATTCTGCTGTCTTCCTTTACCACCTGGTGATCCCCAGTGACCCCCCAAGACTGCACTGTACAAACATTTACAGACATTTTACTCTGAATAGAGCTCCATCAATTCTCATCCACATTCCCTCTTTCTAGGGCCTTCAAACTGTCACTTGATGTCCCAAATCTACCAGGAGCCATTTGCCACTGCTGTAACCCCAAGAACCAATAAATGAGGCAAAGAAAGGAAGAGGCCAGAGCAGAACAAACCATTCCAGAAGGCGACAGTGCCACAGGAGGGTGCCCGCAGCCTCCTCCCCTCGCTCACCTCCCCAGCAGGGATCCCAAGGCTGATGTTTTTCACTGCTGTGATGCGTTTGTGAGGGAGGTGGTAGATCTTGGTGAGGTTCTGGAGCTGCACCACGTCGAAGTCAGCTTTGCCAGACTCCACCCGGCTCCTCTCTGCCTGGACATCCCCATCCTCTACAGCCGCGGGCAGCAGAAGGGAGGCTTTGCCATGGACTCTGTCAAACAGGAACCTGGGGGAGGGCAGAGAGGGACTTACCCTCCAGCAACAGCCAGCAGTTGGGGTAGATCCCAGGGAGCCTCCCTGTGAGATGCCAGGGCATGCACACAATACTCAGATATACAGTTTCTATTCTCTCCTGGTATTTGCTCCACCCAGCGTTCTCTTCCTGCCTGTTTTTTCCCCTCTTTTTCAGCAAATATTCTGGGCTGGAGCAGGTCCTGCCTTGTGGACACGCTCCTAATGCAGGTGCCAGGAGTGTTCTCACTCCTCTCTGTGTCCACCCAGGGCAGAGGAGATGGGGAGAGCCAAACAGAGGAGGTTGTCAGGGAAATGACTGCCCTCACCAAGAGCTGAGCATCCACCCACCAAACCCCGAGCCCAGGGCTGCAGTGCCAGCCAGCACCAACTGCCAGGGGACTCTGTGAGCTACACCTCTGTTAGTTAATATTCTAATTACCAGGACTTCTGCCAGAGAAAACTCACTCCACATTCACAAATTGTCCTGGAAATTTATGGGTTTCATAATTGCCAGTGATGGTGTGGGAGCCCAGATGAAAGCACGGAGCTCAGGCTGGGGCTGTTTCCAGCGCCAGGCTCCGGATGTTACTTACTCCAGGACCTTGTTCCAGACTCTCTGAATCATCCTGTCCTGAACTGTGAGACGAATGGCAAAGAACACAGTGCCCTGGATGAACATGGCCAGCAGCTTGGATGTGATCTTGTCCAGCTCAAAGGTTCTGTCAGGGTAGTCCACTCCATAGGCTTTCAAGAAGCCCAGCAGTGCCTGATCCTGCGATAGCTCAATCAAGCCGTAGCCAAAGCAAAATTGTGGGAACAGAAGGAACACATGCCTTAAATTTTCAGCAAGATCACACAAGCCCTGGAAAAAAACAAAGAGCAGCACAGTCAGTCACTGCTTTTATTCGTGGAATAAATTCATAGGTTTTACTGTGGGACCGAAGTGTAACAATTACACTGGGATTTGCCTGTGTCTCAGCAGAGATAAATTGAGAGCAAAGAGCTCTGCAGACAGCTCGTTTCACAGGCACAAGGTCATAAAAGTCAACAGGCAGTTGTGATCACCCATAGTAAACAGCAGCCACTTCCCAGAATGGTCCCTGCTGCTGCTCCAGCACCCAGACCCTGCCCATGAGCCAGAGCTGAGTCATGCCACGGTGCCCCTCTAATCTGTCCAGCACAGCCTGCTCCCCTAGAGCACTGCCCTGTCTGTTTTCCTTGGACAAAGATCTCCATAAAACAAAAGATTTGGCTTTTCTAGACATAGAAGGGTTTTTCCAGCTAATTCACAGCGGAACAGCCCAGTGCAGTCTCACAGTAAAGAACTCTGAGGGGTACATTTCTAGCAGAAGAAAGGATTAGTGCACAAAGCAAACTACAGAGGCACTAAATTAGCATGGAAGGGAACTGACTCACTGCCACTGGGGCACAGAGGGATGAAAGGTGATGATGATTGCATATCCCTAAAATCCAAGGGGCTGCTGAACGAACTCTGTCCATATAGAGAGAAAAATCCAACCCAGCTATTGTAATTGCCCTCCATAAAAAAAAAAGAAATCCAAGTGTAAGGTGTGCATTTTATCCCAGCCATTCCCAGGGAGATCTCAGTTTAAGGGAGGGGTTTACATCAGGGAATCATCACTGTCTCTGGGTTGTTTTTATCTTTGCAGGGAGAAGATGACTGCATTACAGAAATGACAGACAGCTGGTGCTGGGTTAACTGCAGCACATGTCAGACTCAGGGCAGTGACACTCAGCTGTCACTCCCCACAGCTCTTGCTGTGAGAACTCAGCAATGGTTTGAAGTGTCCATCAACAACTTTTTATCAAGCATCTCCACCCACCTCCTGCCCTCCATCTTCCATCACCAAGGTGGTTATAAAGAGAGTCCTGAGTTTTCTCCCTCTCTTTTCATGTTCTCCCCTCTGTCACCATCATTTCCTTCTTTGCTGGGGGTGCAGATTTACAGACAAGCAAGATCCATCTGTGCCTCATGCCCTGTCTGTAGGGAACCCCGTGAAATCCTGTGACTGTGTCCAGCTGCTCCAGACCTGATCAAAGGCACCAAGTCCACAAGAAGCCTCCTGCTGTGTCACCCACCACAGGGTCAGTACTAGTGGGGCTCCTACCTGGTCCGTGGCCCTTTCCTGGGAGAGCAGGAACACAACTGAGTGAGTGATAATGGTGTTGATACCAAAGAACAGGTTGACACAGACATAAACAATGAAGGCCATGCCTGTTTCCTTGAAAAGCCCAGCCAGCAGGTACATCCAGGAAAATGATGCATATCTGTAAATACCAACAGAGCAGAGAAAACCATGGTAACTCAAAGGCTACTTTGAAAACAAACCACTGAGGACATCAGACAACACAGAATCATTGGATGGTTTGAGTTGGAGGAGAGCTTAAAGCCCATCCTGTTCCACCCCCTGCCACTATCCCAGGTTGCTCCAAGCCCTGTCCAACCTGGCTTTGAACACTTCCAGAGTTGGAACATAACAGTTCTGTTTTGGCATGTAACTATATTTCCACATTACAGAGTTTAAAGAAAGGAAAAATGCCTTTGTGTCTGTTAGAATTTGGAGCAAAGGTTTATTATACATACTTTGAACATGAAACCCCACTTGAAAACAAAGAGACTGGGCCTGGAGGATTCAAAGCCAGGGAGAGTTTGTCTAAGTTTTCCAGAATTGTGCTACTGCTGTTTATTTTGCTCTCTGATATTAAAATGCTCTGGAGCTTTGCAAGAGGTCAGCAAGCATTTGCCTGCAGCTTGGGCTGTTGCTGGGACCTTGAATATTTCTATATCCTCATGTAGGGTTTGCTTTGAACAAAGCAGGCATGACAACAGTGCTTCACCTCCCTGCTACTTGAAGGAGCAACTTAGTCACTGTTTGTGAAGGGCATGTTGAAGAGAAAAGCCCACTTATTCCCCCCTGGATCTCAGACTGCAGCAGCCTGCCAGATCCAGTTCCTTACCCTGTGCAGTGATATTTAAATAACTAAGCTGCACACTTACCCAAACAGTAACAGCAGAAGAAATACTGCCACTAAGTTACTGTTGTTGCAGAAAGCTGGAATCTGGAAGGCTGAAATAACTCCTACAGAGAGCCCAATAGGGACCATAAAAAGTACCTGCAAAATGATATTAAAAAGATGTTACTAGGACAACAGCTCTGAAACACCTTCCTACAACAATATAGAAGAAACAATGCCAAGACTGAATCTGGTACCACAAAGGCAGCTTGGTTTTTCTAAGGGAAACCAAACACAGGTGGGCTCTCAATTCTCCCCAGATGAATTGCAGATGAATTCCCACAAAGCCTCTTTGAATAGGCAAAGCCTCAGCACGGAGGACCGCGGGCAGAAAGTACCTTAAAAAAAGGTTGTGAATGAAAAATACCCCTCTGGGTTTTCTGTTAGCCTTGCAGTCAGACCACTTCACTGTGCCCTATAAATCTAGTCTTTATAGTGCTGAGTCAAGCCAGAGACCTACCAAGCCTCTGCCTGGAGAGCTTCCTCTCTTCCCCAGCTCTGGGATTTAGCAGAATTTACTGGCAGGGATTCACTGAGAAATATCAAGTTGCCGAGAGCGCTGGATTAGTTTCAGCCCGCTGAACACCGAGTGTGCAAGGACTCCGGGGATTTTTCCACGGGCTGATTTACAAATATGCAGTGCTGGAGCCAGGGCCTGGAGCAGGCAGGCAGGCACAGACCTGCTCCACCCTCCCTGCTGTGCTGCAGCTCGGGGCTGCACTGCGAGCCAGGCTGGGGCCACGCTGCCCTGGGAGCCTTCCAGCCCTCTGCAGGGCAGGGGATCCTTGTGCTGCTGTCCTGGGACCCCTTCCAGCCCTCTGCAGGGCAGGGGATCCTTGTGCTGCTGCCCTGGGACCCCTTCCATCCCTCTGCAGGGCAGGGGATCCTTGTGCTGCTGTCCTGGGACCCCTTCCAGCCCTCTGCAGGGCAGGGGATCCTTGTGCTGCTGCCTTGGGATCCCTTCCATCCCTCTGCAGGGCAGGGGATCCTTGTGCTGCTGCCTGCACTCAGCCCCTCCAGGCAGGCACTTCTACTTCTAGTTCACATTCCCCGTGGGATTTCAGCCCTTAGTGCTCCCTGCACCAAATGCCCTTGAAGATTTCCTGTTTTCAGGAAGCAATGGAATCACTGGGATTTTAGGCAGGTCTGCATCAGCAGAAATTCGTGGGCTAGGTGGAGCTGGTCACCACTGCAGCCCAGCTGGCCATGGCCAGGCTCAGGAGCTGAGCTTGGCTGCACTGCCCATTCCCTGTGTGAGGGTCTGACACCCTGCACCACAGGGAATGCAGAAGACACAAAGCACTTCAGCCTACAAACACCACATACATTCTTCCTCTTGGCCCAGCAATGCTTTCCAACAGAGCCATTAACCCTCTGCACCAGAAGGAAACTTAACTTCAGGAGGAACAAGGGGATGTTTCTGCCAGGGAATCCAGCACAGTGCTGGGAGCTCAACAAGGCACATCCATGCAGCACTGTGAAAAGGAGCTGCTCAGGTCCTGCAAGGCTGCATTTGTAGCTTTTCTTGGCTTACAAACTTTATAACATAGACTCTTACAGACAGCATTCAAGTCAGAGAGGGGATTTACCCAGCAGGGTTGTGTCAGCTGTGGGATGCCTGCTGCTGTGCCAGCCAGACTGGCTGTTGCCTCGAGCCCCAAACCTCACCCCAGATTTGTGGAGCCTGGGTGAGAGCAGATCCAGCCCTGCAAGCTGGCAGGGGAGCAGCTGGGTGCTGCAATGGAAACCAAGCTACAGCCTGCTCCCTGCTGCTCCTGTATAAATGTGCCTGGTGTTTCACACACACTCCAGAGAGCAGAAATGCCTTTGCTGAGCAGAATCCAGTGCTGCAGTTCATGTTTAATCATCCCCAATGCCTTGGAGAACAATTACTACACAACACTCTTGGTAGCAATAAGAAGAACTTTAAATAAAGAACTTTTCTTTCCCCCCGTGCTGTGTAATGCTCCCCCTGGTGCATTTAGGAATGTGAATTATTTACCAGATCATAAACCAAGTTGGTCACCCAGTAGGTTGTCATCCCAATGCCTGAAATGTGCTGCAGCTGCTTGGCTTTGGTCTGGTGCTCCTTGACCATGTAGAGCACAAAGCTTGCTGTGGTGATGGAGTAGCCCACCAAAACAGACATGGACACTATGATGTCCAGTAAGCTGTTGAGCCTGGGAAAAAAGGGCAGAAAGACGCATTTGGTGAGTGAAAGTGGCAGATTTCCCTCACCGTGAGCCTTGGTCAGAGCTCAGAAGCAATAAGGTCCTGATTCTGGGAGAGCATCTTTTATAATCCTGGAATAGTTTGGGTCTGGAAGGGAGCTCAAAGCCCATCCCATTCCACCCCCTGCCATGGCAGGGACACCTTCCACTATCCCAGGTTGCTCCAAGCCCTGTCCAGCCTGGCCTTGGACACTTCCAGGGATGGTCTCACCACTCTAACAGAGGAGAATTTCTTCCTTTCTTTGCTCCCTTTGCTGATGGCAATGATTTCCAGCAAAAGGGACTCACAGCACTGAGCTCTAGTGCTGGACCCCAGCATGGAGCAGCAGGGCCAAAAGGAAATTATGTCATTATTATTATTATTATTATCATCATTATCATTATTATCATTATTATTATGCCCAAGCACACAAATGTTTGAGGCTGTAACTGTGACCTCCAGATCTCCACGAGATCCTACAAAAATAACCCTCACAGGAATCCCCAGCTCTGGTGGCAAGTAGGACACTATTAGGACATAATAATGGGACAAATGACTAGTAGGACATATATAGATGGAATGAACACAAGTGAGAACAGTTTCATCACTTAGAGAAAGATATCCAGTAATTTAGGTTGGTTATGGTTTCTAATAAGCTGGTTTGCTCCCTTTAAAGCTAAAAAATTCAGGCATCAGCCAAATGAATCTTCTTACATGACTTGTTCTTGACTCTGTCCTCCAGGATATGGGTGAGCTGATAAGAAAATACCTATGGGGGGAAAAAAAAAAAAGAAATTGAAAATGTGTCCAAATTAAAGCTTCTTTCACCAGCTCCTGATATTGACAATAATATAGAAAACTGAGAGAAAAGAGAAGAAAAGCAGATCAAAAGTGTGTTTCTGCTCTGTCATCTCTGTGTGATCTTGGGCAGAATTTTGAGCATCCTCATTTTCCCTAGGACTTCCCTTGGCTGCACAGCAGATCTGAAATTCAAACCCTAGGCCTTGTTCTACACCTGTCTGGCTGCCAGCACCATTCCCTCCCCACACCTCAGATCAGGCCCATCAATTCCAGCCTGGATCCCTCTCTCTGACACCTTCAAAAGTGATGAATATGTTCTGTTCCAAAGCTGTCTGGTGATCCCACCTCCTTCCTTTTGTTCTTTTATCACCAGGAACAAGCCTTTCCCTGCTGCCCCTCTCCACAACTGCTCCCTGCCTGGGATAGATGTCTTTCTCCATATGGGATCTGTGGAGATGAGAGCAGAAACCCAGGTGAGCTACAGACACTTTTGCCCCCAGTGTGGCAGTGAGTTAATTCTGAACTATTCTGTCTTAAGAAGCTAGAAAACAACAAACCAAAAAAAGAGAGAGCACTCTGGGCACTCTGACAGGGGGACCAGAAGGGAGGAGCCTGAAGGTTTAGGTGACCAAATGTCAGACTAAGCAAATGAATTTGAAAGGGAGGATTTCATCATAAATTAATTTTGGATAAAAAAAGACCCAACTGAACCTCAGTCTTGTCATCAGTGAGAGAAATGGGATTAAAATCTTGGACTGCTGATAAAGCCATAGAAACAGCCAGGAAATGTTTCCCTTCTCCAAAAGGGAGACAGAGAGAAAAAGATACTGTCTGTCTAATCTGTTAATACTTCACTATAAAGCCATTTTCCTTTACTGGAGCTTAGGCTAGAAGTCAAAATTTCCATTTCAATGCTTCCTCCTTTTTTGTTAGCTGGGATTGAGAGAAGAGAAAGCACAATATACATAAGTCAAAAGCTATTATGACTTGCTTAGTGACAGGGTAAAAAGCTTTTTATGTATTTAAAAAAAAATGTACCCAGTCTAAGTCAAACCTCTAAAGCAGGACTGGCACCTCTTTCTGCCTGCTGAAGTGACAACACACTTTTATCTGGCCATTTCAATGGTTCTTAAACTGTCATTTATTTGTCACAACAACAACTCGATTGAGCTGCCAGGAGCATGCCCCACAGAACGTGCCTTCAGTTGTATTTCAGACTGGATTTACTCTACCTCAGGGGAACCAGCCTCATCCATTCATTTTATTTCTCCTCTTCTCTGGCTTGGATGATTAGTGGGAAGCAGAGATTTGTCTGTCTGGTCATTTACTACTAAGCATTTCTTTCCAAAAACATGTAAGCAGCGGGACAGATGGAACAAAAATTGCTGCTATTCTTTCCCCCTGCAAATTGCTATTTTGCTGGTATAAAACTCCCCCTGTGAAAACTTTCTGGCTGTTCACAAGGGGTTCCTGCCTTTGCTCTTGCTACAGCATGTGTTGGGAATAGAGAGACAGAGCAAGGAGCTTCACTGCTTAATAATTCAGCTGCTCTGGGATGTTCCTGCCGCTGGCAGCGCCCGGCTGGGGTCTCCTCTCTCGGCAGCCGGGCTGCAGCTCTGTGATGTGTGAGCTCAGGGCACACTGCAAACCCCAGAGGGGACAGCCAGGGCCTGTCTGAGAGGGTGGCCAGGACAAGGCTCTGGTGTCACTCTCTGAGCTGAGCTGGCTGGGAGGGGAGTCTCAGTGCAGCGGTGTGAGCTGGGAGGCAACATGTGCTGGGGCCACTTGTGATCAACATCTGCTGCTGCTGGAATTCAGGGTGTCACACTCAAAGCTTCAGGCCACATGCCTGCTGCCATTATAGCTCAATTCAGACATGTCCTGTGAGCCAAGAGACACTGCCACCTGTCCCTGTGTCACCAGGGACAGCAGCCCTCTAAGCCTGGCCAGGACATGGCTGGAAGGGCACTGCTTGTCCAAGAAAGTCAATCAGGAGAGTGTTTCTGCACACAATTGCTGCTCTTGGCAGAGCAGAGCCCAAAAAATCTCTGTGTAAGGTTTCTCAATATAAATCTCTCTCTTGTCTCTGCACCCTGGCTCTCTCTGGAGGCAGACACACCTACAAACAGGTTTGTGCCCACACTGCACTTCAAAAGGGGCTAAACTGCAAAGGGAAAGGCAAAGTGCCCTGGCTTACCAGCAGAAATTTGGGTTGCTGCAGTGTGTTATGGAGGAGAAGCTATGAGGACCCCAAATGGGCCATCAGCACTCCTTGGATCTGTGTATGTCAGGTGTCAGAGGAAAAACACAGCTGAAAATGATGTTTCTCATTTAATCTCACCCTCCCCACTCCCTCAAACCCAGACACACAGATGCCCACACACCCTGGGCTGCTCTCAGCAGAAGGGTGACATATTAAAATTTCCTAATCTAACCCACCTCTGGAGATGACCTAGAGGAGCTTTTCTCTGCATAACTGATGGGCACCTATCAAGAGACAGCCCTTCCAGTGCCACATGAGAGGCAATGAATCAAACAGCAACCACTGGCATTTCTCAGATGAAGCGTTTTACACCGGAGCTGGGGTCCTCCCTGTCCAGCTCCCCTGAGCCTCTGACTAAGACAAATGAACTTTGTGATTTATTCTTGCTTTTGAATTCTGTTTTGAAAGGAGTTGCAGAACAGTGAATAAAGAAAAGGCCTCATTGAAGTCAAGGTAAGTGTTGTCATTGATTTCAGCAGAACCAGGATATCCCTCCAAAAAGGAGAAGTTATCTGCTCATGTAAAGGGACACTTACCATATCTGGAAGTCTCATTTTGTGGCAAGTTGGCTCGAAGAATGAAGTTGTTCAAGCTGTTGAGATAGGCTGGGAGGCTGTGATAACCCTCAGGATTGTACCACACCTGCACACAATTGAGAAATTGAAACAATTTGGGAGTTATTACTGACAACATGTTGGTTTGTCCTGCTTCACTTGTGCAAACTACGTCACATTTCAGCCCTGGTGCTTTACAACATTTTCACTGAGCAGAACCAGAGAAATGGCATATCAGAATGCACCAGCCAGCCCTTGTTATGGTACATACATCCCCTCATGAGATAAAGGTGCTACTAATTGATCTTTTCACCTCTGTACAATAAAATTATGACAGCAGAAAAATTGCCTCCTGCTAGCAAGAGAAGTGAGACCAATAAAGAAGAATGGGGAGAGAAAAGAAAATGAACTGCAAGTCATCTTTGTCATGCCAAGCTGCAGATTTCAGAGGGTTTTGCTTTCTTTTTTGGAATATCATAAACTTGATATCTCTTCTCCCGAGTGCCACACTTCCCATGCCCAGGATGAGCAGGTGGAGGTTGATTACCTTAGTCAGTGTTCTGTTGGGGGGCACTGGCCTGATGTCAAACTGCAGATCTGCTGTCAAAGGCAGCCCGAAGCTCCAGCCACCATACCTGAGTGAAAACCAGAGGAAAATGCATTGCTGCCCTCATCCCAAAGCTCTGATTCCCTTGGATGGGCCATGCCAATGTGCCACTGTCCCCCCAGGCAATTCCAGCCTGACTTCAGAGAGCTTATCCCAGCGTGGGCCAAGCCACCTCTCCTGTGGGAGCCTTTCTTTTGGGGGGTAAAAACCTCCAGAAGCTTGGCAACATTGTCACAAAAGTGCTGAAAGGCTCCATTTGAGGAAGATCCTGGAGCTGAGCGGGCTCCTGAGCTGTCTCCTTGCCACTGTGGGGTGAGATGCTGCTTCTGCCCCAGGAGAGGAGCAGCTCAGTTTATCAGTGGCAGATGGACACATTTCCTACCAGCCTTCGTGGCAGGTGACCTCTGCCCCAAGCCCTGCTGTGCAGCTGCCTGGCAGAGCCCAGACCCACAACAGCTCCCAGAGCCCCACAGCACAGGGAAATGCTCAGACTCTGCTCTCACGGGAATGGATGTGCTCCTCCAAGTGAAGTGCACACCGAGACTCTTCAGAGAGTCAAACCTGGAGGAAAATCTCTCCTCAGGGCTTACTTCATGACAGGCTGTGACAGGTTTTCCTCTTTTTAAAGATTTCTGAGTCAGACAAAGGCTTGTCTGCAGATCCAGCCCCAACATGCCAGGTGATTGACACGTTATCCCCAGGCTATGATCTCCTATGATCAAACAGAGCACTTGCACGAGCCTTTATCTTTTATCCATGATTGCAGGACACTTTAGCTCCTTTCACCAGATTCTAAACCCCTAGTGCACTGCCACCTCTTCAGGCAGAAGGGGTGTGACAGGTGTGGGATGCCCTGCCTTGATCCCAGTGCCATTCAGCAGAGAGGGAGGGGTTTGTGCCGCACCGTTTCTGCAGGAAGTCTTTGGTGGTTGCCAGGATGTAGGTCTCCACATTGTGCCCTGTCAGGTTGTAAAGTGTCCTTGTGGAGAAGGTCCTTCTGTGAGGGGGAGTGTAGTTGGTCTGTGGACATGTCTGAGGGGAGACAAATGAAGAAAAACGTCAGTGTTTGTGTTTTAACTAAAACCCACCACATTAGGACAAGATGGAGAGCCTGTCATGGCAGCATTCTGGTCCTGAGCAAAGGCTGCTCCTCTCCAAGCCAGGGGGCACAGACACACAGCACACATCCCTGCACACTGTCCCCAGCTCATCCAGGGACGTGCTTAAAAACAACCTCTGCTTAAATCCACCCTTCAGTGCTACTGGCATCAGTGGGACCTTGAAATGTGCTTCATGCTATCTAGGAAGGTTTTGGCTGAATTAAGGCTGATCCTACTTAGCAGAGTGACTGCACAGAAAACTGCAGAGGGAAAACAACTCACAAAGCACAAACTCTGTGGTGGCCTCAAACGCTCATCTTCCATTTCTCAGCGGCTACACTCTACATTTCTGCTTTCCTGTCAGTCACTGGAAATGTTTTCCTGGGCTTCAGAGAAACCTTGAATTCGTCCTGAATATATAATTTAACATGCTGAGGGCCAAAGTCACATCAGTGTTTCATGAGGTTGAAGTGTCCTCCCAGACAGCATGTTGGCTTCTTCCTTCAGCTCATCCATAACAAAAGCCCTGGACTCCCCCATTGTGCATCTGTTCATCTGAATACACAAAATAGCTTCCTCCATGCTGAGGAACACCTGCCTGTGCCTGCTAGAGGTGAGAATCAGCTTTGAACATTATCCCAACTTGCTGGAGAAATTATGCCAATACTTTTAATGATGTGAAATTAAGTGTATGTCAAAAAAACTGCACAAAATAGCTGCATTTTAAAGAATGACTAGAAACTAAGTACATGCTTTATGTTAAAAGGCATCACATTGTGCCATGAGTTTATGTGCTATGGCAAAAAGCTGAAGACAGGTGAGCACTGGAGGGAGGAGAGCTCAACCCCAAACTGAACTGTAAAAGTGTAAAAAGTGTAACACCCTTGGGGCAGAATCTGCCTTTTCCCCATGTGCATGCAAATCCCAGCAGCGCTCATATCTGGCTCTGTAGGTAGCACTGTAATGCAAATAATTAATATTATTAATCATTAATATTTAGAACAGGAGTAGATCTAGACTTTGCACAAAGTTAAATCCTGAAGAGCAAGCAGCAAAAGTAGCTGTGATTTTATATCTGACAGTGCTTGTATAAGATGAAATCTTCCTCTTGAACACATGCTCACTTCTGTCAAAATGGACAATCATACAACACTCAAAAACACCATTAAACCTTTTCCCACCACGGGGAGCAAGGCAGGGATGTTAGGGTGTGACCCTTCTGAGGATGCTGTTTCCTTTCCTGTCCCCAAACTGGTGCAGACTGTGGTTATCCACTGTGCAAATTCAACAAGGCCAAAGAGAGACAGGAGGACTTGGAACGCTGAGTCCCCCTTAGCATCATGCCAGCCCATAAAACCACTCCCAACAAACAAGGCACCCAATTATCCCCCAAGCCCCCTCACTTTTGGGTTTATCCAAGTTACCTGGATGCCATTTGTGCAGTTGCAGGCAGAATACTCAGTCCTCTGGTTTCCACTGGTAATCCACTGGCCAAGCATGTCCTCTGTTAAACACTGCCTGAAAAGGAACACATTTTCCTCTGAGGCTTTCTGTGCTCAGGTGTGCAAAAGAAGCTAATTGCTGTCATGTTTAATGACAGCAAGGCTGGCAGTTGAGCAGCTCCAGCAGAAAAGCAGAGCTTCTTGTCAGCTCTGGGTGGTTCAGGGAATCCCCAGCCTCCTGCTGCCACCGTGCCTCTTGGCAGAGAGCCCTCCCTGCTGCTCCCTGTGCCTGGATTCGCTCAGCTATCAGATGGAATCCAGGCACCACTTCATTCCTACAGCAGGCAGTGCAAGGAATTGGCACTCAGAGGCCAAAAGCATCTGAAACCAGCCCAGAGATAAGGGCTGTTGTTGTGGCAATACCTGGGTTCCCCTGTGATGGGCTGTATTGCCCAGGCAGTCACTGCAAACACCCAAGGTAAATATTTGCCTGCACGAGCATCTAAGTCTGCCCAGGATTTTACCATGCTGAGAATTTATCTGCAAAGCCCAAAATAAACCAGCCTTCATGGCACAGCTTCTAGATAGAGGTAACAAATGCTGTGCTGAGAACTTGCTGTGTGGGCTCATGTTGTAATTGGAATTATTGGGGTGGCAAGGACCACTTCCCAGAGAGGAGAACTGCTCATTTTCATCCTGGTATCCTGCCACCACCAAAGCTGCTCCCTTATCACTCCTAATAATGCAGGAGTCCAATGCATGAGAATTCTGCTGATGATCAAAGATGGTTATTAAGGTCTAATGGCTAATAGTGTCATGCCAATTCTCCTGCAGGTTTGGAGTTTAAGTGGACAAAACCCCAAGAACTACTTACGAATTGCTTTCGTTCATGCACGTGTTATCTGTCCCAGGGAAGGCCAGCATTGATGAAACTAAAGCAGCTGTGGTTTCATTAAAATTCCTAAGAATCAACAAAGAAAAACAGAAAACAGGAAAAGGTTCAAAGAACTTCCACTACCATTGTGCAGAGGAAAACTGTGTTTGAATGAAACAGGATTTAAGATGTTGAATAATTGAGTATTTGTGGAAGCAGCACTGAAGGACACGCAGTACGTGAGGACAGACACACAGGTTTAAAAGGAGTCCTCATCACCTCAGCTACTCCAGGGATTTGCTATCTCTAGATCCAAGCAAGATACTTTTGGAGAAGTTTCTCTTTATGAGGAAAAAGAATCTACTGCAATTTCCAGGCACTGCTTGCAGCCCTGTCTCAATCAGGTCTCTCATCCGCGATATCCACTTGTTTTTGACCATTCAAGAAGATTGTCCTTGGTTCTGCCCCAGCTCTCCAGCAATTACCCAAAAGGAGAAGAAGGGAACATTAGGAACAGAGGACTCAGACATGCAGTTCTGGCTCACTCCCCCATCTAGCAGGACTGAAGTGGAAAGGTATGGGAAATCCTGGGAAGAATACTTAGAGCAGTTGGCTTTAGAGCTAGATTTTGTATTTCTGACTTAGAGCTGAGAATTACTGAAGAAAGAAAGAGGTTAACAACATGAAAACTGAATTATACCAGTTATAGTTGTTTTGGTAACAGGATTTTTAAGGAGAACAAAATAATTCAGTGGAGACATCCTAATAACCCTGGAAAAGCACATGCTCTTCCAACTGCCTGTGTACCTTGGACCAGCAGGGCCTGCCAGGAAAGCATGTCCTGTGCTAACACAGAGAAGGGAAATGCTCACAAGATGGACAGAATTTGATCCCAGAATTGTAATGTTGGAGGCAACTGAGGTGGGTACCTCATTTCACACTGGGGGTGCAGCATATATGTATACATTAAGAAAATCCCTATGGCTGTTACAGGGCTGAAGGACTCCAGTGGGAAACACCAAGAATATTCCACAGTTAAATCCAGCTGAGAGGTTGTTTTTCTGAAGCTTTCTGGTCTGAGCCAAGCCATCTCCTCAGAGATCCCTTGGGAACAGGGTTTCTCTGTGTTGTGTGCACAACATAACTCTGTGTCCTATGTGTAGGGCACTGGCTGTGCTCAGAAATAACCCTGAAGGGCTTGTTCTGAACCAAGGGGAGTCAGGTGGTACCTTAGGTTTTAACTTTTATATTTTTCAGATTCTGTACTGTTTTAGTGTGTAGTTCTGAGATTCATATTAGGGGATGGTGAGCTCTCTTCACAGGGTAGATAGACAAAACAATTCCTTCTCTAGCTGGGCACCAAGGACAAATGATCCAAATCTCAGGCCCAAGAGCATAAACAATGTGGACTGAAGAGAGAAAAACAAGAAGGATGGGACTTGATGAGCTAAAGCTGTAATTGGACAATTAACTCCAATATGCAAATGGAGCAGAACTGATAAAAGTGACAGAGCCCATGCCCAGTGTCCATTTTGTGACCATTTTGGTTCACCTTGGGTGCAGCCCTGGCTGGGCTCTTGTGCTGTCCAAGGTGGATCCAATGAGGAAATCCTTTTAATAAATCCCTACTTTATTCTTTAACTCTGTCCAGCCTTTGCTCTAGGGCAGCCTTCACAAGGCATCACGGGGTCTCCAGGAGCAGCACTCACCCAAAGAAGTCTGCCTGGTCGGCCGTGCCATACAGGGAGGGGGACAGCAGCAGCTCGGGGTACTCGGTCTCCTTGGTCCTCAGTGTCCCCAGGCCCATGGCAGCCATGACAAAGAGCACGGGGAGGATGACCTGGGCGATGAAGCCGCGCACGTCCCGCCGGGTGTGGTGGAACCTCTTGATGAACAGGGCCGAGGTTCTCTTCAGCAGCAGTGGCAAACCCCGCAGGCTCTTGGACCTGATCAGGAGCTGGTCTGGGCACAAAGAACAGCATTGGGTCACGGCTCAGCGTTTGTGCAATGCAGGGGAGTGATGGGTAGAGCACTCTGGGAGGATATTTTCCCTTCCTGCACACATTTACAGGTGGCAAATCCAAACCACTAAGGTGGAACAAACACAGGGTCAGGCGTGGGGCAGGACTCCACTCATAAGCTCATGTAACACCAGTATTTTGTTAAATTTCCAATGTGCACGTGTAGTGACTTTCAGTGTGACACCTTGCAAGACGAACAAAGACTTCCAGATGAAATAAGTTATCTATATCCTACCTACCCAGCTGCAACTTACCGGGGAAACTTTTTGTTTTTTAGATTTGCAAGCTGAAATTTTTCATAATTTAAAAAGCAGGTCCTCAGAAAAATAAATAACAGAATTAATCCTGAAATGAGAAAAGAAGCAGAAGCCACCAGGCCTCTTGCATGGGCAGGTTTTGTGGTATACTAAAAGCAGACTCAAATTCTGTGCCAGCTACTCTTCTTTATGAAATATTAACCTATATAATACACCATGAAGCAAATCCTTTTCAGCCCTTTTTAAAGGGTGAAATAAAACACTTCTCTACATGAGTGACTGTTTACAGTAATATTTACAGTGCAGGTCAGCTTTGAGAAGTACAAAAATACCTCTGTGTTGTCCCTTGGATGCCTCCCTGCCTATAAATGGTATATTTGTAAGTCCAAAACAATGTTTCTAACCCAAGAAAGCATTGCAGCCAGGTATGTCTCATTTTTGGGTTGGGCCACCTTTAGGAGGTCTCATACTCCCAGGGATAGTGGTCTAGCTTGGTTCTCTTCTGAATTTACCCCACTGTCTGCTCCCTTGGGTTCCTTTACCAAACTGCAATGTCTGGGGCACAGCAAAAAGCAGCAAGGAGGATCCAGCTCAGAGCTGTGCTGCTTTTCCAACAAACTAAGGGATTTCCACCAAATTTCTTTCCAATTCTACTAGCTATGGGGAAATAATCCTCTACATCTATTACAGCAATTACTTTCAGAGGTACACATTTACTCTTTCACCCACATGCTGTATTTGATTAGAGTAAACCTGGATCAATTTAAAGGAAGGCAGATGCAAACAAAACCCCTTTAGTAATTTACCCTGTGATTCAGACTATTCCAAAGCAGGGGATCTAAAGGACTGATGAGTGCTGTATTTCTAGTGATTTATAGGGTTTGTGATTTCTGGCTGGGTGAAATGTGGTTTTCAACAAAGAAAGAAGACAGGGAGCTCAAATCAGTCCATCTGTCAGCCTTTGCATCTGCAGTAAATCTGGAATAAACCCTGTAGGTGATTGAGTACCATCTCTTTCTGTGAAGGTGTCTGTGCTCAGAGACATTTCGTCACCACCCATGTGACCACTGACTCCAGGCAGCTGATGGGGCAGCGCAGCATCCTCTTGCTGGTCCTTCACTAGCTCTTTTGTCAGATTGAGGAACACCTATGGAGCAAGAAAATATGAAGGAAAATTTGTCCAAATGACTCCATTTACCAAAACAATTACCAGAATCCACTCTCCTGCTCTGTAGCTGTAGTTGGTGCAGCAGTTATGTGCTATGATCCTCTTTCTATTCCTTTTGTGCTCCGTGAGAAGAATTAACTTTCTTTTCCATATAAAATTGTTGTCCAACTCCTTGTCACCTCCTGTCTCTGTTCTGTTGCAGCAGTGGAAACTCAAACCTGTTTCCCTGGGATATTCACCCTGTAGGTCCTGACAATCCCACTGCCTCCATGCTGGGAGTGTGCAGTCATGGCACCTGAGCTGCACGTGGGACATGACATACAACTGATTCTTGCTGCCTGAGGAAAACACCTTAAAAAAAAGCAAGAAATTCTGAGCAGGAAGGTAACAATCTCCCTTCCTCCCTTCTGCAAGGCACAGGTCTTCACTGCTCATCATTTACTTTTTATTTCTGATGCAATTAAATGTGTTTATTTGACCAGAGATTTCCCATGGGCAGAAAGGTGCCTGTGTTAGTCTCTCTTTAGTCTAACACCAGTGCCTCATTTTCTGGGTAAAACATCAAAAGGCTGTCAGCAAGGTGAGACAGTGCATTAGTATATGTAGAGATTTATAGATGCATCTACACACTCATGTGTACCTAAGTGTGACCCCTTCCTCCCTGCCTGAAACCCTCACATAATTCCTAACATGCCCAGAGTGCAGAGCCACACAGTACTGTGAAATTAATCTCCATGACATCTCAGCAAATCCAGCAGCTCCTGAGCTCCTACCTCTTCCACAGTTGTGTTGGAAATCCCATAGCAACCCAGATGGAGATCATTCAGGCTGGTGTCCAGGGCTCTGAGAAGGGCCTGGTAGGCCCCTGACACCGTGGACTTGAAGGGGGGAAGCACATACACAAGCTCTCCACCAATATCCTCCTTGAGATAAGCCTCTGGGAGATAGGACTGGATCAAGGAGGTCACTGCTGTGGTGTCACATTCCTCTAGCATGTTCTGAAAAAAGGAGGAAAAAACTCTGTGGTCACTGAAAAGGTTGCAAGTCAACCTTCCTCCAGCAGGATGTAGCCCAAATCCTGTCCCAGAGCATAACTGGCAAGTGACCTCAGTCCAGCTATTCAACATGTCAGGGTAAATATCAAAAGAGATGAAAGTGGGTTTCTGGCCCTTGAAAAAGGGATGTGTGACACTCTCTATCCAAAACCTCACCAGGTTGGGCTGAATCAACCACTTTCACTGCTAGGGGTTTGTAGTACAACAGAGAACATGGCTGCCAGCACAAACTCACTCTTTTTTCCCTTAAAAAATGGGGCTTGCTCATGGGTCTTTTTTCATTTTCTCTGTCTCCAGTGCCAGCAGTCTGGAAGAGGGCCTGGTCTCTCATGGTATCTGTGTGCTGGGGCTACCAACAGCACTGTAATAAATGCTAGCAAGAGCAGAGCTCCCCACTCCTTGCAAGCAGAACACTTTGCCCCAGGCCAGACACTATGGATGGGCTCTTTCCATCTGCTTTATTTCTCTGAACTCCAGAGTTCACATTCTGTACCCAGCCTTGCCTTTAACCTTGAAGGAGACCCTATTCTTTTTCAACAAAGCAGAGCACTGAAATTCCTGTTTTCACAAGGCCACAGAGATCACTCAGCTCCTGCCCATACATCCCTCAAGCAGCCCTGATTACTCCCCTGGAGACAGAACTGCCAGGAGCTCTAGGACCAGCTCAGACACAAACCTTCTTTTTGGTGAGGGTCAGGTGGTAGCCATCCCCAAAGGTTTCCTTGAGGTAGAAAGGTGAGCCACAGCATTTGAGCCCTCCATGCTCTAGGAAGGCAATCCGGTCGCTCAGAACTTCTGCTTCGTCCAGGTGATGTGTGGAGAGAATGATGGTTCTGCCTGGAAAACACAGTCACCACAGAATGAACACCTGGTTTTATGGCAAAACTGGATTTTAGAAGGATTTGGGTTATTTTCTTCCCTTTCTCAAAAACTTCTGTATTTCCCTACACAGTGATATCATCAATATAATTGCAGGGGTTCCAAAGCTTCCCCTTGTTCTGGATCAGTCCATGGCAAGTAAGTCCACATTGTTAAACCAATGCAATGAATGTTTATAACAATTTTCTTTTATCACATTCTGGTCAGATCTGTCCTTATCTCAACACTGAGACAGGTGAAAGCCTCACTGAATGAGGAGACACAAAGTATCAGGTGAAAATCAACTGCACTTTTTGGTAATTATTAGTGAAATTGGATGAAAGGCAACAAGAGAGACAAATTTTACAGTATTGTAAGCTGTTTTCTATGGTGAAGTTATTTTTAAAATGACACTGTGAATTTACAGAAACCAACCAGGATGCACCCTCCAGAATTGAAAAATCCCTGTCTCCCAAAATCTTTTCTCTCTGGCCTCCAAAACCCACAGTTCAAAGCCACTGTTACCATCTTTGTAAAGCGATACAAATCACCTTTGTCTCTGGGCAACATCTCCCATCACAGTACCTTTCTTATTCTTGGAGATGATTTCCCAAATACTCCTGCGGGAGCATGGATCCACCCCTGTGGTTGGTTCATCCAGAATCACCACCCTGGATCCCCCCAGGAGAGCAATAGCTATGGATAACTTCCTCTTCATCCCCCCAGACAGAGCGCCAGCCAGCTTGTGACGATGGCTGTACAGCCCAGTCTCCTTCAAAGTCCTGGAAAACAGAGGGAAAACAACCCTCAAAAGTTGTCCTTCATGCATCTTTTCCAAGCAGGGAATCTGAAAATACCTGAGAAAAGTGTAACTGCTAATGAAAACCTGCTCAAGTATGGACTGCTCTGCTGAGTGGTCACAGTGTAGAGTCACCCTGCAGCTCAGGCATCGGGATTTTTCATTTAAAACATTTTTGAGGATGTTTTCAAAGTTTTCATCTGACAAGTCAAGGTTAAAGGCTCAACCCTATCAACTGAGACACAAAGATCCAAACTCCCTGGGATGTTCTGGCTGCTTCATTTCTCTGCAGAACCAATAAAGCCAACATCATCTTTCTGACTGGTTGATTAAATCTCTTCCAAGGGAAAACTGTAAAGCAGCAAGGAGTAGACCCTTAGGCCTATAAATTCATCTCCAAATAATTGCCACAGCAGCCTGTAAACCCCCTGGAGAAGATATATTGTTTTCTTACAGTATAGGTATCAATATATTCCTCTAGTCAGAGCAAGGCACCATTTGAACCCTAAGCTGGAGCTGCAACAAGACCTCCAATCCACGATTCTGAGCTTTGCAGGGACACTGGCACCACCATACAACAATTTTGACAGCCCTCTCTCCCTTCTCCCACCCTGCTAATTTTATACCTCTTCACTTCTTGGTAGAGCTCTTGTTTGCTGCAGTGAGGGACTTTGATGTAGCCATAGAGCAGGAGGTGCTCCTTGGTGGTGAGGTAGTTGAAGAGCACATCATGCTGCATGCACACCCCCATGTTCTTCCTGATCACCTCCTGGTCAGTCCTGATGTCTTTGCCATACACAAAGATCGTGCCTGATGATGTAGGGAACAACCCAGTCAAAATAGATCTGAAGGAAAAATAAATAGAAAGGGGAAATTAGAAAAAGGAGGAAGCCATGGGTAATTTTTTTCATGTAGCCTTGGAGCTGCCACCACTTCCAAAGTTTCCTTGTATCCCCCTCCCACTCCTTCCAGCCAGACACCACTGCCCACTGTGTCCTGTTGCCCAGCCATGCTCTGGCAGAACAGAGGCCAATTAACATCCATGGACATCCTTGTTCCCCTCTGTGGGATTGTAAGGACAAGCTCCAAACTCACCCTGGCTACTCCTCACCTCTACTTTTACCTGCTTCAGCCTCCCTCTCCCTAAGTCAGACCACTGCCTATCCCACACACTGAGGGATGCCCTTGACTTCCAGTTTAATTACTGGGGATTCACATAATGCACTCCTCAGAGAACTCCTTGTTCTCTGAGGTTTGCCTGGAGCCTCATATTGTAGCCACAGCTGAGATTGAAAACCACCTCTTCATCTGACTAATCACAGCAGAGCATGGAAACCTGATTTCACTGCCATTATTCCCGAGAAATGGGAGAGGACTTCTCCATGAGACACCTCACAGTGGGCAGCACTTTCATCTACTTCAAGCAAATAATCACCCACCAAGCAGGAGCTGAGCCAAACTCCCTCTGCTCAGAATAACTACCTGCACATTACAGCTCATTTTTGGTGCTGTCCTGCAGGGACTAAAGGGAGAAGATGCATCTCAGACTGCCCTTCACCTTCGCAGAGTTTTTCTCTCTCCTGGGACTCCTAACCATCATTTAAAAGCAGTAACTTGTGACCTTACTCAGGATTTGAAGCCTGTGCTATGTTTTAGGAAGGTTTTATACTTTTCTGCATATCACCTTTGCTACACTTTGCAAACAGAATATGAGGTGAATTGATAATAAGCTGAGGTGAAGCACACATCTGTCTTACTGATTTTGGCTCTTCTGAGGCTTCTATTTATCAGCTTAATGCTCCTTTCAGAAATGTGCACATATATATCAGTGGAGAAATCAAGTTCTACAGGTCTGTTTTAGGGCTGTTATCTAACAAGTCAAATAATAATTTATAAACAGCAAGGCTGAAAGGCCAATGCATTAATCCCCTGCCATTCCAGCCCAGCCAACTCATGACTCTGTACAACTGAAGTGTATCTTTATTAAGTTTTCTTGCAAGTACCACTTCAGCTTTGGTTGTGTGCAGGAGCTCCCCAGAGCTTCCAGAAAAAACCTAACCCCAGGCCATAGAACAAAACACCTGAACAGCTGCTGTGCTGTGTATCCCAGGTATCTCACCAGATAAAAAAGCATGTTCCTAAGCAGAAAAGGACCTTTTAGAACCTAAAGAATTCTAACAGATGAAGGAACTCCTGAGGCCATCCATGAGCAAGATGAAAGTACACGAGGGATTTGGCCTAGTGAAGCACCTCCCTCAGTCTCCCACTGCTGCACAGCCCCACTTGCCCTCTGGCTCACCCAAGCACACCTCACAGGATACAAAAGAGCTGCTTTAAAGGATACACACATGGTTGTAGTTTTCCCAGCTCCATTGTGTCCCAGCAGAGAAGTGATATTCCCTTCATAAAAGTTGAGGCTGAGGTTGTTCACTGCAGCTTTGGATCCATAAACCTTTGTTATGCCATGGAGGGAGACTCCCAAGGTGAGGTCAGTGGGCTCCGGTTCCACGTGAGGGTGGGGGGCACCTTTGACACCAAAGAGAAGGGTCAGGGACAGTTACTGTACTGCTGCAGATATTGTGATACTTTTCTCATCTCAGAGAAAACCAAAATACAGCAAAGGCAAGTGCCTTTCAGCCAGGAATATTGAGAACATGTCACCAGATCTGTATCATTTTGAGCTCTCTGGGATTTTTCCTTTTTACTTCTGAAGCTTCTAATAACTCCTGACAACAGGCATTAATTACTTCTGAAAAGGTCTCATATTTAGGTTTTTCAGAGCACCTAACTTTATTTATACTAAACAAGCCAATCAGAATTTTAGAGGACATGAACCAAAACTACAGAGTTATTTTCAGTTAGAGGGAACCAGCAAGATTTTATGTGTGATCTTAATATTTTACAGGCTAAATATTTAAAGAGATAAGCAAGGGAGCACACGTGCCCTTTGACAAGTGGAAACCTGTATTTGCTTGCCCAAACAAAAAGTGTGTTTCTACCCAGAGAGACAGGCATGGAAAGTAACTGCCCAACAACAACACACACAAATATGAGTGTGAAAATCAGTACTGACTCTCCACAACAAATAGGAGGAAAAAATATCATTTAAGGGCCAGATCTCCATTCATGTGAGTACCAGGCTTCAAGTTTTCCCGTGCTTCAAAATAACAATTAATGGTGTTTTCTGAGTATGGTGCCCCTTTACAAATTTGGCTTTGTTTACCCAAAATATAGTATCCACATACATATCTTATTGGGGAGGGTGACTTCTTTCCTTAACATCAGCTTGGAGAAGAGCAGGCCTCTTTGTTTCTCATTCCAGAAGGGCAGGTAGCTGTTGTATTCAATCCAGTAAGATGGAAGCAGTGGGAAGTACCAGGGAGCAGCCATGCCATATCTACCTGCAGGAACAGGAGTCTTGTTCAAGTGTCTGTCCCTCAGGAAGTGCCACTGTTAGGGTGCACTCAAAATAGCAAAAATTAACTTCACAGAGACTTCTTGACATGCTCATGCACTACCAGGACTTCTTCTGATTGGCACAATAGGAAGCACTCACTAATTTGTTATTCTGAGTAACTCCATAGCTGGAGGGCAGGAGAACTTTACATTTTCCACTGGGTAGATTTCCGTATGCCAGTGGACTGCTTCATTAGGTGGGGAAGAAAAGCAAAAGACAAATGTACTGGCTCTTGCCCAAGGCAGGAATTACTTTTTGAAACCAAATGATGTAGGTAACACAGCTCGAAATCACTAGGCTGACAAATGCAGTCTAACATGCTCCACTCTCCCCCACCAGACTGCAATCACACCCTCCTGTGTCCTTGGCTTCAGCTTCTTCAGGAGACCCCCCTACCCATGTGATAGGCTGAGAAACCCTAATTCTCCCTTGCTCTGCTCTCTCTCAGTGCCATTAATAGGCTCAGACATCCACAAAGTTGTGCTCCCTTTGGTCTGGGACAGAGTGTGTGCAGTGTCTCACTGCCTCATCCAGCTCAGTGTTCATTGCTCTCCAAAAGAGATGCTACAGCACCACCCTCAATGCTTTGCATCCTTACCTGGGAAAACATTCCTTATGTACCAGCCCAGGATGAAGTAAATGAAGGAGTCTATCAAAATGAGCCAGCACATCCAGCCAAAGGAAGTGTTGTCTCCAATCATTGGGGACTTGTACATGTTGTCCCACTGCAGTCCTGCAGAGAGGAATTGAGAAATACAATCAGAACCTCTCTCAGCCACTGAAATATCACCCCCAGGAGAGCTCAAAGCCTGGCTTTATCTGCCATAAACTCACCTATGCCCTGTGCCTCGTAGCGAGCAATGTATTGACTTGCATAACTGAAGGCAGTTGGAGACAACAGACTCTGTGGAATAAACAAAATTGAAAACAAGAAACATTTGAATTAGTCTCAAAGAGAAGTCAGGTCAGTCAACCAATCGGGTACCTCACTGGGTTATTCAATTAGCCAGAAAAATGAGTGTTGGGTTTGTTTTTCTCCCAGCAGTCACAAGGAGCACTGGACCAGGCCTGTGATGGGAAGAACCACCTGGTGACAGGCTGAAATGTCTCCTTAGAGATTGACTTTCTTTTGCTTCCACACCCAGGACACAACTTCCTCCCTCATACAGGACTTTATTTTAGGCTTTGGAAATACAGCAGTGCTTGAGAATTATCTCATGGAGCCATGTGGTTAATTCTTTTACCACTTGCATTAATAGATGCCATTTCCTGAATTTGGTGACGAGTCTGGCTTCTGGAACCAAACACCTACCTACTCTGTCCCTTGGTGTGAGAGTCCAAGACACAGAGAGTGTATCTCTGCCTGTTTTAAAAAATTCTAGCCCTCAACAAAACACTACTTTTAATCTTCGTCCCTAGCAAAAGTTACCAAAGCTTTAAGATAAGTTAAAACATAAAGTATAAAATAAATAATAGTAATAATACTAGTAATTATTAAACAAAAAGTTTAAAATTTTTAAGATCTAATATAAAAATAAAAAAAAACCAAAATAAAAATTTTGAGTGTAGTTTCTTCTTCTTCTTCTTCTTCTTTCACTCCATGTTTAGTATAAGTAACAAATAGTTATTAATTTAAAATAATAATAACATAAAAACCACATATATAAATTTAAAAAAGTTATTAATAATAAAATAAAAACAATATACGTATAAAAAAATAATTAAATATAATATCTTTAAAAAACCTTAGTTTAAAATTCTCAAAACCATTTTACTCCTCTTATACCCTACTTCTTGTATGTTAAGTCTAATCCTCAAACAAACAAAAATAAAATAAAAATAAACCAAAAACCAAAAACAAAAACCTTGAGTTATACCTATATCTCTCACCTTACTCAAAAACTCACAAAAAAATTACCCCCAAAAAACCCTAAAAAGTTAGTTCCCTACTTAAAATAGTACCCACAAAACCACCGCACTTGGTAAGAAAGAAGGCATTACATCTACTCCCATGTGTAGGAATTTGAGACACAGAAAGCCCAAGGATGACCTGAGGCAGCAATGAGCAGAGCCAGCCCTGCTACCCAAACCCCTAACTGGTTTTTCAGAGTTTTTTCAGAGTTGGTGAAAGCAGCCCATTTTCCTTTGCAATTCCAAAGAGGAAAGTACGTAGCTCAAACTACTGTGATTCAGCTGGCAGATGGGAACTCACTAAAATTCCACAAGTAGTGCCTTCAGTCAGGGGACACAGCTAATTCCAGGTGTCCCTCAAACAGGGTATGGCCAACTCTCCTACCGTGCCTGTCACCACCCACTGATGGAATTCAGAAACGCACCCAACTCCCGCGTGTTTGGGACACGAGATCCAATCAGAGCTGGAGGGTACTGAGGTCCCTGCCTGCACACAATGCCTGGGAATATGAAAAGCAGAACTCACCAGGAGGCTCTTGACAGAGAAGCTCAAGTGGTTCTCGATGACGAGCAGCACGATGAAGGGGAAGAAGGTGAGGATGTACACGAGGCTGCCCACCAGGGCTGCGATGTTGGTGTTGTTGAAGAAAACACTGATGAAGTAGCTCATGGCTATGATGGACAGGCTGTAGTCCATCAGGTACAGGAACAGGAGCGCCGTGTCTGTTTTGGGAAGGATCTGACCCACTTTCAGAATAGCAATGAGGAAGGTGACAGTAATCAGGAGGAAGAAGGCACACTCGACGAACCAGGCGAAGAAATGGCTGCTGGCATTGACACCCATCATCTTCATGTACTGCAGAGGGAGAGGTAAAAAATCCAATCACAAGTGGCATCTGAGAGAAATGAAGAGATCTTTCTGCTGATATTGAATGATTTCTTTTTCCAGCTTCTGGACAGGGACTGCAACCAGACCATGCTCGTTCTATCCAGGGACAAACCACACACTCCCATTTCAGGAATGCCTGAGGTTTGCAAAGCAGTCTGCTGGAAAAGAAGAGCCCAGACTGGACCTGCAAGGATCAAGTGTCACAGCCCACAGGCTCCAAAGCAGCTTCTGGCCTTGGATTTTTAAGTTTTCTAAAGCCTTTTGATTATTTTCCTAAATAATGATAATTGATCCAGTGGCTTAAGCTTAAAAGCTCTCAAATGTCTTTGAAACTAGACCCTTCTCACACAATCCCAAGACAAAAAATAACAGCTAAATTACTATGGTTACAAGGAAGAAGTATTAATTTATATTAGCTGATGATTAATTCCCCATACTTGCATAAAACTGTAAATTTGTATTGATAAATCCAGAAGAAACTACAGGTACTGGTGTCTTCTTGTGGATTATTAGACAGCTGAAAAGATTAGTGATGCCCTGATCCTTGGAGACAGTGAAAATGGTTGCCTAAATTAGAGTAGGGGGCTGCCAGGAAGCACACACTGGGGTTCATTCATTTTCCATCTCATCCCAGGTCAGAGTGTCCTTTCTTGGAAGTGTTTTTGGTGAAACAGTATTTGTTTCCATGGTGTTGGGATCAAAAACAAATCTGCTCAAAGCTTTTGTTGCTTGCTGAAGCTTAGTTTGACAAAAGTTCTTTGCTGTTCATCTCTGTTGATAGTGATCACACTGAAAACCTGAGATAATTTAATAAATTCCCAATGTCTCAATGTCATTTCTTTTCTAACAGGCAACCTGAGTGAAGAACTTCATTTCAAAGGAGCTGATGTATTATGTAGCACCTTCTGAAATATTAAGTATAATAACTTCAAGGATAGGAAATAACTCACTTTTCATGTCTTTGTCCCCAGTTGGTATGACTCAAAGTCAATTTTTAGAGAACTTTAAATCTTCAGAAACCCTGCCATTTTGTGAGGTGCCCATTTTTCCTGTGTTCAGCACTGCAAAGCAATATTGCCTCCACTTGAAGGGCACACATCCTCCATTTCCATGGCTTTGAGCTTGGTCATAATGTCAGAATTCACACACTGCAGGTCAAACAATAGGTATCTGGAATATTTTCCTTAATGCTTGTTTTGCTCCATTTAATATTGAACATCAGACACACTAACCACAAATAAGGAAAATCTGTTTATAATTCTGCACGGCCCAGAAAGTTTCCCCGTACCTCATAAAGCCTCAGATCTTTCTCCTGAACAAGTGTTTTAACAAAATCAGCTATAAACAGCACCCAGGCAGCCATCAGAGCAAATGGAAGAGAGTAGGTCACGCTGGTTAAGAACCTGTAAAAGGCAAAAGCAGGCTTTAGCTGAATACAAAATGTTCTGGGGATTAAGGCTTTATACAAGAATATATTTTTCAGAACAATACTCTGGCACAGGAAAAGACATGCTTATACTTCAAAATGTGGAGTAAAATTAATAATTACAAAAAAAAGACTCCTTTGCCATTGCATTGGATTTTCTATTCATCAAACTCCTGACTGCTCAGAATCTTTTTTTTTTTTTTTTTATGTTGCAGAGGAATTTCCTTGCTCAGCAGCACCACTGGCAGGAGCAGGAAGTGCCATGGGCAGTGGCTCTCTGATGGGCTGCATTCCATTTGGAACCATCACAACAACCAGCCATAATTCCCAGCTCTGTTCACAGATATAATGGCCAAATTTCATGATCAGGCCATATTTCCTGGTGTTGGAGTCCAGATATGGGTGCTTTCCTACAGGTTGTCTGTCCTACCACCCCACAGGACAGGCAGGGCAGACCCAGGGCACATTTCTTAGCTCCTCGTTTTAGTTAAAACCTTCTTCCAGTGCCAAATATATGAAGAAAAAAAAAAACCAAAACCAATGGCCAACAATAAATTTCTCCTTTTGCCATGGAAAGCAAGTTTTTATAGCAGGAGACACTCTTCATTGCATCTGCTTATGCTTTCCTCCTTAATTTCTAAACTCGGCTTCAAATGCATAATCAGTGTTATTCCCGGAATAATGTACAATAACAGTGAGAAATGAACATTACATTTGTTTTTAATTTTTTTTTTTACCTGTAAAGCTGAAAATTTCCTATAAACCAGCATTTTAAGAAATGCTTCCACACAAATGAAGCCTTATTTATAAAGAACTAGGAAAGGCTCCTAAAATTCAGCATAGCCCAACAGCTCCTGTGTACTGGATTATATATATATATATTTTCTCCTCCCTTTTCTCTACAGGATGATAACTGTGCTGTAACAATTGATAAACAGGCATTTTGTGATGACTTTTGCTCGATGCAAATCCAAAGCTTTGAGGTATTTTAATAATTGAGCAAACACGTCCCTCTGAACCTGGGCTGGGGAGGGAAACCCAAAGGCAAGTGGTTTTCCCAGCAGCCCAAGAACAAAAAGGAGCAGACAGCACTGGAGTCAGTGCTTCCAGCAGCCAGTTCATCACTGCACAAAACTCTGTTCTCTCAGCAATAACCCAGGAATTTGCAGCAGAACTGGGTTTGGACGATTCCTGCCTGTGTCCTGGTGGGTGCCTCACATGCTGAGGAGAGGTTAGAGGTGCCCAGCTCTCTTCAGTGACAGCTGACACAGAAGATTAACAGCTCTGCTGTGGCTCCTAAATGATATCTCATAAATCCCAAAAAATCTTTTGGCTCATGGAGTTGGCATGGAGGTTTTTCAGTAGGAAAAGCTCCTAGGTCCAGCCTATCCTTTTGTTCTGAGGGAGACCCTCAGTCAGACCGCCACATCTATCAATACTTCTTGCTGAACATCCTCCAGTGCTCCCTGATGGACACGGAAATCCCTTCCCTGTGTGTTTTCCAGTTTGGCCACCGTAAAGCTCATAAACCCAGGCACCCTTTTTTTCTCCAATAAATCCATTTTCTAAGTTCTGCTGCATTGTCTGCATGTGAACACCTGCAGAACAAGCCAAGACTCATATTTAACCCAAGTTCTGCCAGCTCTCAACCCCACTGTGTGTAGTAAAACAGGGACAGGGAGTTTTACCTGCTGTAAAACCTACAGTTACCACCACAATCCAGGTATAAAGAGAGCACCGAAAACAAAACATTAGGCAAACTAAACAGACCATCTTAGAGTCAGAAATTCCCTCCTTTGTTCAATCCCTTGAGAAAAAACCCCAACTGAACAGAATTAAATTATTTTTACACTATGTGAGCGTGGTATTAAGGAAACCAGCACAGCTGGTGAACTCCACCAGTCAAACAAGATGAGTTGACACAAAACACGAAGGCAAGAGCCACCCAAACTTACATATCCTTGTTGTAGCAGGGGTAAGGCATGGCCTGGACCTGAACAGCTATTTCCTCTGGTTTCTTGCCAGTCTGCAGCTCAATAATGGCCCTTTCAATGCTGTCCTGGATGTAAATAAAGGCCCGGCTGTAAATCTGGCTCTGGGAGGTGGAATTGTGCGGGCCCACGGTCCAGATGCGCTCCCGGATCCTGTTGGTGGTTTGAGTTATCCTGCTGCTCATTCGGATGGTGTAGTTGAGCACAGGAGGGAGGGACAGGCCCCCATCAGCTGAGTGGCCAGGGCTTGAAGGCAGCTTGAAAATGATACCTGGGAAAAGAAAGGGAAAAGGTTTTTCTTTGTTGTCGACAGCACAGGAGCAGCACACACAGATATGTAGGAACTCCTCATTTTTACAAGGCTTCTTCACAGGAATTTTTCTATCCAGAACATTTTTCCTGATTATTCCATATATATCATGTATATGGAACATGACAGAATGGAGGACAAACAGAGAAGAAGCTGCTACTATGGTAAAGGACAAATATTACCAGGGTTTGAAGTTCCAAGAGAAGCAGAAGTTTCTATCTACCCCTCAATTACGAAGTTTAAAACCAAACAGGTCACAGGATGTATGAGTAAATCCTCATTGAGGGTCTCCTTTAAATATTAAGATATATTCATGATACAAATGTAAGTTCCTATTTCCTGCTCCCTCCACCCTTCTCTGCAGTCTGATCTCACAATCCAATCCCACAAATGTGAAAAGTGTGACTTAGAAGACCCAGTACACCATTATGGTGCTTGGCTGGAATAGCTCAAGTGATTTATGACCTTCTAATAAATTGAATTGTCTCATATTTGGACTTGAGGATCTTAAAGGTCTTTTCCAACCTGAATGATTCTGTGATACCTTTCTTGATTAAAGCACCTTTTCCCGTGGGAGCTTGAAAGGAAGCAGCTGCACAAAGATCACCTTGGGGCAGTGGGATTTTATTCAAACTGAGGATTAACCAAGAGAAAGCACCAGCTGGCCACAGACAGTGGAGGTGTAAGGGAAGAGGAGGTATGAAAAGGAGGTGTCAATGTGCAGGTCCCACACACACTTGCTCCAAACTGCAGTGTGGTGGGAGCTGTGACCACAATGCTTGCCGGTGAAAAGCCAAATATTTTATGTTGCATCCCCACGCTCTGTCAGGCCAAATTTAATTGACAGGGGGATTTGGGACTGTCACCTACTTGCAAACAGCTCGTTCTTCAGGAAGAGCTCCTTGGCCACCGCTTCCATCTCGTCCAAGTCCTGCACTGCCTGAACGCGGTTGAAGGAGACGCAGGAGGACACGTTCACAGCCAGGGCGGCCAACGTGTTCAGCTGCTCCACAATGTCAGCGTTGTTCTGCAATTCCAGCCGGATATCATCTGGGAAAAAAAACCACAAACAAACCCTCCAGCATCTCTACAGCCAGCAAAAAATCCATTCCATCATTGCACACCTTCACGCTGATGATGACACCAGAAAGGATGAAAGAAAACAAACCAAAACCCGTTATACTAAATACAAAGTGTGAAACACATTTCTGCACTCAGCAATGCAATGAAGGCATGCTGTTGACCCAGTTTTTATGTTAATCATTTGTAATATGCTCATGAGTTTGCCTTTGGGAGGATGCCAGCAATGGGATGTGACAGCCATCCCAAATCAGAAGTCCCCACTAACCTGCTGAGGCTTTAGACCCGTGCACGGTGCTCACCATTCCTTCCACACCCTCTGCTTTGGGATGTGATCAACTGGCCTGTTGAGCTGCTGTGTCTCAGGGGAGGACATGCTTTATCCAAGCACATCAAGGCAGAGCTGTGTGTGCTGTGCTGATGTGTGGACTGAACCTGATGCTGCAGTTAATAAAGATGCTGCTGTTTGCTGGCAGGTTTCAAAGGTGGCTGCATAATGCAAGGGAACTAATTTGGAACAGCTGCTGCAGGCACCGTGGCTTTATGGGGAGTTAAGGCAGGAGCTGTTGCTCATGAATAACACTGGGGTCATCACCAACTGGATGTAAATGACTGCAACACACCATAATCACTCTTGGCTGCTGCTGCTGGGCTTCCCTGGCACAGTCCAGATTTATGGTGACATGCCTGGCCACTCACTGCAAAAGCAGGTAGGGACAGCAAGGCCAGGCAGGAAGGGACTGTGATCCCCACGCTGTGCCCTCACAGGGGATGTACCCACCAGCACCGTTACTGGTGATTCTCACAGTGCTCTGCAGCAAATGTCACCTTGAAGGGCCTTGCAAGCCCACCAGAGAACAGCAAACTGCAGCAGAGCATCTCTTGCATTGATGCCTCTGGCTCCATCAGCCTGGGTACATTTATCTGATCCCTGGCTTTTCTGCTCTGGAGAACTTTTCATCTGAACCTCGCTGCGATGCAAGGGAGCTCTTCACAACATTTTCCAGCAGAGTCCCAGGTAGCTCATTTGAAGTCATAATTACGGCTAAACAGTGTCCTCCAGTGGCCACACACCGCGGCAAAGCCTCCCATCCCTCCACCCCTTAACACCCAGGACAAACATCTCTTCACACCAGCCCTTTGCTCTCTCAGAGTCTTTTCCCTGGAAGATTTCTGCATCACAGCTGGGATTGCCTTGTCCTGGAGCCTCCAAGATGGGCCAGAGAAGAGCAGACCAGGGAAAGGCTGCAGCTGGCTGACTTTGGAGCTCCCAGACCTGAAGTACAAGTAAGGAAGAGGGCAGCACATCTGGACACACTTACCCAGTTCATTTATCTGACTCAGGAGCTCAGCTGCATCCAAATCCACCATCAGCTTGATAAAAACCTGCACAAAGGGGTTCTGCAGGGCGTTCTGGCAACAAGCAGAGAAAGACAGAGCATCAGTTTGACCAGAAGCCTCTTGAGCTCACTCACTGTGTCATTCTAAACTATAAGAGAGCAGCTGCCTTCACTGGGCATTTGTAGAGCCTCCTCCCAACTCCCTTCACTCTGTATCAGGATGGGGAAATGGCAGCAATGAGAATGTCACAGAGAGCTCTCTGAGTCCAAGGCAGTGCTTCTTTGAGTCAAGAAAGGATGCCTACTAAGCCTCCACCAGGCACCAGAGTCTCAGCAAAAAAATCATGGATCATTTTAGTTATTCTAGAAGTAAATTTCCCTTGTGTCTGTTTTAAGTTCTGTGAACACAGCCAGTGCACAACGTGTAGGCAACCAAAACTTAACCTGGAGATCAGCACAGGGGTTTTTTTGGCTGAATATTTCATTATTCCACCAATCAGCAGAGAACATTTAATTTCACTTTTGCATATTCCACTCTGGATTTTCTCTTGGTGCCATGGAAATTAGAATGAAGTCCAACCCCTAAAATTAACTGCTAATGCTTTTGGGTTCCAGGGATCTCATTTTTGTAAGAAAATGAGACAATTTTTACTACAAAGAATGGGAAACAAGTGTGTGTAACATTCCAGTCCACTGCTTTCTGTATCCAAGCAAGGCTAGGCTTCTTAGGAGGGGGAAAAAGAAATTTTATTTACATTCACTGAGGTACAAAACATCTTCCAGCTCTTATGTGTGTACCCAGAACTACATGCTTATTATAGATACTGTTTCATTTTCTGAAAAAGTCATTTATTGCCTGGTCTTGGCTGGCTGGATCACTCCATCAAGCAGAAAGTTAATTTACAAACTGAAGAGTGTTCCCTGCTCATCTTAGCTCTCCAGCAGGCCCCAGCATGGCCAGGGTCAGGGAGCATATTACAAACAGTTCATTTGAGAAAGAGAATTTGCAGGGAAAGGTGAGTCAGGAACATCTCTGTTAAGGGAACAGGCAGGCACAGAAAATGTGAAGTCCAGGACACCCTGAGAGGGCTCTCCCCAGCTGACCTAAGATGTCCCTGGAACCCCAGTTTACTTCAGTGAACAAATCCATCCTCCCAGTTCCCTCCTGGCAAGAGACAGAGGGGAGGTGGGAAGTCATACCTTGATCATTGGAACTGTCTGGTTTAACTTAGTCAGTGAATTCATGATGACAGGAGACTGATCCAGCCACTCCTGGGACTTCAGGGCTAACTCAGCCATCTGCTCCAGGGTTGCATTTGACTACAAAAGAAGCCCACAACATAGAAGGATTAATTTATTCTCTACCTTACAGATTTTAACCAATAAATAAATCAGTAAAACAGCTGAGACCAAATTTGTTTTCCTTAGGATTTTTCCGAGCATCCTCTCTTTGTTTGGCAAAATGCCCCTTAACACATTGAATTTATGCAAGTACTTAAAAATATTGTATTTAGAGAATGTCTTGAGTATCTGCCTTCCTTCTACCTCTGGTCTGCCTGTGAACAAGCACTGGTTACAGCATTTGTCCTGGGAGACACATCTCTCCTACTGGCTGAAAATATGGGGGTGAAACTTCATAAACTGAAGGCATTAAACAATTGTCCTATAAATATTAGACCAACAGCAGCTTATGGAGGGAAGATTCAACCAAAGACAAAAGATGACTCATATGGCCAGCAAGGCCAGCAGGAAAAGATAATTTGATTAATACTCCAAACAGTGAGAAAGCAGCCCTCTGCTTCCCAGGGAAACAAGCCTGTGCTAGATAAATTACAACCCTTTGGAGTGGGTGTATCCTGATGTCCTGGAGCAGAGCCATACCTTTCCCATGATGGCTCGAGTTTCTGGGGTATCTGGTGTGAAAAGGATCTTCCCAAGCACCATTGGTTTTAAGAAAGACCAAATCAGAGCTCCGGTTGGGGTCTTGATCAGGTCCAGGTAAAAGGATAAGCAAAACGGGGCTGCAAGGGGAGAAAAGCAAACAAATTGCACAGAGAACAAACAGACCAGACACAAGATAGCTACCAGTGTGTTTTTTCTCCCTTCTGCCCAGTTTGTTGCTGTGGTCAATGAATGACTTCAGGGCCCTCTTCACTGACTGATTTAATGCATCTTGACAAAAGCAATCCACCCCCAAGATCTCCTGTTGCTGAACTCAAGACAGCAAGAGTCTTGCTGTTCCAGCCAACATTATCTGCTTGAAGGTTAAATGGAGTTTTGTGAACTCAGAGGAGCTAATAATGTCAGTACAGTCAGAAAAACTACACATCAAGAAAAAGCAGTGACCTGTCGAGCCCCAGGACCAGATCATCAACAAATGGGAGGTGGTGCAGTGTCGAGCATTGCTCTGCTGCAAAGGCAGATTTCCCTTGGAACATTTATGGAAATAAACCACCAATAATTAGGGCAGTGCAGATCTTCAGCTACCATAAATAATGAGCACTTACAACCCTCAGAGACATATGGAGAATAGCTCAGCACTAGATCTGTCTGGAAATAGCAGAGTTCAGCTCTGAAACGTTTGTGCCCTAGGGAAAAGCCAGACTTACTGGAATCCTGAGGAATCCCATATTTACTCATCAACTTTTGGACATGGACATCCTCTGCATGAGAACTGTTGCTTATGGGGTCTCCAAAGTCTGGAAGCAAAGACTCAAAAAACAGGGGTGAAATCTCCTGGTTGCAGAGGACTTTTGACATGGATTTAAAAGTGCCATGTGTTATCCTGAAGTTGTTTGGTTTAAATAATGCCTGCAGAAAAGACAAAACACAAATAAATCCTGCATGCTGAAAGCACCCCACTTGGAGAGAAATAACAGAATGAGAAGGAAAGGACTGAACATTTTTATATTGCTTTCTTACGAGACGTTTGCCTTTACAAAAATAGGAACTTCCCATGGAAATAATGTTTTTTTTTAAATTATGGCAGAGGTGGGACATTTATTTCCAGGTATGACAGCCAATGTGGGAAGTGCCTACAATGTGTGCAAAGAAATTCTCTATAATGTGTGCCTGGTGACATTCACACACCTGGGTTACAACACAGATTTGTCACATGGATGTGCACATCACTGTCCCCATCCAGTCCATGGCTGCACGTGGCTCTGCAATGTGCAGGCAGAATGATGACCAGGAACGATTACTGTCACTTGTGTTCTCCTGGACCATGGATTAGAGATGGATTGGACACCCTGCTGGATGAAGGCTGTGCACCCTGGAGTTACTGCAGCTGTCAGAGCAGTAATGGGTTTGTACTGAATGTTTTGGGGAGTCTTGAGGCTTTGGGTGTGATCTAGTGCACACTAAAGCTAAGGCAGTTTTTTGCTGCTGAATTTGGTGGGTTTGCCTTTAGTGGGAAGTTCTCCAGCTGTTTTCACCAGCTGATCCTTCCAGTATTTTGCTGGAAGTCCTCCCTCCTTTAAGACATTCCTGTTCCAAGTGTTTCTCCCACGGCATGCATTCCCCACTCATGAGCACATGATGGTCCCACTGCACCATATCAAAACTCTCCCAGGAAGGCAACACAGAATCACAGAATGGTTTGGGTTGGAAGAGACCATAAAGCTCATCTCCTTCCAACCTCCTGCCATGGGCAAGGACACCTTGCCCCATCCAGCCTGGCTTTGAACACTTCCAGAGATAAGTTTGATAGAGCTTTTTCTCAGAACACTGTTGCTTTGATACAGAATCTATGGTTCAATGCACCTGTGGCTTCTAGGGTAAGAAATTACTGTGGAAACCATTTGGGTGGCATTTTGCCTCAAAAGCACATGCAGAATACCCATACCTTAGTCAGTGGCATTTTCCTGGACTGTCGGAGCTTTTTCAGGGAATGAATAGCTTGTAGCAATGGATCAATGCCAGATTCAACCTGGTGTCTGAAATACTTCATTTTTGTCAGAAGGCCTAACATCTTGTCCATGGGTTTCTGAAGTTCCTTGGGGAAAAACATCTGCAAGAGGAGGAAGGAAATCAATTATGATGAGCAGGAATCTGCGTGCACAGGCACGCACACGCCCATATTGTGTTAGCTCAAACATGAGCACTGTGGGATTTTCAAAACTGTAAGGAGGCTTTACAGAGTGGGTGTCTCATGGTAAATGAATGGGATTTGTATTCCTAAATCCCCAAGCACTTTTGCAAACCGTTCCCCTGAACATTACATAATCTAACAGTGTGTTTCCAAACACCTACAGTTGGGAAATATGTGTCACGTACTGGCTGGGATATGATCAAATCTCTCATTTCACACAGCACACGTGTCAAACACTATGAGTGACTTTTGACCTGAGCCCAAATTCATTGACATTGTCATTTAACAACTTGTTTTGTCCAGGATCACTCTTGTATTTTTAAATAAATGCTCACTATTCATTTCTCCGTGAATGTCTTCTTAGATGCTGTTTCTATAGTTGGGGCTGGGGGGAAATTTGATTCATTTAATAACTCTGTAGCTCCAAATAGGCAGGGAAAAGGTACTTTACAGGACTTTTTCCAGGGCTTCCCTTTTCAAATAACAAAAAAATTTAGCTCAGTACCCTATTTTTGGGTCAGCTGGGAGTGTTCAAGAGGTTGTGACAGCACATAAAGGATACTAGCAGATAGGGAGGCATTTAGAGTAGGTCCAGTGCCTTTCAATGAGGTTTGCTGCTTTATACCAGCTGGGATTCTCATTTATATCCATGCTGTCACAGCATGGATGTGCAATAAAAATTGCTGCATGAGCAAAGCCTGATCTTTGGCTTGTGTAAATCAGTGTAGCTTCTGGCCACTGCAATGATATTTTATAACCTTTCAGCCACGGCGTGCAGCAAAGACTGTAGAAACCACCCTAAAAATCCAGCACTAACCTTGTATAAGAAGTTGTAAATGTCCAAGTGTCTCAACAGGGTGACCCCAAGGAGGTAGGTCCTGTGAGTCCTCTCTGGCAGAGGGAGGCTGCACAGCTCCTGCACCACCACTTGCAGCTGTGGGTCAGTGGGATGGGCGCTGCAGGACTCCAGCTGCAGCACCTGAGAGATGAGCTGGGTGTGCACAAAGAGAAAAGAGAATTGTTAGGGGTGCACTGCACACTCCACCATGTGTGCATTAATCTTGCTTGGCTGTTGTTCTTTCCACAGTGTCATATTTCAGCCACCCAAGAAGCAGAAAATGCCTGCCCATTATTTCTGCTCCCAGGGACAAATCCTAAGGACTGTGTTTTACTGCCCAGCTTGCACAGTAGTAAAAGCTTTTGGGGCTTCAATTTCTCATTGACTGATGCATGATGTGAAGTTTGGAAAAGAGCATGCTCTTTGGGGCCCAGTCCAGACAAGGTGGCTGGGAAGGGAGAATCTGGGAATCTGGAGCTCTGTAGGAGCAGGATGCTGAGGAAGGGAAGCTCATCTCTCATTCTGGGAGGGTATTTTTGGACCCCGAGTGCTCTCACACACTGTGGTTACAAATGGACCCTTTTCACCTGGACTGGGACAACTTCTCAGCGACCAGGACCAACTGCTCAGCCCCCATGAACTCAGCAGCCCCCTGGCTGACAGCCAAAGGCCCTTCAGTGGCTGGGCTGACAACAGTGATGCTCCCACTGCATTCCTGGGAGCTATCCCAATCCATAACATGCTCTGCTGTCTATCCCTGTGGTGTCATCTGTGCTGTCACACACCCAGTGACCCGCTTGGCTGCATGCACTAACAAATTATAGTTTTAATGGTCTGAGCAATAGAAAGCAACAAGGATAACAGCAAACTTACCTGACTGCTGTTTTCTGGGAGAGATGCTTCCAGAAGAGCATCAATGCTGGCTGTGGACATTCCTGTTGTGTTTCTGAGGTCCTCTTTGAGCTGGTCCACATTTTTAAACATATCTCTTAACTTTTCTAGAATGAACAGTCAAAGAACAATTGATTTAACAGCCTTTTCTAGACACAGAGCAAATCTCAAGCACACAGAGAAGACTTTATGTGAAGTGTGGTATCTCATTGCTAATAGGAAAAAACCCCAAAAAACCTGGAACACACAGTCATTACTTCCTATGTTTTACAGTCTGGTTTGTGGGCTGAGGTGATCACATCTCAGGACAGCAAAATTTGCTTAGATGGAAAAACTTAGTGCTTTCTTTGTAAAGTGTGGTCTTGAACAGGCTCTAGAAGTACCCCAGATAAAGGATCCCAAGGTCATGGTGTATGGTTATTTCATTAATACCAATTCTTCCTGGCAGCTAAGCAATTCTTGGGGTTTCCAGCAGAAAGTACCAGTGGTGATGTTTACCAACATTATAAAGAAAATACAGAAAAGCACCTTGCTTGCTTGAGTCTGTTAAATCCTCAGTGATGTTCAACATGGAATTCAAAGTAGCTATATACTGAGGAATCTCTTGAAAGAAAGCAATTTCTGGTACATTTTCTTGAAGCCTGAATTGGAAAAACAAAACAACAAACAAGACTGAGACTATAAAGAGAAGGCAAGAAGTCATTTCATAAACAGAATACTAAAACAGTCTAGCTCAGAGCCAGAGCCTCACCAGTTCAGTTGTGCCTGGATGTTTGTGGCATCCCCAATTAGTACATTCTGGAGCTCCTGGGAGATCCTCCTGTGACTCAGTACGTCGGTCACAAGCTGGCTGCTCAGCTCAGCAGCACGCAGGAGCTGCTGCTGAGACTGGCCTTGCTCACACAGCTCCCCAAAGGGAACCTCAGGGAGGAGGCAGAGCTGCTGGATTGACTTAGAGCTCTCATAGTCACACAGAAGCGCTGTCAGATCCTGGAGGCGAGAGATCTTCAAAGGACATTTTGAAAAAAGGAAGACAAATGCACAAACACCAGTTAGATGACAGAATTATAAAAGGCAAGCTTTAAAGACTCTAGCTGTTCCTTTCTGTCTCTCCTTAGGACTAAGATTTATATAAATATATATATATATATTTAGTTCATTCAAAAGGTCTCCAATAGAACAGCTTGTGACAATTGTTGTGTGAGCTTCTGGCAGACCTGGCTGGATCTAATAAACCTTGCAAACCTTAACATGTCATTTCCCCTGCCCAACACACCTAGACAGCAATACTCCATTGGACTTGTCTGTTTACTAATTAATCTTCTCAGAGACCAAATAAATCTACTTTGCACAACAGGTTTAGCCTTTCAGATACCACTGGTCATCTAGTGCAGCACAGGAAAGAGACTTGGCAGAAGTCAGAGCTTCCTCATCTGCCAACCCATGTAAAATTATAGTCCTTTGCTATTAAGGGCTTCCCTCTTGTCTGACATCATTATTTACATTATCAGGCTCTTATGGGAAGAATTATTTTCAGCTTTATGCCTTTAAGTACCTGCCATACTGAGGCTCATCATATTATTGTTACAGATATATTACACAGCAACAACATTGCATACTGCTGTATTTTTCTACAAGGGCTTTTAAATGCTATTTCTCATATGGAGCAATAGACTAAAGTGCATGCAGTCATGAATGCATGGGCTAAGAAGCATTTTATTCAAATGAGGCATTGCCAAACCCAAAGCTGGTGAGTGAACTCCATGAATTAAGAGTGCTTAATCTCAGAAGCCATTCTGGTGTTGTGAGACATCTGGGGCCAGAGGAGCATGTGGGGACTTGACTCCAGCCACGCTGGTGTTGGTACAGCTCCTTAGGCACAGCAGTAACCCAGTTAGTCATGCTTCTAACTGCCAATTAGGAGTGCACAATTCCATGGATTTTCAGCAGGGCAGAGGTATCTAATCCCCATCTGTGCCTTCGAGAACTCCTCCCTACCTCCTCCTCAAGTGAAGCTGAGGCATCCCAGAATGATCTCAGCTCTGCAAAGTGCTTCAGTGAGTCTCAATATACTGAACTCTAAAACCAGTGGTGCACTGAAGAATATGCTGCCACTGGCCATCTCTGCAGGGCTCATCCTTCTGGGATGGCTGGTGGAAAAACACAGCCATCCTGTCCAGCACATGGCAGGACAGGAACACCTCTACCTTCTCTGAAAAATGAGTGTACACTAAGTAGGGACAGATAAGAGAACAAGATCCTCAACCCAGTTTACAGGTGACCTTCAAATATAGGCAGCAGGCAGAACACAGAGTTTCAGTCCTAGTTTTTATCAGCTGCTCTCTTAAGAAAACTTTTTTCCATATGCTGTTTTTCAAAACCACCACTGCACATTCATGTATCACTGCAGGATGTCCTTCAAGTCAGCATTTTAAGTAGACTCACTTTTAGCTTCAGGAGCTCTGGTATGGATGAATGTTTCTCAGAGGTATTATTTTGCATAAAAGAGTTCTTTTTCAGATGAGTTTGCTTCAAAAGCAGTGTGATGTTTTCTGTGCAGGGGGAAAAAAAACAATAGTTACTCCAGACAAAAATACCAGAAACTTCACAGATGGGAATATCAGCACTTTTATACTGAGGCCAACTGAGCATTGTTATTTTCCACCAAACTCCCATGGCTGAGGACCTCTGAAATCACAGAGCAAGGCCTAAATTGTAATCTGGGTTATAATGGATTGAGTTCAAGTCGGTGCTCTGTTCCTACTGAAATCCACCCCATCCTGGTAACAGGTGCACAGGTAAAACCTTTTAGGTGTTATAATAAGCACAAATGATGAGTATCTATGTGAAATACCATGTTAACTCTCAGAAATAACTGCTGTCATATTACAGCTACACAAACCTGGGAAGGGAAAGAGGTTTCTATTTGTAAAATTGCTTTGTCTGAGTGTCAGCAACCTGTCATCACACCTAGAAGAGGAGATGTGCCTTCTGGAGAGACTGGGATGGAAACTCATAATCACAATGTGACATAACTCAAACAAAACCCCAGTCTGGCTTCTCTAGCTCTCCCAGCTCCAGTTAATTGCCAGCAGATAAAACCATGTAGCACCATTCCTTCCCACCATTAGGCAAAACACAGGCAGGACACATTCCAGCATTAATGAAATCATGATCACCTGTCAATTCCCCATCTTCAGCTTCCACAGCATTCACTAAACACATCAGGTAAGGGTTATAGCTGTTATTCGCTGCCACCTGCAAGATGGTGTTTCGAAATTCTAAAAACAGAAATCTGAAAAATAAGATAGGAATTTAAATCAGCTTCTCTTTCAAAAACAAGGTATATATTAGTGAGCGACCTGTCAGCTGTGGATGCTGCTCCTTGGCAGAGTAAATAAGAATTCCAGATGAAAGCCATCTCTCCTAAGTGGGTACCCTCCCAGTTTTACTCCATCACTTCTTTTTTGCTGTTATTTCCCAAAGCTGTCATTCACTCTCTAAATAAGAAAACACACTTGAAAAGTTCACATCTGTGTGATGGATGCATTATATAGATGGAAAGGCATACCTAAGGGAGACTGAGGATCAAAAATTAGCAGTCATCCCACAGAGGAAGGTTTTCCAAAGAGCCTACCACTGGTGGTGAGACTCCTTCAGGACTCTGTTCCACTGTGCATTGATATGTGTCAAAACACAAAATTTTTTGTAAGTCTGAATTTAGCTGTACATTCAGCTCAAGGAGACATTTCCTCTTCTTCAATTTAACCCACATTATACCTTGTGTCCTAAATTACAGTGACTGCAGGCTTAGGTTGTTCCACTGGAAGAAAATTCCATACTTCTCATGCTGGAATGAGAATGGTGGTCACAACCCATCCACGGAATTACAATACCCAAACCCAAACTCACCGTGCGATCAAGCTGGCTGGGGACAGAGTGTGGTCACTCAGAGTCCAAGGCAGGCTCTTGTTAAAAAGGGTTTCTGCCACGACAGTGAAGTGATGAGCAACGATATCAATCACACTGCCAAAACTGGTTTTGTTGGAGAGAAAAGCAGAGCTGGAACTTATATTGAATTCGTTCAGCAGGCCAGAGATGTTCAGCCCCTTGAGAATGTAGAGGGTGGCTTCTGTGATTTCTAGTGCTGACAGATCACTGGCAGAGTTGTTTGCCACTGCTTCCAACAGCCTTGCAAGGGAAGCTCCTTCAGTTGGATTCCTTTTGGTGCTGAGGAAGCTGTCAAACACATCCCAGACACTTGTGTACAACCTCACTTCGGTGAGGTTGAAGGCACCCTGGAGCCTCTGCAGCAGGTTGTGGAGCTCATCCTGTGCCACACTGGAGAGTGTGGTCAGGTCATTCCAGTCTGCGGAGCTGTCAGAGG